>LPNX011072043.1:139804-324730 GCA_001517045.1 Pseudotsuga menziesii
AGTTTCTGTAGTAAATTCGTTTATCACCAGTCTCAGGATTCCAACACCTTGCTTCTGTTCTAAAGTTGCTTATAAAGGAAAAATAAAGACTGCAACCGACTAACTAGAAATTCTATTTCTTAGGAGAGATTCTAATCTTATCCAAATAAGGTGTAATGGTGACCAGCTTCATAGGCACATTGTTAGAAAAGTATCCAGAAAGAAAGATATGTCCAGAATTTTGACTTACTAGAAAAGTTCTAGCATTAATTTCTCCCAATTATAGTAACACCATACTGGGTAATCCATGCTAACATAAACTTAGAAATAGGAACGAAGTGATAATTGAGTATCAAATTGGTTATAAATCCCGAACAATCTTCATGGAGTAGTTGCACATGATCAAAAGACACGAAGGCAGACCAACATCTAGTTTCATTCAACGGTTTTCTTTGACATGTGTACATATTAACAAAACGTTGTTTTAGTAAAATTTTAATGATGATAATTAAGCATGATCGAGATATCTGTAGAATGTTAATTCTGTAGATATCTCAATTTAATCATTTACACCATGAACTGAACTGAAATTGATGAGCCCAAAACATTACTAACCTGTAAGAATTTATCCAAAACCCTTTGTAGGCATAATGTAAGATATAAAAGACAAAATTTAGAAGTCATCCAAAAACAAAGTATCAGGTTTTTAAGTCCGACTCAACTGAGAATCAGATGGGTACACTTCTCCTAGCTTCGTTTAATTTAGCCTTGAACCTGACAGCGATGGTCCTGTTAATTCTATTCTGTCTTTTCAATTTTTGATTCTTTAACAAAATCCTTTTCATCATTCTTTTGCATTTTAACTTCTTCCCTCTTAACACATCCCATTTCTCAACCCAGGTAATCAATTCAGCTTTTAAAGATTTAATTTCTTCTAGGGCAAATGTTTGAATAACTTGTGACTCTTTTAAGTCTGTTTGCAGGGAAGAAATCAATTGAGCATAAGGATTTGGATCAGTTTGGTCTTTTTTCAAGTTTACTTTGTATTTTTCAGTTAAGTGAGGCTTTCTGTCAATTTATTGACTATCCTCACGATTTACCTGTTGACTGTCAACCTCCTTGTCTGCAGATATAGAGACGTATTTTAGATATAACATAGATGAGGCTATGGTGGATAGATTCGGTCGAAGGTCTGAAGAATCACTCAGTTCAATAACTGAGACATCCCCAATGCTCAAATTTTTCCTGGCAAGCAGACTAGCTGTCATACTGCGTGTGGTTCTTCGTATAGCTGGTTTGCTTATAGCATTGCTAGTCTACTTCTTAGTCTTTGTTTGCTTCGTATTAAACTGTGTATGAGGAGTACTCTTGTCTTGAAAGGTTAAAGGAGTTGATGGTTTCCTTCCTCAAACCTGAAAATTATTTGTAGGAGTTTCAATGCTAGTTTCCACCTCAATTTTCACATAGTCCAGACTTAGTGTTTGATCAGGCTGAAACCCTTCCTCTATCACATCATCTTGAGAACTAGAGTCCTTGGCTTCAAGGTCAGCCTCTTCATTGTTTACCCGCCTACGTCGAATAGTAGGCCTCTGTTTGGGCCATTCGTCATTAACCCCAAACCCGTTTCTCACAAGGAAAGAATCCCAGGTCTGACCTAATTATTTAAACCGTCTGGACACAAGAATCTTAATTAAACCATGGTGAAATAAACTCCTACCTTTGTCACCAACATTAGATTGATAAGTGGTCTCCATTTTATGCAAACTGTTTAAAAAGAAAAAGGGGATATTGACAGGGTAACCCTTAAATATCAACAACAGTCGCAGGTGATAAAATTGCGTCTGAGATAGCCTACCCTCACAAGTTACATACCTGATGACTAGCTCCAGAAGAGCCCTCCACTTTTTCATTAATAACCGAGATGGGTTCCCATCTGCATTCCCATGGGGTGTTACATATGGTATCAGAGCACACGTTTAGACGCTAGTCCTGAAGTGGCTCAGTTCATGTAAACAAAAAAGTAAGAAGAATGTATGAATACTGATTTATGATTTTAATGTTGTTGCGGAGAACATTTTCTGAATTATATTTGCAGGTATGGAAGGACTCAAAGAGTACGGTGAAGAGATGTCCCTGTTAAATGAACAAAATAACTTTGTAAGAGAACCTGCTAAGGAAGATGTACATTAGAGAACATCCATGTAAATGGGATGACTACTTACACTTGGTTGAGTTTGCATACAACAACCATTACCAGGATTCATAAAAATTCAACCCATTTGAGATTTTGTATGGCAGAAAATGCAATACTCCCATCTCATGGAGAAACCCCGTTGACAGGTTAATACTAAGACCTGAGTTATTAAAGGAGATGGAATTAACCATAAAGCAAGTACAAAGTAATTTGAAGGTTGCACAAGACAGACAGAAGAGTTAAGCGGATCTTAAAAGAACTCAGAAAGACTTGCAGGTGGGCGAACATGTTTCCATTAAGGTAAAACCTAAAAAGAGTTGTTTAAAGTTAGGGAGTGTTGGACGAAATGTATGACCTATGGGGTATTGTGGCCAACTACTAAAAAACAGCCCACACACTTGAATTATCGCAATCTTGTATGTGTTTGGTATAACTATTTTTCACAGGTTAAAGGCCCTGCTGCTTGTAAAATATGCTCTCAAAGTAGAGAGTCTCTTGGAAGATAAAAGATAAGTTCTATTTAATCAAATCTTTACTGAAATAAACTAATTATCTAGTTAAAATAATCTAACTAATACTCATAAATATCTTAAACTAAAACAAAAAAATAATAGTGGCTCCTAATCTCTATCTATAATTACCTAGGATGCAGTATAACTATCCCAAAAATGGGAGCTGAAATTGGTAATTAGATAACAAGTTTTATTTAAAAATTTAATCTATGATCCTGCAATATTAGGAAAGACTACTATCAGTAGGTATAGATCTAAATCAAATTACAATAAAATAATATTTTATTGTAATTCAATTTTCAAATGAAACAAAACTTATAACCAGAACATAGTATTGAAGCATAAAAAAAGTTACACCTAAGTACTAAATCTGAAATGAATAAGTTCACCTTACACAGTCAGCACTTTGTATAAAATTATATCATTATCAACTGAAGAAAATGAACATGAACAAATTCATTCACTTTTCTATATGACAATTAGTTATTCATTCTTCAACACTAAGTACTTTGTTTAGAATCCATTAACAAGAATTTTCACATATAATATAAAGATATATACATATGAAAAGAAATTTAACACTGGGAAACAAGATTAAGATAGCATGATAATGACTGATAGACTTAGCTAATGTCTTTAGCATGTCCATAAAACATAGCAATCCCCAGAAAAAGTTCCAGAGGAACACCAATAAAACAGAATAATATTAGGTTGCTGTAGTAAATTCGTTTATCACCAGTCTCAAAATTCCAACCCCTTGCTTCTGTTCTAAAGTTGCTTATAAAGGAAAAATAAAGACTGCAACCGACTAACTAGAAATTCTATTTCTTAGGAGAGATTCTAATCTTATCCAAATAAGGTGTAATGATGACCAGCTTCATAGGCACATTGTTACAAAAGTATCCAGAAAGAAAGATATGTCCAGAATTTTGACTTACTAGAAAAGTTCCAGCATTAATTTCTCCCAATTATAGTAACACCGTACTGGGTAATCCATGCTAACGGAAACTTAGAAATAGGAACGAAGTGATAATTGAGTATCAAATCGGTTATAAATCCCGAACAATCTTCATGGAGTAGTTGCACACGATCAAAAGACACGAAGGCAGACCAACATCTAGTTTCATTCAACGGTTTTCTTTGACACGTGTACATATTAACAAAACGTTGTTTTAGTAAAATTTTAATGATGATAATTAAGCATGATCGAGATATCTATAGAATGTTAATTCTGTAGATATCTCAATTTAATCATTTAGACCATGAACTGAACTGAAATTGATGAGCCCAAAACATTACTAACCTGTAAGAATTTATCCAAAACCCTCTCTAGGCATAATGTAAGATATAAAAGACAAAATTTAGAAGTCATCCAAAAATAAAGTATTAGGTTTTAAGGCCGACTCAACTGAGAATCAGATGGGTACACTTCTCCTAGCTTCGTTTACTTTAGCCTTGAACCTGACAGCCATGGTCTTGTTAATTCTATTCTTTCTTTTCAATGTTTGATTCTTTAACAAAATCCTTTTCATCATTATTTTGCATTTTAACTTCTTCCCTCTTAACACATCCCATTTCTCAACCCAGGTAATCAATTCAGCTTTTAAAGATTTAATTTCTTCTAGGGCGAATGTTTGAATAACTTGTGCCTCTTTTAAGTCTGTTTTCAGGGAAGAAATCAATTGAGCATAAGGATTTGGATCAGTTTGGTCTTTTTTCAAGTTTACTTTGGATTTTTCAGTTAATGAGGCTTTCTATCAATTTATTGACTACCCTCATGATTTACCTGTTGACTGTCAACCTCCTTGTCTGCAGATATAGAGACGTATTTCAGATCTAACATAGATGAGGCTATGGTGGCTAGATTCAATCGAAGGTCTGAAGAATCACTCAGTTCAATAACTGAGACATCCCCAATGCTCAAATTTTTCCTGGCAAGCAGACTAGCTGTCATACTGCGTGTGGTTCTTCGTATAGCTGGTTTGCTTATAGCATTGCTAGTCTACTTCTCAGTCTTTGTTTGCTTCGTATTAACCTGTGTATGAGGAGTAATCTTGTCTTGAAAGGTTAAAGGAGCTGATGGTTTCCTTCCTCGATCCTGAAAATTATTTGCAGGAGTTTCAACGCTAGTTTCCACCTCAATTTTCACATCGTCCAGACTTAGGGTTTGATCAGGATGAAACCCTTCCTCTATCAAATCATCTTGAGAACCAGAGTCCTCATCTTCAAGCTCAGCCTCTTCATTGTTTACCCGCCTACGTCGAACCGTAGGCCTCTGTTTGGGCCATTCCTCGTTAACCCCAAACCCGTTTCTCACAAGGAAAGAATCCCAGGTCTGACCTAATTATTTCAACCATCTGGACACAAGAATCTTAGTTAACCCATGGTGAAATAAAATCCTACCTTTGTCACCAACATTAGATTGATAAGTGGTCACCATTTTATGCAAATTGTTTAAAAATAAAAAGGGGATATTGACAGGGTAACCCTTAAATATCAACAACGGTCGCAGGTGATAAAATTGCGTCTGAGATAGCCTACCCTCACAAGTTACATACCTGATGACTAGCTCCAGAAGAGCCCTCCACTTTTTCATTAGTCAAGTAAGCTCCTGTCAGGAGTGCCTTAAATATTCTTAGGGCACTCCTAAGGTATCAATGATGAGTTTTCTTATAAAAAACAAAGAATTGATATTTCTTGAACATTACCAAAACTTTAAATTATTTGTGTTAAAAAATGCTCCGAAGGGTGTTTCCTGCTAACAATTGGCGACATGCTAGGACCGAACCAGTTATCTATGTAAGAAAACACCATGCAAACTTCAGATAATCACAAATAATGGCATTAAATATTGAATCTCTGTCTAAGTGACTCAAATTCAAAACAATTTGAACATGCAACTAGACCTCAACATATTTCTATAACATTCCTATGAATGTCATCTGAGTTTTTTGATCCTAATCAAACTCAGGTAAGAGCAAGATGAATTAATTCCAATGGAGATCCATAAGGTAAAAAATAAGTTAATCAATACCCGTATAGATATGGCTTTTCAAAAATATCAGTTGGTTTTCCCCCACATTAAAGAAACACATCAGACAATAATCCCCTTTTTTTAGTTGTTAGTATATTTACAAATCATATTTATAGGAACAAATATGAAAAGAATTAATCAGAAAAACTATCTTAGCTTGGTGACCAAATAGATAGCCTTATTCAGAAATCCTACCAAAAACTGATCAATCCAACTCGTGATGAGACTTCCTGTCTCTCAATTTTTAGACTGAGAGCCACTGTCATTGGCTTGGTAACCAAATTTTGACAATGTCATTCCAATAGAATTTATGGTCATAAGTAGGGCAGCTCGTGATGAGACCTCCCATCTTCTGATAATACTTTTCATATCCACCTAATTTTAAGAGTATTGTCCTAGTTGAATGTCCAAATGTGTTCCAAAATGGGGGGAAGAACTACAGACTACTTAAGAGTGCTTAGAGATAGCTCGATATCTTCAATAAGTTTTCAAGCTTAGCAGACATCTATTGAAATCAGTAAATAAATTACCCGAAGTACTTGATTTGTAAAAAGGCACTCAAAGACAACAACCAAAAACTGCTGACAACAAAATTGAGGAGGTTTAAATTGCCACAAATCTGGAAACCAACCACTTATTAAAGATTCGATATTCCCTGTCATCATAAATGAGTACAGTCTGGTATGTAGTTCAATCATCAGGTTCTAAGTTCATGTAAAATGCCTCATGTTGAATTCTGTGATTTGAATAAAGGAAATTCTTTAACAACGAACATTCACAGAGTCATAACACAGGCTTATGTACAATAAATGATTTGAAAAGTTGGATTATTTTCATAACCTATCACCTAAAATTGGAAATAAGCATTATGATGATGATAATAATGAAAATAATTAATAAATGTAAGATCGAAATTTCAACCAAAAATCAGCATAACTGTAATCTTATGTACAGAAATCTACATGGATGGAAATATACAATGGAAAGGTTTTGGTTATGTGTCATTATTGAAAGTACTTTTTAAGAGCATGCCCATTTACCAGGATGGTATCGAGCTGACCTTGTAAAGTATTTAAATGGAAGGTATTTGGACCAAGCTTTTCTGCTATAACATACGGACCTAACCAGAGACGTTGAAATTTGGTATGTTCCCCTTTATCCTCATGTGCTTTGTCCCATCTTAGAACCAGATCATCTACTTGTAATTCTTGATTCGAGGACAAGCCATGATCAAACCAAGATTCAATAACTTGCTGGTGTTTTGCAAAGCATTTCTTGGCATTTTCTCTTTCTTCTTCCAATTTTAGTAGCAAATTAATTCTTTCTTCTATGGCTGAACATTCAGTCTCTTGTACAGCTTGTGCAAGATGTAAGGAAGGTAAAAACAAGTTTGGAGGAAGAATAGCATCTACTCCATATACCAAAAAGAAGGGAGAATTACCAATAGATGATTTTGGAGTGACCCTATCAATCCATAGAGCTTGATGCAGGACAGTATGCTAGTTCCTATGATTTTCAGCAATGGATCTTTTCAAAATTTTCAGCAAATTCTTATTTTGTGGATTCAGCAAGGCCATTTCCTTGTGGATAATAGTTTGCTTAATATCTAATCCTAATTCCCTTTTCTAGAGCAAATTCAGTTGATTCTCTAGAAGAAAAATAAGATGCATTATCAAATACAAGAGTTTCAGGCACTCCAAATCTGGTGATTATATTGGGTTCTAGGAAATGTAATACCTCATTTGTATTAATCACTCGCAGGGGTTCAACTTCAGACCATCGATTAAAATAATCAGTGGCAGTTATAATATACTTATGCTGAAGGGAGGAAGATGGATTTATTGGTTCAACGATATCAATTCACCATTGTTGAAAAGGTCTGTCTACCATCACAGGTTGCAACAGAAAAGATGGTTTTTTAACTCTGCTAGCTGCGGTCTGACAATCCTGAAATATTCTGACAAAAGCATGAGCATATTTAAACAGAGTTGACCAAAAATAGCCTTCCCTTAGAATTTTATGAGCTGTAGTATCACCACCAAAGTGACCACCAGCAGGTCCATCATGCAATTGTGTTAAAACTAAATCAGATTCTTCCTTCTCTAAACAACACAGTAAAACTCCATCAGCATTCTTTTTGAAAATAATATTATTTACCAATTGATAGGGTGCCGATTTTAATCTCACTGCTCTTTTCTTTTTTTGATCTAAATGATCTGGGGCAGTTCCTGTTTCAATGTAAATGTGAATGCTGAGTATACCATGAGCTAACAGGTTTTGGGATAAAATAGATTTCTTTTTGCAATAAGACCTCATCTATAGGCATGTTACTCTGGTCAATAGGGAGATGTGCTGATTCAGCAGCCAACTTACACAACCCTAAAACTCATATGACCTGAGAAGGTTTAATTTCTAGATCATATTCCTGTAGAGCAGCCATCCAATGTGCTCTTTTTTCTCCAAGGTCCTTTTGTACCAATAAATTTATGACAACACTGAATGGAACAATTACCTTGGTTTTGGACTTAAGAAGATAAGGGCGGACATGTTTTATTGCTTAAATGAACACAAAAAAAGCCTGCTTTTCCACTTCATGATAATCTAATTCAGCTCCTTTTAAATTTGAACTCATGAAAGATATAGGTACTTCATTCTCCTGTTGATTTGTCTGAGTAAGAACAACTGCATAAGATATATCATATGCAAAAGTATAGAGAATAAAGTCTTTCCTAAAGTCAGGACTCACAAGTGTGGGTGCCTCAGCTATGGCCTCTCTAATCCTTATAAATGACTGCTTTTATCTATCTCCCCATGAAAAACTACTATCTTTTTTAATCATATTCTGGAGTGGATGGACAATTTCAGAAAAACTTGGAACAAATCTCCTTACGAAATTTATCTTTCCCAAGAAGGATCGCATGGATTTCTTAGTAGCCGGAAAAGGAATTTTTGAAATGGCTTCTATTATTTCTAGATCAATCATGATCCCTTCTTTTGATACTACAAACCCTAGCAAAATCCCCTCAGTTACTACAAATATTGACTTTTTGGGATTCAAGGAAATACCAAATTTCTTGCAGCGTTCAAACACTTTTCGTAAGTGTGAGATGTGATCAAGCCTGTTTCTTGAAAATATAGTAACGTCATCCAGATAGAAAACAACGGAATGGCTAATCAAACCTTTGAAAGCAGCATCCATCGCTCTTTGGAATGTAGCCCCAACGTTTATCAAACCGAAGGGCATCTTCCTGTAAGCATAGGTTCCCCAGGGTGTCCTAAAAGTAGTTTTCAACTGATCTGCAAGGGAAACAAGAACTTGGTTGTACCCTAAGAAACCATCTAATAAATACATCATTTGAGCACCTGACACCTTTTGAAGAATTTGCTCCATGGGCGGAACATGGTATTTGTCCTTTTTTGATGATCTGTTTAAGTTCCGGAAATCTACACATAAACAAATATCTCCATTATTCTTCCTAATTGGAACAAGGTTAGCCACCCATTGCATATGGAGAACAAGAAATATGATCCTAGCAGTAAGTAGTTTATTTAAATCTTTCTCTACTGCTGGTTCTAGGGCAGGGTGCATTTTCCTTAATTTCTGCTGGAATGGTTTTGACTGAGGCTTCGTGGGGATCACATGTTGTATGATCTTGGTGTCAAAAGTTTTCAGATCGTCATAAGACCATGCAAACACGTTTTTGAATTCACTAAACAACTTCAGGAAGGGAAATTTTTCATTTCAAGTGCAATCTGATCCTAAGTTGATATTTTGAAGATTCAATTCTGTACCTAAATTAATGGTTTCATAACGCATATTCGACCTATTTGTCCATCAATTAGGAACTCCTTTGTATTTATCATGCAAATCATAAAACTTCTCAAGCCTAAGAAGTGACATAGGGATTGAATTTACCTGTTCAAAAGACTTATCAATGGGATGAGGCGGGCGAATTACCGAAAAATTATGTAAATCCTCATCATGTGTAATTTCATCAATCACTGATTCTTTAAAAGAATCTTCCCCCGTTAAGAAAGAAATAATCTGTGAATCATCATTAAAGACCCTCCAATTAGTAATATTATCTGGAATGGATAGTCTAAATAATAATTTGATAGAAAAAACATTAGGGGAAAATTTTTCAGCGGGAATAAGTCATGAAGCTACATTTGCTAACAAATCAGCCTCTTGATTCTGAAAACGAGGAATGGATTCAATATTAAAAGCATCAAGTGTTGAAATCAGATTCCGTAACTTTGTAGGTGATTATATAGACATTGAATGTAATTACAGACCTGCCTAACAATTATTTCAGAATAGCCAAATGCAATCAGAATTTTAACTTTTAAGTCTAATGCCTTCTTGAGTCCTTGTATAAGGGCTTCATATTCAGCCGTGTTGTTTTTGCAAATAAATTCAAGTCTACAAGACAACATGAATTTGTTTCCTGCAGGGTCTAGGAGCATACAACCTACTCCTGCACCTTCATTTGATCAGGATCCGTCAAAATATAAATGCCAAGGCTTATCAACAAGGTTATTTACATCATTTACAGTATTCACATCATTTACCAGACTAGGGGCAGCTTCTTGAAAATCACAATGCATAATTTTTGATTTATTTACAGAATTGATAAATGCAGATTTAAGTGCAGGAAAACTCCCTAAATCATAATCATACCCATAGTTTCCTAAAATAGAATCATTGAAAAGAACTGGTTCATTAGGAGCATTTATTTCAGTTACCGTGTATTTCATATACCTTTCTCTATCAATTCTGATCTGATTCGGACGCCCATTTTTAGGCAACCATAAATGTGACCAATCAGTTGAAAAATATCCTTTTAAGGATTGAGACCAGTCACGACTTAAAAATATCCCATAGACATTTGGTATGTCTGCCACCACTACGTCAATAACCTGAAAGATCTGTGGATTGGCAGCCATCCTAATCATTACTCCTTTTAATTCTCCTATAATTTTTACCTTGGATTGATCTAATTGGCTGATTTGAATTTCACAAGGAGTGGGCTTGGCATTCAACTTCTTACAAACTAAGTAAGGCATGAATTTTGACGAAGCTCCAGAATCTATGATACAGTTATGCACATTCCGGTTGAAAATTTCAAACATTAGCAGAAAAGGTGGAGTTGTAGATTTAGAATTCTTACCTATAAGTGAATCTTTATCAGCAGCTATTTTGACATTATTGTTATAACCTACTGCTGTGTTACTAGTTGTAGGATCAAGGTTATTAACCGAAGGTATAGAGGGTTGATTCTTTGTTTTAGTGGTTGGTGGATTTGATAAATTAGAAAGTATTGAACCACCAGGCATGGGATAAATTTTCAGTAGATCAAACATGCTAATATTAGCCCTCTGTTTCTTAAGGTATTCTATGATGTCATATTGTAAGTCTATACCTTGAGTTATAGGCTATTGATTTGAAGTTTGAGGACTGTTCTTAGGTGCTGATGATGGTTGCGGATCTGCAGGCCCTTTACTTCTGGTGTTATGGGTATGCTGGTTTGCAAAGACAGAATGATCACTAGGCTCTCCTTCTTTGACTGAACTATCCCAAAAATGGCAATTAAGCGAAAGAGGATCTTCAGAAGTTTCCTCCTCGGTTTCAGGCTGATCAAATTCATGATCATCATCAGACTCCTGATCGGTTGAGGAATCAGGTAAGGCATAAACAACTCTTATAGTATTGAAAACTTCTTCATTAGTTGATATGTCAGGGGGATTATTTTTCCTAGCATTTGAAGATGTAAACGGTCGGTATGGGGTCTTGAAATTTGCTCTGTTTGAAGTACCCTCCACATTGCTTCTTTTCAATATCACCACTTCATTTGTAAGAGACTTAATTTCTTGTTGTAATTTCTCTAGATCAAAAGCAGGGGCATATTTTTTATATATGTTAATTCTAGAAGTGATTTCGTTGCGTTTAGGAATAGAACCATCAACCTTTCCATTATTTTCTGGCTCGAACATCAATGGATTTTGCTCAACCTTTATTGCTTCATCAAAGGTTTCCACTAAAGTGATTTTACCAGCTTGCTTGACAAACATACCAAGGTATTTAGGTAATGTTGAAGCATAATTCTCGATTATGATATATTCTGGAGGTTGGGAAGCCACTGGTATCTTATTCAGGAGAGTAAGAAAATGCTGATTGAAATCCTTTATTCTTTCTTTGCTCTCCATCTTAATCCTATCCAATTATAGTGCTAACACCGCAAGAGTTTTATCCTCACCAAAATTGTTCAGGAATGCTTGAATAAAATCACTCCAACTTGTTATGGATCCTTGTGTTAGGGAAAAATGCCAAACTGCAGCCTTTCCTTCGAAAGTTAAAGGAAACATCCGACATACCACATATTCATGCTGGACATTCATAGTCTAAATAGCCAAGACGAACTTGTCAATGTGATTATCAGCTAAGCCCTTATCATCTGGGTCAAACTTAGGTAACAGTTTATCAGGGTGTTTGGGTAAGTTATGCTATAATCTAGGTACAGCAACAGCACCACATTGTAACCATGGTTTATCGACATTAGGGTTACCCTGATTACAGTCACCCATGTTTGGATTAGGTTTTGAGTCCGATGAAGACTCACTGTTATGATCACGAGGACTATCTGGTGGTGATTCAGGAGGTGAAGGAGGTAGATTAGATCCACTTGTAGATAACAATCGTCAGGAAGTGTTATGACCAATTACTCCTCTTAATAGATTACTAAGATGATAATTAGGAGTCCCTAATAATGATTCAAGAGGTTCTTCTTCAACTAAACCAATAGCTGATTCAGTCACTGCCAATGTTTGGAAATTAGTTTTGCTTGGTAATCCAAAGTTAATTGGGGGAATCCCTGTTTGGAAAGAATATGCTCTGGTTAAGATTCTACGTGATTCCTGTAAAGTTTGACTTATCTGTTCAGAGGAAACTAGTGAGACATTAGGGTCCCTTTCAATGATAGTCCTAACTGTATCTAGGAATGGAGTATTTACAGTTTCAGGTTGTGGTGTAGAGACCGGGGTAGACAATGTTCCAAAACTTATGAGGGATGAAGTTGGTTTATCACTGATGGGAGTATTATGCGATCGATCAGCCATTAAGCTTTCAGCTCAGGCCCTCCTTCTAGTGCCATTTGTTGGCCGAAATGTATGACCTATGGGGTATTATGGCCAACTACTGAAAAACAGCCCACACACTCGACTTATCACAATCTTGTATGTGTTTGGTATAACTATTTTTCACAAGTTAAAGGCCCTGCTACCTATAAAATATGCTCTCAATGTAGAGAGTCTCTTGGAAGATAAAAGATAAGTTCTATTTAATCAAATCTTTACTGAAATAAACTAAACATATAATAAAAATAATCTAACTAATACTCATAAATATCTTAAACTAAAACAACAAATAATAGTAGCTCCTAATCTCTATCTATAATGACCTAAGATGTAGTATAACTATCCCAAAAATGGGAGCTGAAATTGGTAATCAGATAACAAGTTTTATTTAAAAATTTAATCTATGATCTTGTAATATTAGGAAAGCTTACTATCAGTAGGTATAGATCTGAATCAAATTACAATAAAATAATATTTTATTGTAATTCAATTTTCAAATGAAACAAAACTTATAACCAGAACATAGTAATGAAGCATAAACGAAGTTACACCTAAGTACTAACTCTGAAATGAATAATTTCACCTTACACAGTCAACACATTGTATACAATTATATCATTATCAACTGAAGAAAAGGAACATGAAGAAATTCATTCACTTTTCTATATGAAAATTAGTTATTCATTCTTCAACACTAAGTACTTTGTTTAGAATCCATTAACAAGAATTTTCACATATAATATAAAGATATATACATATGAAAAGAAATTTAACATTGGGAAACAAGATTAAGATAGCATGATAATGACTGATAGACTTAGCTAATGTCTTCAGCATGTCCATAAAACATAGCAATCCCCAGAAAACGTTCCAGAGGAACACCAATAAAACAGAATAATATTAAGTTGTTGTAGTAAATTCGTTTATCACTAGTCTGAGGATTCCAACCCCTTGCTTCTGTTCTAAAGTTGCTTATAAAGGAAAAATAAAGACTGCAACCGACTAACTAGAAATCCTATTTCTTAGGAGAGATTCTAATCTTATCCAAATAAGGTGTAACGATGACTAGCTTCATAGGCACATTGTTACAAAAGTATCCGGAAAGAAAGATATGTCCAGAATTTTAACTTACTGGAAAAGGTCCAGCATTAATTTCTCCCAATTATAGTAACACCATACTGGGTAATCCATGCTAACAAAAACTTAGAAATAGGAACGAAGTGATAACTGAGTATCAAATCGGTTGTAAATCCCAAACAATCTTCATGGAGTAGTCGCACATGATCAAAAGACACGAAGGCAGACCCGCATCTAGTTTCATTCAATGGTTTTATTTGACACCTGTACATATTAACAAAATGTTGTTTTAGTAAAATTTTAATGATGATAATTAAGCATGATCGAGATATCTGCAGAATGTTAATTCTGTAGATATCTCAATTTAATCATTTAGACCATGAATTGAACTGAAATTGATGAGCCCAAAACATTACTAGCCTGTAAGAATTTATCCAAAACCCTCTGTAGGCATAATGTAAGATATAAAAGAAAAAATTTAGAATTCATCCAAAAACAAAGTATCAGGTTTTTAAGGCCGACTCAACTGAGAATCAGATGGGTACACTTCTCCTAGCTTCGTTTAATTTAGCCCTGAACTTGACAGCCATGGTCCTGTTAATTCTATTTTGTCTTTTCAATTTTTGATTCTTTAACAAACGCCTTTTCATCTTTCTTTTGCATTTTAACTTCTTCCCTCTTAACATGTCCCATTTCTCAACCCAGGTAATCAATTCAAATTTTAAAGCTTTAATTTCTTCTAGGGCAAATGTTTGAATAACTTGTGCCTCTTTTAAGTCTGTTTGCAGGGAAGAAATCAATTGAGCATGATGATTTGGATCAGTTTGGTCTTTTTTCAAGTTTACTTGGGCTTTTTCAGTTAAGTGGGGCTTTCTATCAATTTCTTGACTACCCTCACGATTTACCTGTTGACTGTCAACCTCCTTGTCTGCAGATATAGAGACGTATTTTAGATCTAACATAGATGAGGCTATGGTGGTTGGATTTGGTTGAAGGTCTAAAGAATTGCTTAGTTCAATAACTGAGACATCCCCAATGCTCAAATTTTTCCTGGCAAGCAGACTAGCTGTCATACTGTGTGTGGTTCTTCGTATAGCTGGTTTTCTTATAGCATTGCTAGTCTAGTTCTCAGTCTTTGTTTGCTTCGTATTAACCTATGTATGAGGAGTACTCTTGTCTTGACAGGTTAAAGGATCTGATGGTTTCCTTCCTCGATCCTGAAAATTATTTGCAGTAGTTTCAATGCTAGTTTCCACCTCAATTTTCACATCGTCCAGACTTAGGGTTTGATCAGGCTGAAACCCTTCCTCTCTCACATCATCTTGAGAACTAGAGTCCTTGGCTTCAAGATCAGCCTCTTCATCGTTTACCCGCCTACATTGAACCCTAGGCCTCTGTTTGGGCCATTCCTTGTTAACCCCAAACCCATTTCTCACAAGGAAAGAATCCCAGGTCTGACCTAATTCTTTCAACAGATTGGACACAAGAATATTAATTAACCCATGGTAAAATAAACTCCTACTTTTTTTGGAAACATTATACTAATAAGTGGTCGCCATTTTATGCAAACTGTTTAAAAATAAAAAGGGCATATTGACAGGGTAACCCTTAAATATCAACAACAATTGTAGGTGATAAAATTGTGTCTAAGATAGCCTACCCTCACAAGTTACATACCTGATGACTAGCTCTAGAAGAGCCCTCCACTTTTTCATTAATAACCGAGATGGGAAGCCAGATTTGAACTTAGTTTTCCGATGAGCATGGGTAAGAAACCCTTTCCACTGGTCATTCTTGATATGTTTTCCTTTATACCACTTCTCACCAGTCTGTGGCAAGCAGATAGCTAGAGAAATGAACTTCTCAGATAGCTTAATCTCGACATCTCCTACCTATGCACGAACCCCATCAAAATATTCTGCGAATGCCTTAGAAACTGCTATATTAAAACCAGAAAATTTCCGAAGAAATTCCAACCATCCATATCTCGAAACAATCTCTTGACATTCTGGAGCAACATACAGGTATTCGTCACCAATAAGTTTGAATCTAGATACCAGAGCCATGGCAATAGATACACAAAAATCTATGGTTTTTGAAACACAGATTACAAGATGCAATCGTTTCATCAATAGCATAGGCATTACCAGCAATACTCCAAATTACCCTATTTCATTAAAACCCTAAAAACTTTCCTGTAAGTCCATCATATCGTGAATTGGCAGAGACAATAGGTTTCAAATATAACTTACCAAAGAATAATGAGCCGTAGGATAGTCACATAGGCGAGTGATTTTTGCATGATTCTGAGTTGACAGATGTCAACCATCGAATGGCACGACTACCAAAACCTTAATTCCACCATTACTCTATCATTCATTGTGATTTCATAATGTGGAAGTAATGAAGGTTCATTCACCATTTTTTAACACATGACTCAATACATTCCAAAACCTTAATTCTTCATTCATCGAATTCAATCACAAAAATATAATCGTCTTATCATAAAATTAATATCTTAGGGTAAAGGTCAAAACTGATCAGAAAATAATTTGATGATATGACCAAACCAATGTCAAAAACTTAAGAAGTAACTTTAGACCTTCATCACAAACTCTAATATCAACTTATTTCAAAAATATGAATTTGAAATAAGTGATGAACATGGAGTATAGTAGGGTTTATGAGGATTCATACTAAATTCACCTTAAAAATTTTGACAACTAAGATAGGATAAAAGATTCAGAAGTGATGAAGCTTTACCAAATTTTCCACCTGAATTTAGAAAATACAGTTATCACATCATGCAGTACATAGTTTCGATTGATAACAAAATACCTTCATTTGACTTTAATCAAACACGAATGATGAGTGGAAAAATAGGAGCTACTAATATTCTATAATTATGATCCTTCTAATGATTGACAGAAATGAAGAATTAATACCACAAGGGATAATGTTCAATCAGTCGAAATGGATTAGTTAAGTAAGTTCCTGTCAGGAGTGCCTTAAGAATCAAAGATTCTTAGGGCACTCCTAAGGTATCAATGATGAGTTTTCTTATAAAAAACAAAGAATTGATATTGCTTGAACATTACCAAAACTTTAAATTATTTGTGTTAAAAAATGCTCTGAAGGGTGTTTCCTTCCAACAGGGAGCTGTGCTAAGCTAGCACCCAGGTACTATGGGCCTTTCGAAATACTGTCCAGATTTGGACCAGTGGCATACCAATTAGCCTTACCACCGAATCTTAAAGTTCATAATTTTTTTCATATTTCTGTTTTGAAAAAGATATGTACATGATGCTACTCATGTTATAAATTGGAATGATGTGCAGGTGGAACCCGAAGGATATTTTTTGGTGGAACCAGATTGTATCCTCGACAAGAGGGAGATATTGCTTCAGAATTGCACCATTGGGAAGGTGAAGGTGTAATGGAAGAAACTTATTCAAGAAGAAGTAACCTGGGAATCAGAGAGTCATATGCGGGAAACATATCCAATTATGTTCCAAGGCAGCTTTGAGGAAGATGAATAAATAAACATTGAGGACGACGTTGGACTTAAGGGGGGGTGTATGTCACGTACCGCAATTTCAATTACATTTTATGTTTAAGAAGACATTATATTTTATTTTTATTGTAAAGTTTGAGACTATTGACCATGTGGGGTCAAGGATGACTGTAATTAATTATGTTGAATATTTATTATTTAATAAATAAAATATGAGACAAATAGCCTAAGAAGGCTATTTAATGAGTGCCCACTTACCCACTAGGTGGAATAGGCTGGGGTGAGAGAAAACTGACACATGACATCATCCTCAACCACTTCTAGCTGTTGTGGGGGGAAAATTCCCTAATTTTATGGCCATGTTCCCCAAGAAAGTGGAACAGAGCAGGTGGCTCATTAAGTGAAAAACTGACCAAAATGACCAAGGCATGCATATATCTACCCATCGAATTTAGGAGGAGGCATTTTTGAGAACTAGTGCAGCTGGATAACTGATTTCTTTATTGTTGAGGACAGAAAGTATTGTTGCTAAGTACTTCTTCTAAGTTGTAGGGGTATTTAATCCCATTTCCTCACACAGTGCTTTCATTCTGCTGGTTCAGTGGATAGGCTCAGGGGTCCTAAGACAAGCAGTTGAGCTATCTTCAAGAAAAGGTTGGGTGGAACGGGCTCCTTGGGCTGTTTGTCTCCTCTACGAGTTATTAGGTTCCATAGTGTTATCTTATTTATTTTATGCAAGTAAAGTACTAAAATGAAAGTAGTCATGTTTTACTATTATTTATTAGATAGTTGCAGCTGCAATTAAAGTGTTTAATTCTGTATTTTATTCAGGAAATTACATGTATTTGTTTAACAGAATAAATGAACTTAGAATTAGAAATGGTGTAATGATGAATAAAAATTCCTTTATGTATTTTTCCACTAATCGTGAGATGAAGTACTCTAGTACAGAAGGTTGTTTAGAGGTAAATAAGAATGATTATATATGAATTAAGATGATTTGAATCTGCTTAAATATTGAAATATTTTACTGTTATTTCAGCTATTTATCATAATGATTCCCTTTCCATGAATTAAACTTGTATGCAAAAACCTCTAGAATACTAAGTAGAGTCTTTTATAGTAAAATTGTGGTTACACAGATAGTAAACTGTATATAGGATAGTAAAATAAATATTATTGTAATACAACCTTGCTATTACACTTAGTAAAGAAAACTAATTCTTTATTTTATTACTTTAAGAGCTAAACTATAAATAAGGTTACTATAGACAATATATAGTAAATATTGTTTAGATAAACCTACCAAAATGTTATTTTTAAACATCAACACAGTAAGTTCATAATGAAAAACTAACATAAAGAAAAAGGTAAATATTATAATATTTATTGTAAAATAATACCTTATGTACTTAAGAAACAAAAACTGTAAACATACATTATAAAACTCATATTATTACTAAGATAAATAACTATTATTCTAAACCCTACTCAATCATACAAACCTTTTTCTGAGAAGGAAGCTAGAAATAAGTTTATTTAGTCAAACTGTATACTTAAGATACAATCTAATGCTTATATTATCCAACATATTAAGTAAATAAAGGATAAGTATCAATGTTCCTATTTAAAAAGAAAAACTATTATAATTCAATTATTATTTATACCAAAAATCAAAATTATGAAATTAACTTAAATAACAAAACTATTATTAAAAAAAAAACCAAACCCTAGGTTCAATACTTACAATATAAATTTTAGAAATAGTTTTCCAAACAATTAAGATTTTGCCAATGGCTCGAACCAACTTGCAGCCATATCATAAATTACACCATTTGTATCAGAACAAGAAAGTATTTATCAAAACTTATTTCTCTCTACAACCCAATTTATCAAAAGAAAACAATGCTAATAATTATTTATTCACTGGCTAAAATCCCTCGTACCAAAATAGATTTCTATCTTATCATTATCACTATGAATTTGAATTATCAAGGAGAAACAACTGGTAAACAAAGGTATACCCAAGAGCCATAAAATCTGCTTTTCTACAAACAAAGTATTTTATAAACAGAGTTTCCATTCTAATCCAAACAATCACCACACGAGTTTTAACTCTTCAAAAATGTGATAACTTAAGTGTAGCCATGAAGGAGTTTCATTGGACAAGCAAAAGGCCGAGAAGGTTTCAAAGAAAAACTTTTACAGTGATAAACAAATTGTTTATAAAAACCCTAGAATGATATTATTATTACCCTAAATCATCTTATTATAAGAGTCATGACTCTTTTACAAAAACCCAAGGGTTCTATTTTTAGCAATGGCCATACGGCCTCCTCCTCCATCTTTAAACAAAGCAAAGTATCATCTAATACAGGAAATGAACACCGCAACTATCCCTTAGTACCATTGACATCACTGCGAACACACCCAACTACGGAGGGCACCTCTAGGTTTAAACCGAGGCTTACGTGAACTTTCATCCCAAACCCTTCATCTTTAGCAACGCCTTCGAATATTCGATTGTGCAATGAAATACTTGGACACCTGTTAACAAATAGTAAAAGTTTAAAACATAATCTAGTAAAATTTTATTAAAACTATAAGTAAGAAGAGAATAGAGTTTTTTTTCAAAAAAACCACTTACTAGAGCCGAGATCCTACTAACACCACCACAGAGTGAAGACAATGGGACTGGCAAGAATTAGATACATGCAACCTGCCAAATGCCATGAGGAAAAGTAGAATGAGTATTGTAATCATGGAAATCTGAGTTGTGACGAAAAACTAGAGCTTCAATCTTGGTTAATGTCTCGGGAAAACAACAATTATAACAAAGATTAAAATGCCCAAGCTCGTAGGGAGCAACAATGTTGAAGAACCGGAGTAACTAACTCACCACATATCATGGCCAAGTCACAGTTTGATAAAAAAATGTAGGAAACCCGAGAAGGTCGAGGGCTGTCGACCACTCTCCCTTGTCAATCAATAAACAACAAATCAAACCCGGTAGTATTTAGGGAAAGCGTTTAACGTTTTGTGCTTAGGGTTTAACACCAAATCCTTTTTCCAATGAGAAAACTACACATGGTTTCCACTACTATCCCAATACTTTGGGTTTCAATTATAGTTTTTAACCTGCACATTTAAACCCTGCAAGGTTTATAATACAATAATAGTACTTTGGTTAAAAAATTTAAACAAGTAATTTGGTATGTGGAGATTTTGAGTTAGGTTTTAGTGCATAGATATTTATTCCTTGTCAAACTTAGCTAAGTTAATTATTATAACATGCATTTGAATATATGTTTATGATTATTATGTATGTTATGCAATGAACATGTATGGATAGGTTAGAATTGTTTTATTTGTAGTTTAGAATCTAACTGCAAATACAAATAGTAAAGACAAATTTTAGAACTTAAGATAGTTCTAGGATTTACATAGTAAATTTTTCATAGTTATAAAACAATTGGAAATGCATTCGGACTTGTGGATATTACATCAACTAAATCTTGGTCTATATGTATATACCATCATATATATGAATAATTGTTATAATCAACAATCACACGTTCAACTCAAAAGGATATCTAGGAATAATAGTCTTGGTGATAAGTCTCGTATTTCTTACACATCATTAATATAGACATTAAAAAGGATCCAAAGGTTTTTCTTCCTAACTTACCCATTTTAGTCTTCCGAACTTTAAATTTTTATCTCGTAACCAAAAAAGTAAAATTTTACTTGTAAATACCTGTACAAGCATCAAATCTAAATTAGCTTGAGAAAGCTAAGTAATCCTTGGGAAATCCTCAACCCCCTTCAGTAGAACAAGAAAAAAACTATCAAAATCATACACTTACTAGAGAATAAACAATTGATCTGAATTCAATAAATTCTAACTCATTGACTTTCAAGACTGAAAAATAAACACAGATTGAATGTTGTTAGTAGCAAGTGTTTTATAAGTTAGTAAGTAATTATGAAATCTTTAGTTACAGTTAGTCAAGAATATTAACTCCTAAGTTTCTCTTAATGTCCTGTCCTGTAATATATCTGTTAAATAACTAGAGGTAGTTATTAAACTAGCATTTTTGGGCTACGACTTAAACATTAAATGTCACAAATAAAATTTATTTTTTTTGTGAATTTTTGGGTGTTACATATGGTATCAGAGAACACGTTCATATGCTAGTCCTAAAGTGGCTCAGCGCACGTAAACCAAAAAGTAAGAAGAAAGTATGAATACTGATTTTTTGATTTTAATGTTGTTGTACATAACATTTTCTGAATTAATTTGTAGGTATGGAAGGACTTGAAGAGTCTTTTGAAGAGAGGTCCCCATTAAATGAACAAAATAACTTTGGAAGAGAACCTGTTAAGGAAGATATAACTAACAATTCATCTGAATTACTGCAAATAGTTAAGGATTTAAAAACTTAAATGGAGACTGTTAAAAAATAAAATGAGAGAATCTTAAGAGATCAGGAGGAACTGAATCAAATATTGTTGGAAAAGTTTCACAACAAAGAAAAGGATAAATAGGTAGAATTTGACACTACGTCCTATCAACATAAGAGTAAAAGGTCAAAACACTCTAAAATTGAAAGCATTTCTTCTTCTGAAATTAACGGTAACTCATACAGAAGGAAACACCAATATTCAAGTGATAGTAGTGAGAGTAATTATCTCTCTAGAAAGAAGAAGTACAAGCCCTATGAAGAGATTTCTGGAGAGTTAAAAAAAGATTAAACCACCAACTTTTAATAATGAAGTAGAAAAGGGAGAAGCCAAAGCATGGTTATCCGGAATGAAAAAGTATTTTCATATATACAATTATTCTAATCAGTTAAAAGCAAGAATGGAAATTTATAACTTAACTAAAAAAGTTGACATTTGGTGGCAGGACATAAAACGTGTTAAGGGCGTAAAAAGAGAAGAATATAAATTAGAGCACTTTTAAAAAGTACTTTAAAAAGAAATTTATGTCAAAAGCAATATTATGAGGAACGAGCTAAAGAATTTTATGACTTAAGGTTGGGAAGAAACTCTGGGGGTGGCTTGAGGGAATAAGATCTAGAAAAAACTTTTGGGCATAAAGAGGCCAATTGGGTCAGTGCCTCATCATTGAATGATCGATATTGGGCATTTGCATGGCTAATTATCCATTTCACAACATCTATATAAGACATTAAAGCGGTCCTGGATGCTATGGCATGAACTTGAGACTTGCTAATATTCGCAAAATCCGGTAGGTCATGTTGAATGCCTAAAAACTCATTGTTAAAAAAATTGAGTAGATTCTATACTAGTCAAGGTGATAGGTTTCAGACAGTCATCCATTTGTATCAGAGAAAATGCTAGAGTTTGGGTCTTTGTTTTTCTTCTCATTAAGGGCCATTTTAGATCTGGTGTTTCTCGACATAGTTGATAGGAAATAGGATAAATTGTGATAAAATGAAGAAAATGAATTAATTTTATCCCAAATCAAATTTCCAAAATTGGACCAATGGAGGGTAAGAGATTCAAAGTACTTACCAATAATTCACTTGGAAGAAGTAAATCTGTTGACCTGGTAAGAAATTGCTGTACAAATTGTTCCGCCGTAGGAAGAATTCATGATTGGGGAATGGTAAAATGATAGTAATAATTTGAAATATTTAAATAGATGAATTCAAAGGAGAAATGAATATGAATCATAGATTTCAAAAATATCAACGGTTGAGATTAAAGCAAGAAAGTGAGAAAGGAAATTCTAGAGGCAACTTTTTGACATTCTTATATATANTGCAGAAGCGTCGAAGTGCGACTTGTGATTTTATTATATTTGGGTTTTCGTTTTCCGTAATCTGCATTGCGGGTTTCATAATTACGAGACTGATAAGTTGAATTTTTATTGTGAAATAATTTTCGACATCCGTAATCTGTATTGAGGGTTGGGGGTTATGAAGAGGTGAAAATGAATAACCAAAAGAATTCCAACATCCACAATTCACATTGTGGGTTGTGGGTTGCAGAGAAACAAATTTCAAAACCTACAAAAAAAGGACTTTCACTATCCGCTTTGTAGATTTCAGAATATGGATTGTGGAAACAGATTATTTGAAAGGAAAGAATGAATTTTCCACAATTGACAAACCAAATAAACAAGGCTTCGAAGCAAAATTTTATTAAAATAAAAACATGAAAAGACAAAAGGATGAAAACACCAATGAATGATACCCCATAAGCAAGATACCATAAATATTAACTTAATGATGAGTGAATGGGGTTCCCATTTTATCAACTAAAATGGGATATGTTGTGCCAAAAACACTTAGAAAACATAGCCACATATTTAACATGTATAAAAATTGTTATGCTTTTGAAGTGGGAAGTGGGACTAGATTTTGAGATTTTTGATGATATATGAGGCTTTGATGATTCTATTCTATTTTTTATTTATAACTTTTCATCTTAGTTCTTAGTGGCACCATACCTGACTTATTTAACACACTTTATTGACCATCATGACCATTCATTGTTATAAAAAATAGTTGGTGATAACCTCCAAAGCCATAGATGGAACCTGATAACTGCGGAGTTAGGTTGGAGCCCTGAATCTATCCAGCTTAAAATTGAAGGAAAGAAACATAGTGCAGGTATTTTAAGTAGGGAGAATTGATTGCAAATGTGCAACAAAAATTATATGTATTATTACAGATCTCAGTTATATTATCGATAAGATTCTTGAAAGAGAAATCCATTTCCCTTTGGAATGTAGAGCTTTGTATTGAGTAACCCAAGGGGCATATGCTTGTAATGAAATTTTCCCAAGGTGTGGTGAATGTTGTTTTATGTTTGTATTCTATGATAACTAGGATCTAATTAGATCTAGAGACACCATCCAACATAGGTAGTGATATTGACCTTGTTACTCCATATTTTGCATGGGTGTTCATGTGTGTGATTTTGATCACACTCTTGATAAAGGGTAACATTTTTCATGATTTGATTGTAGTTACTTGGTGTGGAAATAGGATAATTCCATAAGTTCAAGGTAGCATTCACCCTTGAAGGATCATTGTACTAGAACAACACATTTTTGGGTACTCTTTATATCAAAATACAATAATAAAAGGCTTATGGGAAGCCTCATTAATAATTTTGAGTAGGTCTAGACACTTTCTAAGAAGTGTTGATTCTTTTATGAATGCTTGTAATGAGACACTATCCTTTTTTTAGAGTAAAATAAGAAAACTCTTTCCATAACTTTACATGTAATACGTATCCCAGGAAATCCTATGCATAAGAAGCAAACTTGGGCATTTTTTAAGGCTTAAAAACAATGACAAGAAAAACCTCAATCCTCAATTTTGGGCATGTTTTGAGGAAAAAAGAAGTGACAAGAACATGTATGGGACTAAAAACAAGAGTCAATCCTCAATGTTGGTAACATTTCAGGCCTAAATTGGTAGCAAAATAACCTCATATGTAGTGTTTTGCAAGTATATGGGATAAACCAATAGTTATGGTCATAAAACCAACCTTTGTAAGGAAGATATGGGTTCTTCTAGGAACTTTGTATGGTGTTTTTCATGGAAACGACCTTAAACCATTAATTATGGGCTTGAAACTTAGCCTAAACCAATAGATCTAGGTAGTGCTATGGACTATTTCCATAATGAAATCACATCATTTTCAATATGAAGTAATTATGGGGACGTTTGGACATAAATTTGGTCAATTATATGCATTAAATTAGTAAATATGGGCATTTCTTTAATAATGGTTTGATGCAATTCCCTGAAGGAGTAGATTTTTGAGATTTGTTTAGGTTTGGTGTAGCATTTCATCCCTTTTAGGGATATTCCTTAAGCAATGACCAACATGAATGTTGTTTGAGGAAATATCCCCTCTAAGGGTCACTTTATAGAGTGATATTAATCAATATGTTGATCATCTATCTCTATAACATCACATACTCTAGCATGGAATGAAGCTTCTGGGATTGGATCCTTCAAGGTGAAACATTCAAGTCCCATGAGCAAGTTGTTCCATTAGATAGGTTTCCTATATTTGCATAACTTATATGTGCCTTCTTTGAAAAGAATTGGATGAAATCTAATGTAAAAATACCTAGGTTTAGGGGCCTCATATTCCTTAATATTGGTTCACTAAGTTGTTTTGTTAATTTATAAAAGTAGTTTGCATCTTGGAGGGACTTATCATGGATACATCTATCACATTTGGGGAATATATCTTTCTTCTTGGAAAATTCTAGGTTCTAGTGGAGAGATTCAAGACTCTCTAGACAATCTATGATTTCCTTTTCCTTTCTATGGTATCTTTTTCATATAAGAATAATGAGTAGTAAAGCAATAGTTTGAATTGTAGTTTACCTAGTAACATTGACTTTATGCAATATCATCAATTTACATATATATATTATTTAATGAATGGCCTAATACTCAATATAATATTTTTTAATACGTCTAAGCGATCAATTTCAATATAAACAAGAAACAATACTTGATATATTAACTACAATATCTTTGCATTTGAAATCAATTCTGTACTATGCAAGTTGAGTGTATTTGTCATCTCATCGTACAAATATTGTTAGATGCCCCAATTTGCAAAAACAACTTAATGTTATATTTTATGCTAACTTTGTAATTGATGACCAAGTGGGGTCAAGGATAATTAATGTATTTCAGAATATTTTATTAATAAATAAATAAATGATGAGAGAACATCTTAGGGAAGCTGTTAAATGAGTGTTAACTGGTCACTTGGTGGAGGAGAGTGGGTGCAGAGTATACTGACAAGTGGAAACATCCTCAAACTACTTCTAACTGATGCAAGTGGCAACTTCCCTATATTTGTGGTCATGATTCCCCAATAAAGTGGAATTGGAACAGGTGGCTCATTAAGTAAAAACTGACCCAGAAGACCTAGGCATTGTTATAAAACTTCCCATTGAAGACAGCTGGGGCTGCTCATTCCGGAATGGTGATCATTATGAGTGAATGAAATGCACATGAGAAATTCAATGGAGGGGACTTATTGAAGTGAGTTTGTGGGGTTAACTGTTGAATATTAAACTTATGCAGCTACTCTAGGATAAAGTTCTTACTACTGTGAGCGGGGCTGCATTACTGCTGTAAATCCAGTTAGGTGACAGAAGGTTTCAAGGTTACATAATTCACCCAGTACTCTACCAAGAGGACCAGGAAACAGGATCAGGGGTCCTGAGAAAGTGTAGACTAGGATTTCTCCAGGAGTTGGTTGGGAGGAACAACCTCCTTAAGCTGTTGTCACCTCATCATTTGATAGGTTTTTATTTGTTCAGGTTTATTTATAATTTATTTACCATTTTCAGAAAAATGATACTAGTTTTTCAAGATATGCATGTTATTGTTTGATTAAAGTTTATGAAGAAAAGAGCATTGTTTATCGATAAAATTAGTGTTTAGTAAATTATACTTAAAAACAATAGTGTTATTGCTAAATGAAAAATGAATAGATATAAATTACCAAACTGTATTTTTCCACGCCTTTTATAAGGTAGTACTCTAGTGCAGTTGGTTATTTAAGTTAGATAAGTAGATTTGTTTATTACTCTGTAGGAAAAATGCAAATGATAACTTTTATAGTTTGTGTGTGTTTCATTACGAAAAACTAGCAGTATTTTCTCTATCTTCTGAAAGTATCTGTATTATCTAATTACAACAAAATAACATAATATATATTAATCATTAGTAGTCATACTAATCACAGAACTATTACGAGTACTAGTATTATTTATAAACACAATAAATAAAGTATAATAAACAAATATAGGTACAGTAAAAATAGTATTTAGGGTTTGAACCTAGATAGTACTCCATAGGTCTTTATAATAATTTATTCCCAATTCATATTTACATTCTGCACTAAAAACAGATGTTTTACTATAAACCTCAAAGAATTTACATAGGGTTTATGAAAGATAGGTTTATTTTTGTATACAATCTTGTATATTCTTACTTTTAACATAAAAATTTTAACAGCTGTAAATAACAATTATTAAAAGTAAAAATTAGAAACAGAACTAAAATCATTTCTATAAAATCCATATCATTACAAACTGTAGGTTATCTAAGGATAATAACCATTATGAGAGAAAATCAGAGTACTTTATTCACCTAATAACTTGGTATAAATTCAAACAGTAAATCACTATAAATCATTCATATTANATTCAAAATTAAATTATACAAAATAATAAAATGAAACAATAACCATTACTTTTCCTTACAAGTGAAAAACCTTATATATATTTACAAGTCTCGTTGAACTAGGCTGTGATCGAAATAGTATCATCACGGCTTAAGCCGAGTATGAAAAACATGAAGTTTTTACTTTTTCTCAGGCCGTAAAGGCTTTGCCACTAAAACCTTAAGTCTTGGCTACTTAGCCTTAAAACTGTTGATTTTATAAATCTCTAGGGTTTTAAAATAGTTAAAAACATATACAACAAATAATTTTAACCTAATAGTAAATCTAGGTCGAGTCCACAACCAACAGTGGAGATTCATATCTTTCTGACCACCACATCATTGCAGGAGAAAACCCTTAGTGCAAACGGGGCTTACCAAGGTTTGCGTGGCCATGAATGGGAGAGTTGTGCTTTCAGTTAACCCCATTTGCCATGAGAGGAACCTGCACAAAAGAACAAGTATTAGTTACAGCATTTAAATGTATTGAAATTTATAAGCTTTCATGAAGTACAGAAATTGACAGGAAGTTACCTGATAAGAATATCGTTGGAGAAGTCATGGACACAATAAGCTAGAGCAGATCGATGACACATGGAAGAGGAATACCCCGAACAAATTCAATGTTTCGATTACAACTGAAACCCTAAGTCACGAATCCAAAGGAAAATGAGCAACACTCCAACTAGATTGAAGAGAACTCTTTTTCAAGCTCTGTCCTCTATTTTTCTGTCTTAAATACCAACTCAATCCTTGAATTGATGAAGGAAAATGATTTTTCATTCACACAATTCTCCACAGCAGTCGTTAAATTCATAAAAAATAGTATATACTTCTTGCAAGGTCAAGTTCGTAGTGGAAATGGCAAACCTGGAGGTCAATAAGGAGTAATGGCGGCCACGGGCTCACAGCTCGGTCGCACCAGTCGAAGGAACCCTCTCTCTCTTGCAAATGAATATTAGGGAAAAACCAAAGTCAACTTAACCAATGGTTTGATTCTCCACATGTCCTTCGATATTTTTCATTAGCGTGGGTAGCAATTCTATAGTCGCGTATGCAATTTTAAATTTGCATTAAAATTATTACATTTCAAAACAATAATCATTCAAGTAATGTAATATTTGATTGGTAATAATGCATTGAACTTTAATCAATTCGAAACCAAATCTATCAACCATAGAATTACGAAAAGGTTTTTCTTTTAAGATTTTGTTGTGGGTCACGATAGGGAAGGCTCTTTGCTAACATTGTTTTATAAAACTTAGGTAAAAGACATACATTGAACTATATACTATTTTAAGAAGGAGATCTAATAATTCCTGGTTCTAGTCTTTTGATTGTTAAGAGTTGGAAGTAAAATGATAATTAGAACCAAAGCAATAATAAGATCTCCTATATTATGTTAATCAACAAACTTACCTCAACATTTTATTAAACATCCTTGTGTAAAGGTGTTGCTATAGCTAGTGGGTACACCAAGAAATTGAGGTATAAGATACAATAGAAAGAAATCAAAGTAAAAATTGTAAGAGTTTAAAAGTCATTCTTCCAACTATGATTAAAATCTTGACCCATTTCTTTAATGCAATGTGTTTTTGGGGGATGCTAGTAAATGTAGTCCATAGACCCATGTAATAATCTCAGTGTAAATCTAGCATCCAAATAATGAGTAAATAGATAGAAGTAAAAGTGGTTTTGGTTATTTATTGTGAAAACATTGTTTATAAAACCCTAGAACAAGGGTAAATGTTCTTGACACCAAACATTGTTGAGTGATCTAAGAATTAAGTTGTGAACTTTAATTCTTTCCATTTAAACTCTAGATTACAATTACTGTAAGCAGAAATACAAGTATTCATTAAAATTTTAATCATAATCATCCAGATGATTTGATGTAATTTTGATAGTAATTGATCATGCGATTTAACCCATGCATATGTAGTTGTTTTAATGTCCTTACGAAGTTTTGACGACATAATTAATATCAACATTACTTCTTATGGAGACAAACTGAATTTAAACATTCTAAGTCTAGCATCATATTCATGCTAGAGAAGTATCTTCTTGCCTGAATATAAATATTATTTTACTGGAACTTACGCTTACCTGTTAAAACCTGTAAAGAACCATTAGTCCCACTGTGTTAGCTAGAAGCTAAGTAAGCCCAGATCACACATAAGAAAATTTCCCTACTTGACAAAAAGAAAACAATAGTATACTTAGCATCAGTAAAATACAAATTTCTTCTCTACTTTCTGGAAAAATACAACTGCTAAGTTGAAGAATGTGCTAACACAACTTTTAAAGATAAGCCTCTAGGTTATACAAAATCTTATAAATAAGTAATCCTTGTTTCTCTTACAAACTATTTTATTATCTGCTAACAATTAGTGGTACATTAGCCGTGACATTTGACATTTTATGTGACATAATTATTTTTAAAATTTTACAAATTTTTGAGTTATTACAAATATTGTATCAAATATTTCTCATTCTTGGATCCTATATTATTGCTCATATTTCAACCATACAGATTTAAATCCTTTACTTTTTCATAATTTTTGATGAACTTTGACAATCACCCTTTACATTGTTTGGTATGTTTAATATTCTACCACTTTTTTTATGTCACTCAAGACATGTATCTTGATTCATTTGTAACTATGTCATAATGATGATATATCATCTACCATCCAAATTTGCCAGTAGGAAGTAGTTTTTCCTCAAAGCGCTATTAGTTAATTCATTAAATTGATTTCTGGAATAAGATAAAATGCTTTGCATGTATGAAAGTTTCTTCTATCTGCCCTCCATAAATTGCAGTCATGGTTTTATTGATAGCTTTGATTTTCCAGCCTTTATTACACCTTGTCAAGTTTTACCTATACTAGCTATTAAGGGATAGTAAATTATGTCATATCGCCACCCTTACCTGTCATGTTGTACATCGATTCTCCAAATTCCAACTTTCTCTTTAACTCCAACAATTTATTACAATCATTGATAAAAGAGGAAAAATAAAAAATGATAATTGTTCCACATGAATCCATGCAAAGGGATGAGTGTATCGGTTTTCCATGTTAATGAGTTGTTCCAGTTTTAATTGTTGGAGAAAACTCCGTTGGAAACAATAATTATGAACAACTTGCACAATTAAACTCTCAAATTGAAAATAAACATATAACAATTCAACCAACAATAAATGCACTACGCAATATCTGCAAGATAATTTATTTTTGTTTTAAGATCATTAAAGGGATTGTATAACTTACATCTATCGACCAGAAATTAACAACTAAAATTAAGAATTCCAAGGATTAAATTTCCCAGAAATCATTTGATTTTATAAGATTGCATTAAGGATTAAGGCTAGTTAGTAATAGATGTTATATATGTGGATCTTGCATATATTTTTGAATTAGAATCTCATGGAGCACGTTGTACAATGCACTAATATCCTCTAGAGAAATGTCTTGTGCGAGAGAAAAAGATTGAAATGATAAATTTTAACATGTATATAAAATTTGATAGCAATAACATCCTTTTGAAAAATTGTAGACTTTAAGAGGAATAATTCTGATATTATAGAAACAATAATTTAAAATAACCATAAACAAAATTGAACATAGATGTTTTCACGGGGAAACTTTTGAAGGAAAAAGCCCCAAAATAATTAATAATCCATCCTTTAAATGAGATGACTGAGTATGTACATGAGAAGATAAGAAATATGCTTTTACATCAAATTTGTATTTTCCTAAAGGGAAGACAGACAAAAAGAACCTTGATCAAGAATGAATGTCATGCCACCGGTCTTCCTTAATCAAACCCCAACCATCAAGATAGTGTTGTTATTGACTTCCATTGACTGAGATAAATACTCAGTGGGCCTTATGGATGAAAATCAACCCTTAGCTTGTTGTTGCAACAGAAAAATGAGCTATAGTAAGGCCTCAAAATCCAAATCGTCCCATTTCATGGCTACTAATAACTCGCTACTACAGGAAATCACCTATAGGATATGGGTATAATGCTGTCCAGAATACTATATAAGTCTCCTCAATATTTATTATATGCACTGGACCACCAAGAATTGTTCTTAGGTATGCCATCAACCTAACATATTCTTCAACCTTATCCTTCTACATTTCAACAACTATATAAAAATCCCCAAGATTTTCTTCATTGAGACAACAGAGTCAAGCACAAGGATAAAGTGACAAATTCGGTCCCAATCTAGTCCATGATAGAACACCATCATACTCATCCAAGATGGGTAAACATGTTTATGCCATAGCTGCAAACCATTTTAGTCTTCAAATTACTGTTTTTTATTGTTGAAGCCTAAATTAATTTAAGGTTATCATTTGGTATGCAATTGTTGTTGAAGCTGATACAGGGCACACTAAAATATATAGGTATGCAATATCCTTACCTATTGGAAATATTCCCATATTATAATGTTAATTGCTATAGGGTCTTCTTTTGTGATTATTCCGAAGCCTCATAATGTTGTGAGACACCTAAGCTTTATAACTACTTATTGTGAAAACAATATTATTTATTGTTGTTTTTCTATCTTCCAAATGAAAACTATGTATAAGAATAAGAGTGACATACTCATTAAGGCATTGTGCTTATATGTGTTCAAATGTGTGCTCAAAAATTTACTACAGTTGCAATGTCTTGATGTTGTTCTCTTTTCCTTGTTCACCACTACATTATCATTTAGAACGAAAGGAAAATATTGTAGGATGTATATAAATTTTACCTCAAGGGTTGCAATGTGTGCTTTATGACTGCTTATTGTGAAAAAAATATTATTTATTGTTGTTTTTCTATCTTCCAAATGAAAACTATGTACAAGAATAAGAGTGACATACTCATTAAGGCATTGTGCTTGTATGTGTTCAAATGTGTGCTAAAAAATTTACTACAGTTGCATTGTCTTGTTGTTGTTCTCTTTCCTTGTTCACCACTACATTATCATTTAGAACGAAAGGAAAATATTGTAGGATGTATATAAAGTTTACCTCAAGGGTTAATACATGCCCAAGACTTCCATGAAGTGTTGAGACATGTTTAAAGACCTTCCAGATCCTGAATTAGGTTCCCACAATGTTTCATCAGTCCTCCTTGGGACGCGTTGAACCCTCTTTAGTATTTCATGAAGGAAAATAGGTGCCCAGTTTTTCAAAATGGCACTGACCCTTTCCATTATCCAGATTTTAAATTTGTTTTCGAATCCTCTACCTTGAGGAATTGCTGCATATGACTTGCATATATATGTGCATAGTTGATTGGAGAAACTTCCCAAGAAACACATAGTCTTTCGTTTTAAGGGATGGACTAGGGTTTAAAGGAAAATCAATACAGGATGGTGAGAGAAAATCAAAATTGATATAAGATACAAATTCATGTGAGAATTCTGAAAGACTCTCATATTGTACAAAGAAACATTACTGAAAGTTTGAGGTATGTATTAAATCTGGGAAAGACAATAGCACTAAATGTCATTGAATACTGCACAATCTCTCTTAAAGATGGAATCCAATATTAAAAGACTTGGAAGTTTCTTTGCATATTAAATTGATTATACACTTACTTCATAATGTTCCATAGCTCCCAAGTGATGGAAACAAAATGAGAAGTCATTGGAGTACAAACGTATGGTATTTGCATTGGTTGGGGTATTAATTGAAAGAATTGAGAGTGTATAAGAGGAATGAACGTGGAAGGATCATAAGAGATATTATAGGTAACCAATGACTGTGAAGCCTCTCTTCCTTTTAGTACTACCCCCTAAATTTACACACCTTCATAAACGCATTCAATCAAAACCCACCTTCAACACTTTTCAATTTCATTTATACATCATTTAAGCTGCTCTTAAATTATTATTTCTTCTTGGTGTGGGATACCGAGGGTATGTTATTAGTTCCCAATAAAATTCCAATTTATTTCAGTTAATCCATGCATAAGATATAATGTTGTGTGTGTATGAGAGTTTCTCTTATATTCCCTCCATAAATTGCAGTCGATATTTTATTGATAGCTTTGATTTTTTAGCTTTTATTATGCCTTGTCGCGTTTTACCTATATTAGCTATTAAGGGATAGTAAATTATGTCATATCACCACCCATACCTATCATGATGTAAATCAATTCTACGGATTATAAATTTCTCTTTAACTCCAACAATTTATTATGATCGCTGATACAGAGGAAAAACAAAAATTGATTATTGTTTCATATGAATCCATGCGGAAAGATGCATGTATCTGTTTTCCATGTTAATGAGTTGTACCACTTTTAATTGTTGGAGAAAACTCCATTGTTTGTTAACTACACTCCCACTACCAACAACAAAATTTGAGCAAATTCAGCATAGTACAACTTTTTAAGGAACTATAGAACATAATTTCCAAGACTTTCCAATCTAAAGGTTAATAACCTAGTGTATATGAATAATGGATGATGCCAAATACGACCCTTAGTTAAAATGTAGGGGAACTTATAAGGTATCACAATTTTTTTTCTATCTAGTATGGTTTGACCTTATATTGTGGCTGATTGGATGTTAATATTGATACAAGCCTGTCATTTGTTTTATTTGATATCATAATTAGAACTATAATTTATATCACATGTTAAATTTATTCAGTTTCTTGTTTAAAAACAATTTTTCTCTTCATGATTGGATTGCAATTTGTCACACTTTCTCACTTGTCAAATGGATCCTTGTTGTTGGCATCCTTAACGTTATGTATTGATGTTTGCTCTCAATGTTCATTGTTCTTGACAATAAAAAGTTGGAACTCACCTTGAATCTCATCTAGCCTAGAGTTTTATGTTTGTTTCGTTGAATGTAAACATAATCATTGCAATCAGTTCCTTGTTTAAGATCGTTTATTTTATTCTTGTTTGGATTGGAAGTTTGTAACAATTTCTCACTTTTCTAAAGGATCCTCATTGTTAGCATCCTTAACATTATGCATTGATGTTTGTCCTTGTTTGTTGTCAGTCTTCATGCTTGACAATCAAAAGTTGAACCTTACCTTGTCTCTCAATTATCATTGTGCTTCAAAAATAGAAGTTGGACCTCACCTTGAATCTCATTTAGTTTAGAGTCTTATGCGTGTTTTGTTTAAAGGGAGTAGCTTCAATTAGTTCCTTGTTTAACACCATTTATTCTCTTCTTGTTTGTCTTGGAAATTTGTAACATTTTTCACTTTTCAAGAGGATCCTCATTGTTGGCATCCTTAACATCTTGCATTGATGTTTTCTCTTGTTTTCTCTCAATGTTCATTGTGCCTGAAAATCAGAAGTGGAACCTCACCTTGGCTCTCCTCTAGTCTAGAGTCTTTTTTCTGTTATATATAAAATTTAAAGAGAAAGTATTTTTGCATCATTTGATGGTGGTTACATTTTGGTTGTGTCAAGTACCGCATATTGCTAGATGAGTATTTAATTCCCTTAATGTTATGCATAAAATTATAGTTGATTTCATTTCCACTTTTGTTCCTATGTGTCCTTACATATTTTAAAGTGGTTATCCTTATGTAAAGACAAATGTGACTCTTAATTGTCAAAGAAAAGTAATCAACCAAATATAGATAGAGGAAATAATTTGTAGCGAAAGTCAAATATTGTTATTGTATTATATTAGGTGGGGCTTAAATGGAATGGAACACACAAAAATTAGGAGGGGCTTAAATGGAATGGAACACACAAAAAATTTGGAAGTGGTTGTGTGAAGATCACATTGCAGTTTTTTTTCACTCTTGGTTTCCAAAATGTGTTTAGACCTGTGGAAAAATACACTAGGTACTTCTTGTGAATTCTTCTAATGTGAAATAAAAGTAATCAACCAAAGATGGATGGAAGGAAATTGCTTAGGGACTTTTAGATATGTTTTTTTATTACAACAATAAAATTTTCAATGTTGTTAACCATTAGATGCTGAAAATTATTGATAGCCTTGATACTGTATGTATTCTCTATTTCTTGAATGCTCAACGCTGTCAATGTATGATTTATCATTTTTACTTTGATCCAATAGTATTATCCTTCAATTTTTATGACAGCTTGAAGTTTTCAAAGTGTCTATATGTTTGTGGCATATGCTAAAAATATGATTTATACCTTTACCACATTCCAAATTTAGACATTATAATTGTGTTTTTATAGTCTTTAATTTCTTGAAAACAAGCAGTGGAAGTTCTAAGCACTACAATTTTGTATTGTGCAAATAAGATGGTTTGTCCTAAGTATGATATTCTTGTTGCGTATTCAAATGGGAGCGATGTTAAAGGGAAAGACATGCAGATTCACAAATATGTAAGTTCTGATAATATATCAATTGTATTCAATTGTATTGTCAACAATGCAACGTCTTTTCCTTCAATTGTAAGTCAACTTGGATGGACTACTCTTGAAACCTACAGTACTCTCAAGCTTGATAGAAGTGCATATAGATATATTTTGTTAGGCTTGTGATTCCCATTTTCTCTCTGATTAGAAAGATACTTAATTTTGATTTCAGTTTTCTCCTTCTCAAAAATATAGTAAACACTTTTTGTCATTTTGAAATTCATTATATAGTAAAAAACACATAGAATTGCAATAAGACAATATGCATGAATGGTTCCATAAAAATTCGTGTAATACTTGTACATAGGAAGGGAAGTATTTAAGCATACTTTTTAGCAAATTCAAAGTGCAGAGTTGGAGGGCATCTGGACATGATTCCATATGCCCAAAAAACATATCATAATAATGCCAAGTTTGTGTAAGGTCCTCTAAGTCCTTTAGTTATGTAAAATTAGGGAAAACAAGTTAAACATGTGAGGAATGAATATGAGGTAAAGGAACTTGCTTAAATCAAATTGGTTGAAGAAGATAGTATCAAAAACTTAAATAGGATTTAACATATTCCCTACCCCTTAACTAGGTCCTAATTATGGAGCACTATACTAAAGAAGGCTTAACCATTCTTAAAATACCCTTGGGCATCCTTTTTCAAGGCTTAAATAGTAGGGGACTTAGTTTGAGGGCTAATTAAATCCTTACTCAATGGAGAGGTGTATTTTCCATGAATTATAACCTACACTAGGAAAATATCTTAGTCTATAAATACCCCAGCTATACACCATTGAATGCATATTTCAATTATGTTTCACCCATTGTTCACTTCCAGATACAATCCTTCCAATCTTGAAATTATGAAAAATTCTAGTCTACTGAATTTTGAAGGGGATATGAAATCCTACTTTTTCCATACAAAGTATGATCAAATTAGAACCACTCAAACATTATGCAACTATTAATGATAATGTTAAAATTTATGCAAAAGTTGACATTCTCCTTTATATTTCCTTTTTAATATTACTAGTAATTACCAATTTACCACATATGAGGTTTCTCTCTTTTTCCCTGGAACTGTCTCTGGTTCCATAGTCTGGTAATTCACATTGGGAACAGGTATGAACTGGCTTGATGGTTTGGTGTAGAGATTGGTTTGGGGGATTAGGGGTATGGACTGGTCCATATTGGCCAGTCCTGATAACTATGATCTATACTACCTTTTTTTAGAGAATAACTTTTCCCTATCATCTATAATTGGGAACTCAGTATGCCAATGCGAAATCTGATATTTTCTTCAAGCAACAAACATAGAATTCATTGAGGATGTGAGAATTTAAAATTAATTTGAGAGCATAATTTACTTCTACAATATCCATCATTATCCAATATGAACCATAGAAACATGGAGAGAGATTTTATTTTCCTTGTTTAATATTGACTTGCTTGTATGGTTGGAGTTAAAGATGGATACCAAATATGTGATGTTGAAATGATTTCCTGATCTGTTTGATTCCACACGATATTCCCATTAGCACTCAAAATATACCTCCTGTTGTAAAAAGGTAACCTCAAGGTAACCACAATACCAAGATTTAGGAAAGAAAGATGGCCTCTTTCTCTCTAGAGAAAGATCTCTCAATGATTTTTTTCACAAGGCCATATATATGAACAAAAACAAACTTAAAATTGTTGTTGTTGGTTGAAACAAGGAAAGTGCATATTGGGAAATGGAGTCCGAAAAATTATGTCAATCACAGTGCTATTGCATGGAAATTTATAACAAAGGCAAGCTAGCAATCTTATTACAGGTCAAAATGATTTGGTCTTGTGAAATAGAATAAATGAGGAATAGTCCATTAACGTGGGAATCTAATGAGGATGAATCCAACATTAACTTTAGTTGAATAGGTTTTGTGAATATATGAAATCAATAGATAGAGCATAAAAGTATGAATTATGTACTATTGAAAACTCATTTCAGACATGAAAGGAAAACATTGTGGAAGTAAATAATAGGAAATGCATTCACATAAGAAAGGGAAACACAAATTGCAACATAGACAAGACATGAATCTTTGCAAAATTCCATCTTTGGCTCTGTGATTTTATTAAAAAGATAGATTTCAAAATACAATGCTGAATTCTCATAGGTTCCAACCCTTTTTTCATTACAATAGCTGGCTCTTATACAAATTGCTCCATGAGCTGAAATAACAAACTTCTAATAATAGGCAATAACCACCCTTACATCTGTCATCTACATTTATTAACTAATAACTATTTTTTGAAAAATAAACTAAACCCCTAGTTAACTAATCCTCAGAACAAAATCTTCAATGATATTCAATAATATTTATGCATGTATCTTATATTTAGATATTCCATACTTCTCAACCAATTTCCACCGATCAAGGGATACTAAGTCTGTTGGAGACATTTACCACCATACACACTTATTTTGGTCAATTTGGCCTAGTTTGTTGGAGACATTTACCACCATACACACTCATTTTGGTCAATTTGGCCTAGTTAAACCACTATCCTAAGTTTTATTGATTTAATTGACATCAGAGGAGCATTGTATGACATCAGCATGAGCACACTCATGCCTACCTTCAGTCAAGGAGGATAACTTAGCCTTATCCTACATTCAGGGAGGGTAAATGGAGCACTCCGAGGGTGATCTGAGTGTCATAAATGCACTTTATTGCTAACTGATGGTTACAATTAGTTAAACAGAGTAGTGAAGGTGCCTCCCTTCATTAAATTGATTATTTAATGATTATTCAATGAATTGGAGTCAATAGGGGCACCTCCAATCACTTTTGATGGCTAGTTACACTTCAGTTAACCTCATCGGGGTTCATTAGAGTCATTGATGCACTACCACTTGTTGGTTGGCTTGCAGTGACTTGTGTTTGAGCTACTTTCAGTTAGACTCAGTCCTTTATTGCAATCCAACTTTACTTAGGGATCAATTGAATCAATTAGGGTTTTGATCAGTGGTTAACTTAAGTGTTCACTGTGTCTTACATTCAGTTCAGTTAAGCTAGACTCGCTCATTCAATTCGAATGACCTCCTTGGGAATTAGAATTGTCTTGGCATTCATGCATCTGGCATGATCATTGTATTGTATCATCATTCTTTCATTTTATTATATAGAGCTGCTACTTCCATTGCAGCACCATTTTTCCAATTTTATGCATATTTGTCTGAATTTTTTGTGAGACCGTGTTTTCCGTTCCTAGACCACTGTGAAAAATTAATATGGTATTAGATCTCATGGTGGGATGAAGCTCAGATCTCTCAAAAATAAGGTTTTTTATAGATCTTGCATGAAAATTGAGCAAAGCTCAAAAATTCTAGCACTGCACCAGAAGCCAAGGCTTACCACTTAATACCCCAAGTAAGGAAATTGTTGGTCAATCTTGCTTGATCAATTATGCTGGGTGTGATGAAATCCTAAACTATGCAGGTTGTCTAAACTTATGGTGCCCCTTTTTTTTATTTTCAGGTTTTTATTAGGTGAAAGTATTCACTCCAACATCCTTAGATGGATTCTTCCGTAGAACTCTTGACTCCGTTTAATTTCCAATCATGGAAAGGAGACATGGAGATCCAACTACATGCTAGAGGACTCTATAGGGTCACTATGGACACTGAAGAAGAGCCTGCTTCCATGACAAACAAACACAGATTCTTAAACAAGAAAGATGAAGCATTCAGATTCTTATTACTCTCTATTTCCCGGGATCTTCTTTTCCATCTTCCGGGATTGAAGAATCCAAAGGAAATCTGGGACAAATTGGAAACCCTGTGTGGAAAGTAGGATGATTTGAGAGTACACCAGCTTGAGAATGAGTTGATGTCTCTCCAGCCTTCCAATTTCGAGACCTTCAATGAATTTCTCACAAAGTTCAAGCACATTGTCTTACTGTTGAAGCAATGTAAAGAGGAGAAGGAGGATGATCAGCTCATCCTCGCCATACTCTCCAAACTTGGAGCTGATTATTCAGTCTTTGTCTCTACATTCCATGCAGGGAATCTGAAAACCCCTGGATGGAAGATGCCTTCACTCAATGCCTTCATTGAGTCCCTAATAAGTGAGCATGATAAGCTTGTCCAAATGGGGATCATCAGATCCTCCAATGATCAAGCCCTCCATGTCTTAGGGCCCAAAGATATGAAGGGTAAAGGAAAATGTAGAAGAACCCAAAAACTAAATTCGAAGCTCCTAAGCCTAAAGTTGAAAACCAGCAGCATGAAGAGTCTTCCAGCTCAAAGAAGAACAAAGGAAAAGGGCATCATGGAAAGGAGAAAATCAAGTGTTCATACTGCAGGAAGGGCTTCCACCCTAAACATGCCTACATGAAGAAGAAACTTGATGAAGCTACCTCTCTCCTTGAGAGAAATCACATCAATCTTCCATAAATATTTCGGAGGAGAGATTAGCAAGATCGGGAACCATAGCATGAAAGAGGTAATGCCCTCATGGAAAGCACTTCAAAGTCCAAAGCACTCTTGATAGATTTTGGAGCTTTGAACCACATTATGGCTGAAAGAGACTCCTCATCTTTGGAGACCAGAAAATTCATCCCTATCCACATGGGAGATGACTCCACCATCATTTCAAAAGGACAAGGTACTGTTGATCTTGAGAATGGCTATTTTTCAATTGTTTTGTATGTACCATCTTTGGCATCAAACCTCCTGAGTTTTTATCAAATGACACATAGGGTAGTGCACAAGAGAGTATCCTTTAGCCCAAATTATGTAGAGATCATGAAACTTGCATCTGGGAAACTTGTTGCAAAAGGCCTTGCAAACCATCATGCAAAAGCCTATGCATTTTCCCATTTTGTGGCGGATGCAAAGGCCACCGCACTGCTAACTCATGGAAATGAATTTAGTAGACTATGGAATGAGAGGTTCATCCATCTCAAATTCAAATACTCTTAGAAATTACATAAAAATTCTATGGTTTAAGGCCTCCCAGTCATCAAGGCAACCACTGGAATTTGCAAGGGTTGTGTTGTTTGAAAGCACCCTGAACACAAGTTTGATCGGGGGAAGGCGAGCCGAGCATCATGCATCTTGGGACTGATATAGTCTGATATCAGCAGTCCCATAACTATCACATCCATTAATGGATTAAGGTATATTCTGACTTTTATTGATGATTTTTCCAGGTACACATGGGTCTTCTTTATCAAAAAGAAGTCTGAAGTATGTGAAAAATTCACTAAACTAAAGGCCTTGATCGAGAATGAATCTGGCCAAAATATCAAGATATTAAGATATAATAATCGTGGAGAGTATGTCATTAATGAGTTTCTGCACATATGCTCCCAAAGTGGTATTCAGGTCCAGCATTCAATTCCCTACACTCCCCAGCAGAACGATGTAGCGAAGAGGAAGAAGTGGTCTCTTAAGGAGATGGCCACCTGCATGTTGGAATCAAAGAAGTTGGCTGAAAATTTGTGGGATGAAGCCATGCATGCTGCAGAATACATTTAGAATAGAGTGCCACACTCATCCATGAAAGGGAAGACCCCTTTCAAATCATACTTCAGACACAAGCCGGATGTGTCGAATCTGCGGGTGTTTGGGTCCATTGCATGGGCCTGAATTCCACTTGATAAAAGGAGAGCTTTGCAACTGCAAAAAATAGAATGTATATTTATTGGGTATCCTAATGAATAAAAAGGTTTCAAGCTGCTATATATCAAAAAAAAATAGGTCATCATCGAAAGGAGTGTCAAGTTCGATGAGCCTCTTCAGGAGGTGGAACTAGTGAAGGAGAAAACTACTAAATTTCCTTCCTATTCTATTGAATATTTGGATGATGAAATTGGGGGTGATGACCCCAATTTGGATTCTATAATGCTGATATCAATGTATATAAAACATTAGATACTGAATCAGAACCTAAAGTACAAAATCATCTCTCAAAATGGGCCCGACAGACACTCTCCTCTGCAGGAGATAACATTGGAAATCCGGATGATCCAAGGAGAACCTGGTCTAATTTCCAAAGAGAAGGTATTGCACTCTCTTGTCCTGATCATTTGTTGTATAAATATTGTTGTTTGATGATAATTTCAGTTCCAAAGTCCTACTATCATGCTCGGAAGGATCAGAGATGGAAAGTTTCCATGGGTGAAGAGATGAATTCTCTTAAGAAAAACACTACTTGGGAGCTAGTTTCTCTTCCTCTGGGAATGAAATTGTTTCAATGAAAGTGGGTGTTTTGGACTAAGGTTGCTACAAATGGAAGCACCTACAAATATAAGGAAAGGCTGGTGGAAAAAAATTTCTCCCAGGTCTAAGGTGTGGACTACCATGAGACTTTTTCATTGGTTGCAAAAATGGACTCCATCTGCCTAGTTTTGGCAACTTCAGCATCTAAGCATTGGGAAGTGCATCATATGGATGTAAAGTCAGAATTTCTACGTGGATATATTCATGAGGAGATATACATGAAGAATCCAGAGGGCTACATTTCTGATCTATCTTTGTTTTGCAAGCTAAATAAGTCACTATACGGGTTAAAATAGGCCCCAAGAGAGTGGTATTCCAAGATGGATGCCTTCCTTCTCTCGCAAAACTTCCAAAGGTGTAGATCAGATAAAAATGTTTATATAAAGTAGTATAATGGTAATTGGATTATTATTGTTTTATATTTTGATGAATTACTGATCACATGTAGCACAGTTTATTCTATTTAAGTCATCAAAACTGCTCTCCACAATGCATTTGAAATGAGCGATTTGGGGCTCTTAAAACAATTTTGGGGGCTCAAAATTGAGAAAAATTATGATGGGATAATGGTCACTCAGTACAAATACATATCAAACCTGTTAGTCAAGTTTAACATGGCTGAATTTAGGCTTGGACCATTTCAGGGATCAACCTTGAAGAAGGAAAATGGACACCTCCCATGGACTGCACTATTTATCGACAGCTGATTGGTAGCTTGTTGTACTTGACTTATTCTTAGCCTGATATCTATTATGCTGTGAATGCTATATCAAGATACATGCAGCAACCCCATAATATTCATTGGAAGGCAGCCAAGAGGATCATACCTTATAGTAAGGGAACCAGGACCTACGAAATTCACTATGCTACAGACTCCGAGCTAGAGCTAGTTGGATACACAGATTCCAATTGGGTGGGTGATTATATTAATCAAAAGTCTACTTCCAGATATGTATTCATGTTTGGTGGTGGCCCCATTTTCTAGTCTAGAAAAAATAAGGCTTCCATAGCATTGTCTTCAGCAGAGGCTGAGTATCGAGGAGCGGTGAATGCTTGCATCCAAGCTGTTTGGTTGCAAGGCATTCTTTCAGAGTTTGATCTTGGTAGTACTTTTTCCATTGTCCTATTTTGTGACAATCAAAGTGGTATTAAGATATCCACATATCTAGTTACCGGGAAAAGGACCAAGCATGTAGAGATTCACATGCATTATATCGAGGAGCTAGTGCATGACATGACCATCATTCTACAATACTGCTCGACTGATGAGAATATTGCAGACATATTCACTAAGATATTTTTAGAAAAGAAGTTCACTTAACTTCGTTCACTATTTGGGTTGAGTTCATCAGGGTGATCCAACTACTTTCAGTGTTCATATTGAGGGGAGGTTTTTCCCACTGGGTTTTTCCTCTTTTCCTCACTTAGTTTGTTTTGAGCATTGTTTGAGTTTTAGTATTGTATAGGGTGACCTATGGCCTTTGTTGTCAGGGCCCTAGAATTCTTATGCACTTTATGTTTCTACTCCTCCTTAGTATAGCTTAAGGGGGGGGGGTGTTGGAGACATTTACCACCATACAAACTCATTTTGGTAAATTTGGCCTAGTTAAACCACTATCATAGGTTTTATTGATTTAATTGACATCAAAGGAGCACTGTATGACATCAACATGAGCACACCCACAGCTGCCTTCAATCAAGGAGGCTAACTTAGCCTTCTCCTACATTCGAGGAGGCTAACTGAAGCACTCCGAGGGTGATTTGAGTGTCATAAATGCACATTATTGCTAACTGATGGTTACAATCAGTTAAACAGAGTAGTGAAGGTTCCTCCCTTCATTAAATTGATTATTTAATGAACTCGAGTCAACAGGGGCACCTCCAACTGCTTCTGATGGTCGGTTACACTTCAGTTAACCTCATCGGGGTTCATTGGAGTCATTGATGTGCTACCACTTGTTGGTTGGGTTGCAGTGACATGTGTCTCAGCTAATTTCAGTTAGACTCAGTCATTTATTGCGCTCCAAATTCAGTTAGGCCTCAGTTGAGTCAATTAGGTTTTTGATCAGTGGTTAACTTGAGTTTTCACTGTGGCTTACATTCAGTTAAGCTAGACTCACTCATTCAATTTGAATGACCTCCTTGGGAATTCAAATTGTCTCGGAATTCATGCATCTAGCATGATCATTGTATTGTATCATCATTCTTTCATTTGATTATATAGAGCTTCTACTTCCATTGCAGCACCATTTTTCCAACTTTATGCATATTTGTCTGAATTCTTTGTGAGACTGCGTTTTCAGTTCCTAGACCACTGTAACAAATTAATATAGTTAAAACACTATCCTAAGTTTTATTGAATTAATTGACATCAGAGGAGCACTGTATGACATCAACATGAGCACACCCATGCCTACCTTTAGTCAAGGAGTCCAACTAATCCTTCTCCTTCATTCGGGGAGGCTAACTGGAGCACTCCGAGGGTGATCTGAGTGTCATTAATGCACTTAATTGATAACTGATGGTTAAAATCACTTAAACAGAGTAGTGAAGGAACCTCCATTCATTAAATTGATTATTTAATTAATATTTAATGAACCGGAGTCAACAGGGGCGCCTCCAACCACCTCTGATGGTCAGTTAGACTTCAGTTAACCTCATCTAGGTTCATTGGAGTTAATGATGCGTTACCACTTGTTGGTTGGCATGTAGTGACATGTGTCTGAGATATTTAAGTTAGACTCAGTCATCTATTGCACTCTGACCTCAATTAGGATTCAGTTGATTCAATTAGGGTTGGATCAGTGGTTAACTGGTGTGTTCACTGTGGCTTATAGTAAGTTAAGCTAGACTCATTCATTCGATTCGAATGACCTCCTTGGGAATTCAAATTTTCTTGGAATTCATGCATATTGCATGATTATTGTATTGTATCATCATTCTTTCATTTGATTATACAGAGCTGCTACTTCCATTGCAACACCATTTTGCGAATTTTATGCATATTTGTCTATATTCTTTGTGAGACTGTGTTTTCATTTCCTAGACCACTATGAAAAACTAATATGGTATCAAAACTCATGGTGGGAGGAAGCTGAAATCTCTCAAAAACAAGGTTTTTGACATATTTTGCATGAAAAATTGAGCAAACACTAAAAAATCTAGCACTGCACCAAAAGCCAAGGCTTACCACTTAATACCCCAAGTAAAGGAATTGTTGATCAAGCTTGCTCGATCAACTATGCTGGGTGTGATGAAATCCTAAAATGTGCAGGCTGTCTAACCTTACGGTGCCCCTTTTGTTGTGATTTGCAGGTTTTAATAGGTGAAAAGCATTCGCTCTAGCAGTTTCAGATGGCTTCTTCCGTAGAAATCTTGACTCCGTTCAATTTCCACTCATGGAAAGGAGACATGGAGATCCAGCTACATGCTAGAGGACTCTATAGGGTCACTATGGAGATTGAAGAAGAGCTTGCTTCTATGATTGACAAAGATAGATTCTTGAACAAGAAAGATGAAGCATTCAAATTTTTGTGCCTTGTTGTAATCTCACAGAGCACATAAGGTTACCAATAATACATACCTGTCATACATACATAACAAAGAAAAGAGATAAGAACATAGTAGAGGAAAATAATAGATTATATTAACAAGAGTGGGTCCATACAACATAGAGAACTAAACCGAGTTCTCATCTGGCTCAACAGCCTAATATATATGATAACAAAATAGTTACAAAATAACTACCTATCAGTTCGGTGAACCAACATGACCTTAGGTGGTTGACCTAATGTCTAGTTTAGTCGGCCGACCGACTTAGTTAGCTTATTTTTGTATCGACTTGCTCCTCCAACATCTCCCCCATGAACAAAACGTTTCTTCGTCCCAAAGGAACAGGGAGGTACAAAAATATTCCTATCTGTCTTAGTAGTCATTATGATGTGATTGGTATTCATGGGCTGTGAAGTCTAATGGTCGGTCTTTTCTGTACACAGACTTCGACAATTGTTGGGGCTGTCACTACTAGGTGATGTTGGAAATCCATCCAACTTTGCAATATTTTCTAGATTTTGATGGTGAGTGTAGTCAGGCTTGATAAGATCGACATCTTCTCTGAAATGGAGATTTCAGCTATTCTCACCATGTCGGGACCCATAAACTGGTCGTTCTCCTCTGCAGTCTCTATAAGTTGTTTCATCTGCGAGAAGATGATGTCAACTTTGTCCAATTTAGGGATAGCTTGGTGCACCCACTAATGAGATTCCCACTTTGGTTTCTGCAGTTTAGTTGTCTCTAGCACTATTTGATCTTCAATTGTGCTTCTAAGTATTGTATCAGTGGGCTTCCTCTTCTCAAGCGCTTGGATCTCCTGTCAGGTCTGCCTGGTTTGTTGATAGACTCGCCTGTAGTAAGCAGGCCAGTCTTGTAGTATTTATTCCATGATAACAGACTCCTCCATGTGATCTTGTAACACTTTCTAGGTTTCAAAGAAGGTGGTGTGCTGCGCCCTCAGTAGTCGGATGGTTTCTTCTTTTTGCTCCTCCTTTGTTTCCTGGAGCTATATCTGGAGTGCCGACACCATGCTTTCAAATAGCTGATAAGCTCTTTCAAGCGGTTTGTCTATGTCGACCTCTACTAGTCCTGGAATTACTGATTGTGCAAGGTTTCTAAATTTGTTGAGGAACTTGACCTATTCTTCGACCTTGTTTTCCAGTTCCTTACATCTCTGCTGACTCCTTGTGTTTGCTTCGACTGCTAGGGTTTTCAGGAGTTTTCCTAGCTCTGCGTCATTCAGGTTGGTGACATATTTCAATTTGATATGGACCATTGATGTCTATCCATGATGCTCCTTCTTCTTCTTATACTTGTCTGTTTCTATTTGTGTCGGCACCTGTGTACCTATAAAAGTTATGTCGAGGTTTTCTGTTTGTGGTGCAGCAGTGGTTGATGGTTTCTCTATTTGTGGAGGTGGGATGGCTGCTGCCTCTAGTTGATTAGATGCAAGGATTCCAGAAGTGGATGCAGTTGGTGCTGCTGGTTGGATTAGGGGTTCTAAGTCGGGGGGTGGTGGTGATGGAGTTGATGAATGGTTGGGGGTGATTGGGTTGGCGGTCTGAAGAGGTGAATCAAAATCAGATAAGAGTGGGTTGAATTCTTGATTTATATCCTTAATATTCTCTTCTACCTCTCCTCTGCTCGGTTCAATAGCTTGTGGTTGGGGTGTAGGGTCTGTTGGAGTGATAATCGTGGTCCAAAGTCCTACAACTTTGGCTTCCTTGTCAGGGTTCCTTTCGAAGACCGAAGTTGAAGTTGCAAAAATGTTTAGTTCCTAAAGAACTTGGTCTGGTTGTCGGGATCCACTAGTTTCAAACAGAGGTGCTTTAGTGGATAGCTTCTGTACCGACATGAATATCTCAGGTATTTTCTCAATGAATGCCTACAGATCTCTATCCCTATCGTCTTTTTCTTTTACTGCCTGGTTTGTTGACGGCTCCTCGATTGAGAAGTTGATTGCCTTGGCCTTTGCTGGAATTTGTATTTTTGTCCCAGCTTGTCGAGATAGTTCCCAAAATATCTGTTTGACCGACGGATAATAATCAAGGGCCTTTGCATTTGATTTTTCACCTTGCATGTACCATACCAAAGAATGGTCGAGCTCTAGCTAGATGTGGGACTTTTTCGGTAGACTTCGTCGAATGTTTTGCGGAACCCTCCATCTAGTTGTGAAGACTTTTAATTGTTGGAGCCAGTTCTCCAACAACACTTTTTCGTCTTAAAGTTCCTTCAAGGTTCCTTTCTGGGAGAATGGTTTGAATCTCCACATGTGGAACCTTGTCGGTTCTCGAATAATTTGGTTTCCTTTGAGGAAAATATGGTACATGACTATCCATAGTATGAGGGATGGGAACCTGATGATTCCTCTCATCTCTTGGCATCTTTCACAAATGGTCTTGACCATGTCGGTGACATATTCAGCCCATCTATATATCTTTCCATTTGTCGCAATGGTGTCGACAACCTCTAACATGTCTAATTTGAGGTCACAGCCTCGACCTTCCAAGGTGAGTGTGATGGCTATTATTTTGGCCACAATCTGTGGCATTCGGGATGTGATTTGACTAATCATCAACCTCTTTGAGTTTTTTCCCGAAGCCAACCCAGTTAGTTCTTTGACCAAGCCCTCTTTGATACCGACTGGTACTGGGTATCCTTTATTTGAAAGTCCTGCTAGCTTAGAGATGACTTCCCCAGAGATGTCGACTGGTTGGTCGAAGTAAAATTGGTCGTTGTGGTACCGGTTGTATCTTTTGTTCCACCGAAACTAGGCATGAGCAGTGCATTGACATAGTTGAAGATGGTACTGTATTTTATTTTCTCTGCAGCTTGAGTAGGCTTTTTATTGACATAACCCCATTCTTGCATCTCGGTCCATAGTTTTTGCCATGAGCCTTCTTGAACCTTAGCATTCTTAATATTCTTTAACCTTTGGACTAAAGGTGTTTCTGCAGTCTATAATTCCTTGGCTTTGGCTAAGGCTCTAGTCTGTTTGGGTGCCATCTTATCGGTTTGGTGGTCAATTTCACTAAGGTATTCTCAGCTTTCAGTTGTCTGGATGCTATGATGCTCTCTATGTATGAATTATGATGAATGATCCTTCGACGGTCCAGTATTTATAGGGGATGCTTTGGATGTTTTCATCGATGAGTGTATTAATGGTGGACGTGATGTTCCTGCTAGAACACTTGAGTGTGCGTTAATGGCGAATCGCTTTCGGTGCTCAAGGTCATGAATGCGCGATGGGACTATCGAGGTCGTCGATCGATGTCAGTTATGAAAATGGTCGATGGTGTTATGCCGATGGACATGATGTCGGTTGTCGAAGTGGTGATTTCCTGTCATAGTTTTCTACATGTACGACATTATTTTTCTTTTTGGATTATTTTTTATCTTTTTAGCTTTTGTTTTAACCATTATGGTCGTTATGGTATTTCTCTTTTTTTTTCAATATGTTTATTTTTAGCTTCTATGGTGTTTTAGCTGAGCTCCATTAACGAGTTTCCGAATACTATGCCTTGTAACGTCCTTAGTTGGACTGATTCATTGGTATGTATCTCTTCGACAACGTAGGGTCCCATCCATTCTGTATTCAACTTTTTAGGTATTCCTTTTACTCGACTATTGTATAGTAAAGCAAGGTCTCCTACCAACAAGTTTTTGTTCTTGATGTTTCTGTCTTGCCACACTTTTTGTTGTTGTTTCTGGATTTCTTGATGGTGCATCACAAGTAGTCGGTGTTCTTCTAGTTTACTCAGTTGTAGTAGTTGGTCCTTTCTGCCTTGTTCGACATCGACATGTAGGATCTCTGTGATAATAGGTGTCTATTGTCGGAATTGTAATGGAACTACTTCTTATTTTCCATAGACTAGTTGAAAAGGGGTTTGGTCGGTCGAGCGTTTATATGTTGTTCTGTATGCCCATAATACTGTAGGTATTTTCTCGTCCCAGTCATCCTTATCAGCATTACATGTTTTGGTTAGTCCTCTTGTTAATGTTTTATTAAATGCTTCAATTGCTACATTCAACTGAGGATGGTATGCTGTACTCCGACGATGGTCGATTTGGAGTTGGTCGGTTAGGGTTTTGATAGTTTTATTGATAAAGTGTGTTCCTTGATCACTGATTAAGGTTAGTGGACATCCAAATCTGGTAATGATATTTTCATAGATTAATTTGGCATCTATCTCACTGGAGCATGTGTCAATTGGTTCTGCCTCTACCCATTTGGTTACATATTTGACTGCAGTTATGATATACCTCGCGCCTGTCCTTTTTGCTGGTATAGGAAATGATCCTATGAAGTCTATGGCCCAAATTTCAAATTTCAAACTTGGTTTTACTGATGACAAAGGCATCTTTTTGCTAGGTAGGGGTCGACCTAGTCATTGACACTTGTCACATTGACTTACAAAATTTTTGCAATCTCTGTGAAGTGTCGGCCACCATAACACTGACTGTTGTATTTTATTTGTAGCTGTGTATGCTTGGAAATGTCCTCCTATAGGTCCATAATGTGCTTCATGCATAATTTTTTCTCTTTCATGTTTCAGTACACACCTTTTGAGGATGTCATCTAATCCCATCTTGTAAAGAAATCCATTTATAAGACTATATGGTGCATCTTTCATAGCTAGGATTTGTTTCTTATTTGTACTCATTCCTTCTTGTGCTTGTCCATCTTCTAAGAAATGGGCTATTTCCTCTAAACCTGCTGGTACTACTTCTAACAAAAATAGATGTGCATCTGGTAAGTCATCTTTGATTCCTGTCGGCTCTTCTCATGTGTCGATTTGGGATAAATGGTCGGGACCAACATTTAGCTTGCCTGGTCTGACAACAACTTCAAATTTGAATTCTTGGAATAATAGTAGCCATTGAAAAATCCTTCCATGATGTAGTGGTTTATTGATGAGATATTTAAGTGCCCGATGGTCTGTATAGAATATAAATGGGTTAGCTAGAAGATAATGTCGATATTTTTGTAATGCAAAGACCATTCCTAGGGCTTCTCTTTCTGTTGTCGAATAATTTCTTTCAGCCTTGTTTAATTTTCTGCTACTGTAAACTATAGGATAATCCATTCCATCATCTCCTGGTTGAGTTAAGATTGCTCCTATTGCTACGCCGGATGCATCAATATGAACATGGAATTTGATCGATCAATTTGGAAACCTTAGGATTGGTGCTTCGACTAGTTTTCTTTTTAATTTTTCAAATGATATATGGCACTCCTCTGTCCAGTTGAAGTATTTATCTTCCCTTAATAGTTCTTCAAGTGGATAGGTCATATCTAAATAATATCTTATGAATTTTCTGTAATAGCCTATGTGGCCAAGTAACACCCTGACTTGTTTTGGGTTTACTGGTGGTTTTCGGTCGAGGATAATTTTGATTTTTGCAAAGTCGACCTTAATACCTTCTTTACAGACAATGTGCCCTAATAATATCCCTATGGGGGTCACAAATATGCATTTCCTAATGTTCATGGATAGTTGAATTTGTCGACATCTTTCCAACATAAGTCTTAGCCACTTGTAATGATCCTTTAACATGGAGTATATGGTCCAATCATCAAATTATACTGCCATGGTTTTGTAAATATATTCTTGAAATGTTTTGACAACAATTCTAGAAAATATTGCAGGTGCATTTTTTAATCCAAAAGGCATAACCTCGTAAGCAAATGAGCCAAATTCACATACAAATGTTGTTTTCTTCTGATCCTCTTTAGCTATTGGCACTTGGTTATAACCTGAGAATCCATCTGTAAATGAGTAGCATTCATGTCCTGAAACCTCATTTAAGATTTCATCTGCATAAGGAGTTGGAAATGGGTCTGTCAGTGTGACTTTATTTAGTTCTCTGAAGTCGACACAAATTCTTAGTTTGGTTGGATCATGTTTCTTAGGTTGTACCACCATTGGACTTTCCCATTCTGATTGGTCAATAGGATAGATGATGCCTGCTTCCAGCATGTTATCAATTTCCTTTTTGACTATCTCTTTGTATTTGTGAGCTAGCTTATATGGCCTTTTCTTCACAGGTCGAACATCAGGTTTAGTGTCAATCTTCATTTATCCCATTTCATGGACTAAGCCTTTGAGGTATTTATAGTCTCTAGAAAATACATCCTGGAATTCTTTTAATAGGTTCGCTACTTATGTTGTCTATTCTTCATTCTAGTAGTCTCCAATCTTGGCCAATTTTGGTCGGTCATCATTTAAGACGTTGACTTCTCTGATTTTGAATTTAGCATCTAGCCATTCTGGAGATTTGGCTTCACTGATTTGTCGACTTCCTTCCCTAAACTACGAGAATGTGGCAGGAAAGTCAGCTGCAGTCATTCTGTTGGTATCCTCTTTGTCGGTTGGTTCAACTTTGAATATTGTATGAATAGGTTTGGTCATTTCGACATGGTTTTATTTCCATCTAAATATTTTCCCTTATGTATTTTTGTTTTCTAATTGTAGTCTTGTCGACTGTGGTATTATCCTAGTTTGTATATTGTTGCATTTCCTTGTCTGTCGATTATCTTCTAAGGGTTTGTTTTCTTTCAGCTGTATAAAGTCTTTAATTTGTTTTGTTGTTTCGACCAAGTTTTCATTTTGTGGGATAAAGATGAAATCTTTAATGAAATTTTCTCTGAGTTCATGCCATAGGAAGGTTTCACCCCTAGCATCTTCCATTTTATACCATTTGTTTGGTAAGTCGGTGAGGGTTGAGGGAAACAGGTGTGGCCATGCTCATTCATCCTTGTATCCAAGTCTTCTCCATTCTTTTTCACATGTCTTAATATGATCTTCTGGATTCTATCCTTAGATGAATATAGGTATCTGAGCCTATTTGGCTAACTTATTTTCTCCAAACCTTTCGACAAATTAAGTTGAAGCTCTTTTCCAGGTCTGCAGTCTTATCTGATGGGTATCCCACCATCTAGCAGCTTGTCTTGTAAAAGTTTCTACTAAGCTTTGTAGTCGACCGTGTTCACCAATATTTTTGGAAACTTGTTCTACATGCATGACTAGTGATTCTCTTTCCTTGTATCTTGGTATTTGTGTAGTATTTACATTGGTAGGTTTTAAAGTAGGGTATTCCCTCATTTTGTTCTCAAAGATTTTTGGGACAATGGACACTATGAAGCACTCTTGGGTGGGCTTTTTCTGTACTTTTTGGATAGTCCAACACCCTCTTGCTTGTGTTTCATAGTTCTCGATCTCCCAATCATATAATTCTATGTCTGAATTATAACAGACTGAGTCTTGGTTGCCTAAATGAAGTTCTCCGTAGATATTAGGTTCTGTATAATCTGCATTGTTTTGTATCTGATAAAGTTATCGGATGTCGACTTCTTTGTCGATAGGTTCTATCCATGGTTATCCTTGGGATGGATGAATAGGTATAATGACCTTTTGTCCATTTCCTTTTAATTTGATTCTCTCTTTGTCCATGGATATCGATGCTTTCATCTTTCTACCCCAAGGTCGACCTACTAATGCTGGGAAGGAACTGGATCCTTCCTTAGGGTCAATGATTTTGAAGTCGACTTTGGTCGAAATTCCTTTTATAGTTGTGTCAACGTTTTTCTAGACTCCAATAGGTTCAATTAGGCCCTAGTCAGCTAGTTTGAGGTATATTCCTAACTCATATAGTCGAGGTCTGCCCATTTGTTCCCAAGTGTCATGAGTCATGATGTTTACTTGTGATCCGAAGTCGAGCACTACTTGTCGGACATGGTAACCTTCAATTTCCAGGTCGACAAGTGGGTCGGCATCACCTTTATCTTTTTTATTTAAACTGCAGATATTCTTTGTTTGTTTTTCGATGTTGTGGTTTATTTCATATAGCAAATCGATGAACTGAGATACTGAGTTGTCTTTTTGTATGAGCTGTATTAATTCTTTTATGGTGTTATGTCGATTGTCATTAGCTTGTTCATGTTATGAAAATTCTTTGAATACATTTGTTGCTTCTTTGTATGTTTGTTTTTCTTTAAGTAGATCAGGGTACACATTTTTATCTTTTATTTTGCTGATTCTTGGGTTATCACTTCCTGTTTTTGTCCCTTGTCGGGTTACAATATGAAAATTCTTTGTGTTTATTACATCATTTTTTTTCACACATGACAAGACATTAACATTTTTCTTTGTATTTATTTTTTCCAACATGGTAGTGCAATCCTCTAGTGAGTGATCCCCTACTCCACAATGAGTACAAAATTTTAGGTTAGTTCTGTCTTTATATGGACAGTCTGCATACTGATGTCCCTCCTTATAACATGTAAAGCATTGGATGGGTCGATGTGGTCAGTTGTCTTGGTTTCCGGGGAATCGACCTTGACCTTCGTAGCCTCCACGTTGATTGTCATTCCGGTGCTCGTATCTTTGAACTTCATATCTATGATTGTTCTGATTGTTTGGTAAGTTGTTTTGCTCATTATTTTGTGCAACTACAGTGGTCTGGTAGACTGCATGATAAGTCTGTCGGTTCTTCAGGTTCAAATGGCAGTCGGATGTGTTATGATTTTTAGTTTCGTAGATTGTACACCAAGATGCCTTGCTGTTCTTCATGTTGAATGGGAAATATTTTGTCCAGTGGTCTCCATGCTCCTAGAAAATGTCACAAAAACATTTCATCTACACGAATCAAACGTTTTGTCGGCTAATTCCCTGTCGACAGTTGTCTTTTGAATGTCCAGCCATCGAGCACTTCGTGCACCAGATATCCTGACTTTTGAGGTTTAATTCTTTTAATGACTTCTGCATGATCTCAAGTTGTTCTTCTAGTCTGTGATTAGTGGAGTATGCTGGTATGTCCTCATCCATTTCCACTTGGAGAGCTTTTGTAAGTGCATCTTCGTAAGACTTGAATATTTCCAGACTTATGTGTCGGCGGATTTTCTGAGATAAACCTGCAAGAAACCACTGGATTAATAATTGTTCATCTATAACATAGTCCAGTTGTCTAAGAAGGTCTTTCCATCACTTATCATAGTCATGGACAGTTTCTCCTGGCTTCTGTGATGTTGTAATTTCTTTGCTGCCAGATGTTTTGCATTTGGAGTTTTGAAAAATGATAGAAATTGCACTTTGATCTCGGCTTTGATTGCTTGAGGTTGTCTTTCAGAAAAGTTCATATACCAAGTTAATTCCCTTTACCTCAAGGCACCAATGAATTGTTGCATCTTCCTATCTTTGTCCGTAACTTGGTTAGCCTCCCAAGTCGACTCACAGATGAACCGGTGTCATCTGGGGTCCTCATCCCCTTCATATAGAGGAATGTGTGCTGAACCATAACCCATGTCAGAATCACTGTCGCTACTTCTAGGAGGTGGCGGTAGTGGAGGTGGGGGTGGGGGTGGTGGGGTTATTTTCTTATTCCTCTTTGTAGAACTATCGTCGATGGAACTTTCGTCTCTATCGATTGTTTTTGTCATTTCATCTTCGACCAGCGGTCGGTTGACTTCGACTTCTTCTGTCGATGTCAAACTACAGTTATCTGTCCGCAGTTCTGAATGTTCTGTGTCCTCCAAAGCTATATTTGGTAGGGAGGGTGCTCCTTCATGTGTCAGTAAAAGTAAGTGGATACTTCGGTTGGAGGGTACTGCTTGAAATGTAGCCCAATTTCCTTCTTCTGGTTGACGGATAATGAGGTGTCTTCCAGTGTATGTCTCGTCATCTAGTCGGATCTATATACCAAAGTCACCAGCTCCTAGTCATAGGTCCTCTTCGACAATAGTTTGTATCTGGGTACGTGGATTCAATGAATATAGATTTGTTCCTTCTTGGGGAGCTCTTAATTAGAGAGCTTCTGGCTGCTCTATCCACAATTCTTCTTCCATAGAGGACGCCTCTTCTTCCACACTTTCTTCTTGTCGGTCATGACCCGACTCTGGCGGATTTCTTTCCTGGTCGGTCGCCCTAGTACTTATTACTCTGTGCATCGCAAAGGCTCTTTCTAGTCTTTCTTCCCTCCTCTGTTGTCTCTCTTCCCTCTCTATTTTCTGAACGTCTGACATACCTTTGTGTGATACTATCTTCTTGATTTCCCTTTTGGTCAACTTCTCATTACTGGTGATTGGTATTTGCTTCTAGTCGACTAGAATCCACTCCACTTTATCCAGACATATGACTAGCTACCCCCCCATAGCCTACCCGACGCTTTAGAAAGCCCAGATAGTTTGGTCTACTTTCTTAGGAAGTATTCCCGCTCCCTTTCTACAATGAATTTTTCCCACCTCTTTTTTTTTTCCACCCAGTTAGGGTTTGATGGCGGTCCATGAAGTGATGGACGAGGTTCGACAATATGACCCACTCCCTTCTCGATCAGAAATTTAAATGGAAAGGTCGGTAAGGAGCACAAAAATTGCTCGGTGAGGTCAGTGTAAAATTTCTCCTTGACTGTTTCCACCGAAGTTCTATCTTCTACTGCTTGCTCCTCACAGAAGACGTTGGTGATTTTTTCGAACCACTTTTACAAGTTTGTTCTTCCCCCTCGGATTAGTTTTTCTAGCAACTGTTGATCATTAGTCCCTTCTGTATTTTTCATCCAGGAGTTTCTTCAGAAGTTGGGGCACTGATTCTACAAACTTCTCATGTGTTTTTTTTAAAGAATCTTACTTTTGCTTGTGCGGTCGTTAATCTGTTTCTTCGTGTGTAATTCTACAAATAATTTGCAACTTTACGTTCCCACCAGTCCTTAATATCTTGTTTTGATATCATCTATTTACATACATCTCAGACATGTAATACTGGCAACAGAACCAATGTTTTAATCTCACAGATCACATAAGGTTACCAATAATACATACCAGTCATACATACATAACAGAGACAAGAGATAAGAACATAGTAGAGGAAAATGATAGATTATATTAACAAGATTGGGTCCATACAACACAGAGAACTGAACCAAGTTCTCATCTGGCTCAACAGCCTAATATATATGATTACAAAACAGTTACAAAATAACTACTTGTCGGTTTGGTGAACCGACATGACCTTAGGTGGCTGACCTAATCTCTAGTTTAGTCGGTCGACCGACTTAGTCAGCTAATCAACTAAGTTATCTGTCGTTCAAGTTGACATATCGACTTGCTCCTCTAACATGCCTCTCTGTTTCTTGGGATCTTCTTTTCCATCTCTAGGGATTGAAGACTCCAAAGGAAATCTAGGACAAATTGGAAACCCTGTATGGAAAACAAGATGATTTGAGAGTATACCAGCTTGAGAATGAGTTGATGTCTCTCCATCCTTCCAATTTCAATACCTTAAATGATTTTTTCACAAAGTTCAAGCACACTGTCTTACTGTTGAAGCAATGTAAGGTGGATAAGGAGGATGATCAGCTCATCCTCGCCATACTATCCAAAATTGGAGCTGATTATTCGGTGTTTGTCTCTACATTCCGTGCGAGGAATCTCACAACCCCTGGATGGAAGATGCCTTCTTTCAATGCCTTCATTGAGTCCCTAACAAGTGAACACGATAAGCTTGTCTAGATGGGGATCATCAGATCCTGCCGTGATCGATCCCTCTATGTCTCGGGGCCCAAAGATCTAAAGGGTAAAGGAAATTAGCAGAAGAACCCAAAAATGAAATTTGAAGCTCCTAAGCCTAAAGTTGAAAACCAGCAGCATGAAGAGCCTTCTGGATCGAAGAAGAACAAAGGAAAAGGGCATCATGGGAAGGAAAAATTCAAGTGTTCATACTATGGGAAGGGCTTCGACCCTGAACATGCCTGCATGAAAAAGAAACTTGATGAAGCTACCTCTCTCCTTGAGAGAAATCACATCAATATTCTAGAAATATTTCGGAGGAGACATCAGCAAGGTTGGGAACCACAGCTCGAAAGAGGTCATGCCCTCATGGTGAGCACTTCGAAGTCCAAATCACTCTTGATATATTCTGGAGCTTCGAACCACATGATGGCTGAAAGAGACTCCTTCTCATATTTGGAGACCAAAAAATCCATTCCCATCCACATGGTAGATGACTCCATAATCATATTCGAAGGACAAGGTACTGTAGATATTGAGCATGGTTATTTTTTCAATGTTCTTTATGGACCATCTCTTGCATCAAAACTCCTAAGTGTTTATCAAATGAAACATATGAGAGTGCCCAAGAGAGTCTCCTTTATCCCGAATGATGTAGAGATCGCATAAATTGCATCTGGAAAAATTGTAGAAAAAGGCCTTGCAAACCATCATGCAAAATCCTACGAGTTCTCCCATTTTGTGGCAGATGCAAACCCCACCGCCTTGTTGAATCATGGAAATGAAGTTAGTAGACTATGGAATGAGAGGTTCAGCCATATAAAATTCAAATACTTGCAGCGATTACAAAATAATTCTATGGTTGAAGGCCTCCCGGTGATCAAAGCCACCACTGGAATTTGCAAGGGTTGTGTTGTTGGAAAGCACCCTGAGCATAAGTTCGATCAGGGGAAGGAAAGATGAGCATAAGGAATATTGGGACTGATACATTTTTATATCAATGGTCCCATGCTTATCACATCCATGAATGGATCAAGGTACATTCTGACTTTCATTGATGACTTTTCCAGATACACATGGGTCTTTTTTATCAAAAAGAAGTCGGAAGTCTTGGAAAAATTCACTGAATTGAAGACCTTGATTGAGAATGCATTTGGCCAAAAGATAAAGATATTGAGATATTATAATGGAGGGAAGTATGTTAGTAATGAGTTACTACATATATTTTCCCAAAGTGGTATTCATATCCATCATTCGTTCCCCTACACTCCCCAGCAAAACGGTGTAGCAAAGAGGAAGAATCGGTCTCTCAAGGATATGACCACCTATATGTTGGAATCAAAGATGTTGGCTGAAAATTTGTGGGAGAAATCCATGCATGCTACAACATATATTCAGAACATAATTCCACACTCATCTATGAAATGTAAGAGCCCTTTCGAAGCATACTTCAGACACAAGCCGGATGTGTCGAATCTATGAGTGTTTGAGTCCACTACATGGGCCCGAATTCCACTTGATAAAAGGAGGTCCTTGCAACCGCAAAGCATAGAATGTCTATTTATCAGATATCCTAATGAATCAAAAGGTTTCAAGCTATTGGATATAAAAAAAAACAGATCATCATTGAAAGGAGTGTTGAGTTCAATGATCCTCTTCAAGAGGTAGAACTAGTGAAGGAGAAAGCTGCTGAATTTCCTTCCTATTCTATTGAATATTTGGATAATATAATTGGGGGTGATGACCTTGATTTGGATCCTCTGATTTCTGATATTAGTGTACAAAAAAAATCAGATGATGAATCAAAATATGAAGTACAAAATCATCTCCCAACTTGGGCCCGACAGAGACTCTCCTCCGCAGGAGATAACATTGGAAATCCGAATGATCCAAGGAGAACCCGATCCGATTTCAAAAGAGAAGGTATTGTGCTCTCTTGTCCTAATTATTTTCTGTCCAAATATTATTATTTGATGATAAGTTTAGAACCTAATTCTTACTACCATGCTCGGAAGGACCTGAGATGGCAAGTTGCCATGGATGAAGAGATGAATTCTCTTTAGAAAAACACCACTTGGGAGCTAGTTTCTCTTCTTCCAGGGAGGAAATTGGTTCAATGCAAGTGGGTGTTTTGAACTAAGTTTTCTGCTGATGGCAGTAACTACAAATATAATTCAAGGATGGTAGCAAAAATTTTCTCCCAGGTCCAAGGTGTGGACTACCATGAGACTTTTGCATCGGTTGTGAAAATGGACTCCATCCGCGTAGTTTTGGAAATTTCAGCATCTAAGCACTAGGAAGTGCATCATATGGATGTTAAGTCATCATTTTTGCATGGATTTATTCATAAGGATATATACATGAAGCATCCTGAGAGATACATTTCTGATCCATCTTTGGTTTTCAAGCTAAAGAAGTCACTATATGGGTAAAACAAGCCCCAAGATAGTGGTATTCCAAGATGGATGCCTTCCTTCTCTCGAAAAAATTCCAAAGGTTTAAATCAGATCCAAATGTGTAAATACAAAAGTATGATGGTAATTTTATTATTATTGTTTTATATGTTGATGAATTACTGATCACAGGTAGCACATTTTCTTCTATTTCAGTCATCAAAACTGCTCTCCACAATGCATTTGAAATGAGCGATTTGGGGCTCTTAAAACAATTTTTGGGGCTCAAAATTGAGCAAACTTATGATGGGATAATGGTCACTCAGTACAAATACATATCAGACCTGTTATTCAATTTTAACATGGCTGAATGTAGAGCTTCTCCATTCCCTCTCCTTTCAGGGATCAACGTTGAAGAAGGAAAACACACACCTCCCATGGATGATGGACTGCACTATTTATCGACAACTGATTGGTAGCTTGTTGTACTTGAATCATTATAGACCTGATATATGTTATTTGATGAATGATGTATCAAGATACATGCAACAGACCCATGATATTCATTGGAAGGCATCCAAGAGGATCCTGCAGTATATTCAGGGAACCAAGACCTACGACATTCACTATGTTGCAGACTCCGAGCTAGAGCTGGTTGCGTACACAGATTCTGATTGCGTGGTTGATTCTATTGATGGGAAGTATACTTCTAGATATGTCTTCATGTTTGGTGGTGGCCCCATTTTCTGGTATAGAAAAAAGTAGGCTGCCATAGCATTGTCTTCAGTAGAGGCCGAGTATCAAGGAGCGGTGAATGCTTGCATCCAAGCTATTTGGTTGCAAGGCATTCTTTGAGAGTTTGATCTTGGTAGTAATTTGTCCACTGTGATATTTTGTGACAATCAAAGTACTATTAAGATATCCACATATCCAGTTACCAGGCAGAGGACCAAGCCTATGGAGATACACATGCACTACATCAGAGAGTTAGTGCATGACAGGACCATCATTCTGCAATACTGCTCAACTGATAAGCAGATTCCAAACATATTCACCAAGATATTTTCAGAAAATAAGTTCATTTACCTCTATTCAATATTGGGGGTGAGTTAATCAGGGTGATCCAACTACTTTTAGTGTTCATCTTGATAAGATGGTTTTCCCACTAGGTTTTCCCTCTTTTCCTCACTTAGTTTGTTTTGAGCATTGGTTGAGTTTCAGTATTGTACAGGGTGACCTATGCCGTTTGTTTCTGGGGCCCTGGAATTATTATGCACTTTATGTTTCTACTGTTGATGTATTTGTAACTTCAAAATGTATTCACTTGTATATCTTATGTATTGTACCCCGATGTTTATTCCAAGAAGTATCTACAATGTAATTGAGTCATGTCATGCCCCGATGTTCTGATCGGGAGATTCAATAATGTAACAAGTCATGTAAAGTCATTGAGGTTAACCCTCCATTGTAATTCAGGTCAATAGTCCCCACATTTGTGTCAAGGTTAACCCTCCTTGTTGATTGGAGGGCAAAGTCCCCACAGTTGTGGGGAACTAGGGTTATTAGACTCTCCTAGAGATTTCGGCTCTAGTAAGTAATTGTTAAGTGGGGCCGACATGTTAAAGTGGACATTAAGTGAATGAAATAATATAAATAGAGATTGAGCCTCTCTATTTATCACACACACACTCACTCATTGGGGTGCATGAGTGAGAGAGAAGTAGCTCTCTCAAGTGAGAGAGAGAGAGAGAGAGAAGCTATGGAGATCATCTTTATGTTTTTAGGTTTTACTGCTACCATTGGTGCTCATTCTATCTTTGAGGAAGTTGCGGGGTTTTCTCCTTTATGGTTTCCCCAAGGAAATTTTTTTGTGTCTCTTGTGTTTTATTGTTGTGCATGTTATTCTCTCAGTTAAAGATCCTAAGATCATAGTGCTAGCTTGAGTGATAAAAATCTAACATGGTATCAGAGCTAACTTGAGAAGAAGACATTGTGCAGCTATAGAAGCTAGGGATTCTTACTTTTTGGGTCTCTCTCGATAATCAATCAACAAAAGTATGCTAGGATGACTCTCCATTGAAGGGCGCATCTTTATGTCGAAGCGGAATTCGATTCTGGACATTTTCAGTTTTTGGTGCAGGAAATTAGGGCTTCTAACAGAAGAGGAATTTTTGAGTGAGCCTGGCATAGGATTTCTCTCCTCATCAAAATTGAATTTTAGAGACCTGATTCAATAGTTTTGGTTGGGTGAAACTCTGGTAAAATCAAACCCTAGTTTGACTCCGAGCTGGAAAAACCTAAAATACTAAAAATGATACGTTTTGGTACATTAACTATGTCTTAGGATTAGAGAAGGATCAGGATCTGAAAAATTCACAAGTTGAATATAGAATCCTGGTTTACATTGTATCCAAAATTCAGCCTTATATTTGCTATATTCTAGGAGATATGATTCCTCCAAGTTAGGGTTCTAGCCTCTCTCAGGATTCATCCCCAAACAGGACACCTAGGGAGAATTGCTATATATCGGGATACAAAGTTCCAAATGAAATTTATGAAGATTTTCTAGAACGGGCATGGAATTTAATTTCTATGTTCCATGCTTCAGACCCAGAATATGAAACAGTGACACGTGGCAGTCCGTACAACTTCGCTATACTGAACAGTCCTGAAACAGGTCACCTTAAGAAAACGATCATAAGTCCCAATTGGTGAAACCAATTTTGATGAAACCTATCGTGTTGGAACAGGGACATGTGAGGATACCTTTGTGCAACGTTTTAGACATATAGGAGTATTAATTTTGCAGATACCCTAGAAACAATGTCAGGCATTTCTGTAGAAGAAATTGGAAAACTAGGGCTTCTTGTTCCGGGAGCTTCCCTCCACTGTTTTCAGAAAAGGAGTACATTGGAAAGCTCAACTTGAAGAGATATATATTTCTATCCAATCAGATCTGAAAGATTCCAATTTTTAATATTAGGGTTTCTCTGACAAACCCTAAATCATCCAGCTCCGGAACCAGGATGGACACCTCAAATTGGTAAGATATAATCTTTTTCTATTTTCATTTGAGGTTCTCATTTAAAAGTGATCTATCACATCAGCTTAATGACAAGCTTGGTGAAGTTGACAACTTCCAAGCATGGAATTATATGATCTCTCTAAACAAAATGAATTGGACACCTATATGAGTAGAGAGGTTCCAGTTCCAGAGGGAGATGAGGCTCAAAGCCTTACATAAGAAGAACTTGGTCAAGGCCAAGAAGATCATTGTTGATTCAATCACGGATCAACTTGTACCACAAGTGTCTTCCCTAAAGACACCGAATATTTTTGATTCCTTGACTAATATATTTTAATGGAAGAACATAAATCAGAATATGACCTTAAGAAACTAGTTGAAGAATGTGAAGATCTAGAATGCAGAGACCATACAATCATGCTTTACAAGGGTCTCTCAAATCAAAGAACAAATTGTAGCAGTAGAAGAACAAGTGGTGATAGCCACCTTGAATGGCCTCCAAGGATCATGGGATTCATTCATACGAGGAATGTGTGCCAGAAGCAAGTGATTACTTTCAGTAGACTCTGGGTAGAGCACACACAAGAAGAAGAAGATCGACTCATAATAAGGGAAGAGAAGATCGAAGCAACCGAAGATCAAACTCTCACCATCCAAAGAAAATCCCTCAAGCGATGAGGAATACGAAGGAATCAACTCTTGAAGAAACTCTTATCCATGTTAGAATTTGGTTAAGAAATGATGATTGAAGAAGATGATAAAGATGAAGGCTTAAGAAGGAGTCTACCCACGAAACAAATAAAGATAAGTATTCAATTGTCATTTCATGATATTGTTTTGATTATGCATTTGTTTATATTCAGTTGATGTATTCAGCATAATAGAATGTTTGCATTAATGACAATATACTACTAATATGCATGTAATGGATAAGTAGCTCATGGTGCTATACAACTCTCCATTGCTACTTATCTAGAATGAAACCTCTTTGTTGACATATTGGATTAGTTTACAATATCAATGTTGTCCTGGTAGAGATGGAAGGCATCTAGAAAGTTCCCGTGAGATATGGATGAATGTTGTATTGTCTAAAATAGTTGCATAATCATGTATCTTGATGCAAATGAATTTTTCATTATGAATATTCCATATGAAATGTTTCTAACCATACAAATGCATTTGACTTGTAGGAAAGATCATATACAATCACCTAAAAGAAAAGAAGGATGAGACTTGTTCCAAAGAACAAGTGATGACAGCTAAAGAATAATATGAGGAATGCAGTGACATCATTGATGCAGAACCTTCCAGCTATGAAGAAGTAACCAAGAAGAAAGGGAATACCAGCTCAAGAAGAATGATGTCTAGGATGCAGTATCAATACATGAAGGGAAGTTCACAGTTCCATCATGTAGTATATGGAAACATCATGGGATACAAGGCAAGATTCGTAGCACAGGGCATAGACTACGAAGAGACATTTGTAGCCACTAGAAATATAAATGACATGAGGAATCATGTGTGCAAATGAAAGAAGGCCTTGTACGAGCTTAGAAGACACCCATGGGATAACACATACGTCAGGAGATTGATGAAGACCTGAACCTTTTCTACAAGGTTGAAGATGAAAGTCTATAGAGGATGACAAGCTCACAGATGGGTGCGAGAAGAACGTTTGAAAAATTTCAAGATAGAGGATCTTGGTATCCATTGATCCTAGATGGATACATAGAATATTAGTAGCAGAGGAAGCTACTTGTCACTCTGGTACAAAATGTTTCAGTTCATAGAGTATGAAATACAGAGGAAGAATGATGCTCTGCTTCAGAGGGAGTGACTACAGAAGATCCTGAGGTTCAACATGGTACGACAGGATGGATAGATTACTCATGAATCTAGGCTTTACTGAGAGTAAAGAGGATTCCAACCTTTGCTTCAAGGTTGAAGGAAGAATACCAGTGATGCTATTTTTATATGTCAATTACTTGTTCCTGACATAAAAGAGGAACTCATTAAATTTGCAAGAAGAACACTTGCTACCGATTTTGAGATAAAGGACTTGGGGATGATGCACTATGTTCTAGGCATGGAGGTGCGGACAAGGGAAGCATGTAGTAGAGATCCTAAAGAGGTTTAGGATGATGGACTGCAAGGCCATGACCACACCTATGTTATCGAACCTAAAGCTATTGAGTGTTTCTTCATTAGAGTCGGTTGATGCCACGATGTATCGTCAGATGATTCATTCCTTGATGTACCTGACAAATACGAGACCAAATATTTGCTTTGTTGTGAACACATTTAGACATGTTCACCTGATGGTTGCAAAGCATGTAGTGAGGTACCTGAAGGGTATAATTGATTATGGGCTCAAGTATGAGGAGAATCAGAATATTAACCTGGAGGGTTATGTGGATTCATATTGGGTAGTAAGTGCCATTGATAGGAAGAGTACTTCGAGGTGCTACTTCAGTATGGGATGAAGTGTGATCTATTGGTTTGGTAGGATGGAGTCCTACATGGCACTGAGTACAACTAAGGAAAAAAATGTTTCCACTTGCTATTTCAGAGGTAGTATGTTTCTTTTGAAAACTTCTATTTAATTTGGTTGATCTGACTTGAATTTTTGTATGATGCAAAGAAGAGAAGTTATCCAGAATCGATATCTCTCGAAAGAGGGAGTTCTAGCATAGTTGATGAGACAGGTTGTCTGAGCATAAATCTTGGTGAAGCTAGTAGGTTTCTTAGATGTAAACAGTCCTATAGGTTGTCCTCGGATGTAATCAGTCCTGGCGAAGCTCACAGGTTATCCTTGGACGTAATCATCCCTGATGTGATTCTATACTAGAAATGGCCAAAGTGAAGTTCAAGTACTTCAGGGAGAAGCTTGGTGTTCTCCAAATCAAGGTTCCCTCCAAAGGGAAATGGTGAGACCTAGAGCCATTCTGACATGGTGAGAGGATTAGGTTCCTTCCATGGTCATATGTAAGGGCTGATCCATTCTATCATGGTGAGAGGATTTGGTTCCTTCCATGTCAGATGTGAGTGCTGAGCCATTCTGATGGGACTGTATAATTGGTTCCTACATGATCAGATATAAGTGATGAATTCCATTCTTGGAATGGAGGCACCTGGTCAGTTACCAGGAATACTTAGTCTAGGACTGAGGGCCATTTTGATATGACTATAGGATGTAGTCTTACATGATCAGATGTTAGTGCATGGCCATTCTGATGTGATTGAGGGATGTGTTCCCACTTGATTATATATAAGGGATGATGCCATTCTTTGGGAGAATGGAGGCACCTGGTCAGTTACCAGGAATCCTTAGTCTGGGACTAAGAGCCCTTTCGATGCGATGTTTTTGAACATGGTCAAATGTAAGTGAATCCTTTCTGACAAGATGAGGTCAGATGTAAGTGCAGAGCCTTTATAATAAGATGAGGTTAGATGTAAGTGTAGAGATTTTCTCACAAGATGAGGTTGGATATAAGTGTTGAGCCATTCTGGCACGATGTGTTTACACATGGTCAGATGTGAGTGCTAGGCCTTTTTAACAAGATGAGGTCAGATGTGAGTGCTAGGCATGCCTTTCTGACAAGATGAGGTTAGATGCAAGAGCTGGGTGGGCCATTCTGACTTAGGGTCATATATAAGCACTGATGAAGAGCTACATGAAGGGTAGGCCTACAAACAGCATGAAAAATGGATGGCTCTATAGAACTTCTTGTGATGATAAGAATGAAGAGATAGCACCATTTGATTGAGATAGAAGAAGCAGTAATGGTGATGATTCGGTGATGATCCAACTTTGATGATGATCTAGATCAAGTGATGATCCAGACTTGATGATGATCCAGCAGTGATGATCCAGATCAAGTGATGATCTAGACTTGATGATGATCCAGCAGTGACGATCTAGATCAAGTGATGATCCAGAAGTGACAATCCAGATCAAGTGATGATCTAGACTTGATGATGATCCAGCAGTGACAATCCAGATCAAGTTATGATCCAGACTTGATGATGATCCAGGAGTGACGATCCAGATCAAGTGATGATCTAGAATCGATGATGATCCAGTGATGATCTAGATTTGATAAAGATGACTTGACAATGAAGATGACTTGAAGATGAAGATTACTTAAAGACGAAGATGACTTGATGATGATCCATATGATACAGAGAAGAAGAATTGTTCTGATAAATTGTGTCGAGAGAATACCTTCTTAGCTAAGAGGGAGTGTTGATGTATTTGTAACTTTGGAATGTATTCACTTGTATATCTTATGTATTGTACCTCGATGTTTATTCTGGGAAGTATCTATAATGTAATTGAGTCATGTCATGCCCTAATGTTCCAATCAGGAGATTCAATAATGTAACAAGTCATGTAAAGTCATTGAGGTTAACCCTCCATTGTAAGTTGGGGAAATAGTCCCCACATTTGTGTCAAGATTAACCCTCCTTGTTGATTGGAGGGCAAAGTACCCACAGTTTTGGGGCACTAGGTTTATTAGACTCTCCTAGAGATGTTGGCTCTAGTAAGTAATTTTTAAGTGGGGCCAACATGTTAAAGTGGAAATTAAGTGAACAAAAGAATATAAATAGAGAGTGAGCCTCTCTATTTATCACGCACACACTCACTCATTGGGGCGCATGAGTGACAGAGAAGTAGCTCTCTCAAGTGAGAGAGAGAGATAAGCTGTGGAGATCATCTTTATGTTTTTGAGTTTTACTGGTGCCATTGGTGCTCATTCTATCACTGAGGAAGTTACGGGGTTTTCTCCTTTATGGTTTCCCAGAGGAAAATTCTTTGTGTCTCTTGTCTCTTGTGTTTTATTGCTATGCATGTTATTCTCTCAGTTAAAGATCCTAAGATCATAATGGTAGCTTGAATGATAAAAAAATCTAACATCTACTCCTCTGAGTATAGCTCGAGGGGGGGCATTGGAGACATTTACCACCATACACACTTATTTTGGTCAATTTGGCCTTTTTAAACCACTATCCTAAGTTTTATTGATGAATTAACATTAGAGGAGCACTATATGACATCAGCATGAGCACACCCATGCCTACCTTTAGTCAAGGATGCCAACTAAGCCTTCTATTTCATTCAGGGAGGCTAACTGGAGCACTCAAGGGGTGATCTGAGTGTCATAAATGCACTTAATTGATAACTGATGGTTACAATTAGTTAAAAAGAGTAGTGAAGGTGCCTCCATTCATTAAATTGATTATTTAATTAATATTTAATGAATTGGAGTCAACAGGGGTGCCTCCAACCACCACTCATGGCCAGTTAGACTTTAGTTAACCTCATCAGGGTTCATTGGAGTTAATGATGCACTACCACTTGTTGGTTGGCATGCAGTGACATGTATCTGAGCTATTTTAGTTAGACTCAGTCATCTATTACACTCCGACCTCAATTAGGATTCAGTTGAGTCAATTAGGGTTTTGATAAGTGGTTAACTGGTGTGTTCACTGTGGATTATAGTAAGTTAATATAGACTCATTCATTCAATTCGAATGACCTCCTTGGGAATTTGAATTGTCTTGGAATTCATGCATATTGCATGATTATTGTATTATACCATCATTCTTTCATTTGATTATACAGAGCTGCTACTTCCATTGCAGCACCATTTTGCCAATTTTATGCATATTTGTATGTATTCTTTGTGAGACTGTGTTTTTCATTTCCTAGACCACTATGAAAAAATAATATAGTCCAGGGTGGACATTTCTTTTTCTAGTACTCACAGCTACATGTGCTCTTTGTATGAAAATTCTAGTAAGCATGCACACATGGATTTAAAGGAAAATATCATCTCAAAGTCACCTGCTAGCTTGTCCACAATTTCCTTTCCTGATAATGTGTCTTACATATCTACAAATTTTGTATGATTTGACTTAAACTCAATCAAATGGTCCTGATACACTTTTTTGGATAACATGCTACCTTCCTCTTCCTAGAAGAAAGGTAGTCCTTTTTTAAACAATAGATCAAACATATCCATAAAAAATTTCACATGATGTGTCATAAACCAATCTTTTCTTCAAAAGTGTCCAAGTGCTGGTGTTTATTCACAACTTTCCTTTCCCAAGTAAAAATAATAATTCAATCTTTCATATTAGATGATTTTAATTCTTCTTCTGTCAAATCATTCAGAAAATAAATGGTGTTTTTAGCATAATCTATGGCCTTCTTGTTCAATCTCTCCTTCATAGCTGTCACACTTTGCTTGGATGATTGTATCACAATCTCTTAGTCCAAAATGTAATCCAGGTAGGGCCTCAATTTAGTTTCGTTTGATATAAGAACATCCCAAATTATGTGCTTAGCCCCTTGTATATGCCATTGTCCCATCACCTATTTTAATAACTTATCATTTTTGTACCGCAACTCTTGACACTTAGCTTCCCAGGATTTCCTTTTCTTCTCTCTTTTCAAATCTAGACTTTCTAAAATTTTGCTATTATTCCTTAATCCAACAATCTCCAACTCCTTAAAACTGACTTGTGACATGGCATGAACAAGAGATTGTTCACGTGATTCTGCAAAAGGTGAAATTATTCTACTTTCAAGTTCCTTTTTTTCTTGCAGCTTCTTCTCCAATTCATCATATTTACTCTTAAGAGTCTTATCACTTTCAACCAAAAGAGGCATGTCTCTTTCCCATTATTTCTTCTCCTCATCAAATTTCAACAGCTTTTTCATGCAATCATTTAATTCACCAGTCAATGTTTCCTTATCCTTTTCCATCTCTATTAGCTATGAAGCCTGTATGGGCCAAGTATAGGGGATTTTAAACTTTTTCTTTAACAATTGAATTGTTTTTTCCTTTTCATTCAACAAATTTTGTGTTGCATCCCCTTTTTTGGCTTGGCTGTCAATAACCAACAAGTCTTCTTGCAATATTTTAATATGTTGCTGGTGAGCCTTGTTTTCTACTTTTTCCTACCTGATCTGTTTCTCAATTTTTCTTTTTCTAGACTACTTCTTGGAAATCTTCAATGTTTCTTTCGGTAGATTAGTATATATGATGTCTCCATTCTGTTTGTGTAGGTGGATCATGTGAAGAATTGGAATATTCTCTAAACTCATCTTCATCTCAACAAATTTTTTGTTAGTTGTTAATGCTAGGTTCAATGTATTTTGGGTATGGTCCCTGAGATTACTAGGGATACATCCTTACTGCAAATCTTCCTGACATCTAAATGAAATTTCAAAGCTTCATATGAAGCCACTTCCTTATCATCTATGTACTTATCAAATAATTCAGCTCTAAATTTGAATTGGGAAGTGAAATATGTAGGTGTTAAGAAAAAGTATACTTTTTAACTTCATATGCATGTCCCATAACCTTCATATGCTTCTTATTACCCTTGACCTTGACATATTCCAATGGATACAATATTCATTCAAATACACATTATTGGACAGGAAAAGATATTTCTATTAATATGAATCAGTGATTACAAGTGACAACCTCTGACAGCACGTCTGCAAACCAGAGAAACTGAATCTCCCACTTGGGCCTCCACCACCTCAATCCTCCATCACTCAGATAGCAAGCTCACTAGCAAAAGGAAATCTTGGGAAGAACACAACAGTGCTCCAAGGGACAAAGGGATGCAGACTCAAGACTAAGTTCTGTCAACAATGGACTATAGTTTCGTTACTCTCACTTCTCTCTTATGCTTTCAATGTCTCAAGGGGTTCCTTATATAGCTTTTCAAAGGGATACTGAAAGGTCAAATTCATGCGATCTCAAGGCATATGGAACGCCAGGAGTCATATGAGTCGGATCCAAGTCAAGGAATGCTCCAAAAGGATTTGGATTATGTACACATCCCGATGTACGCGACTATAGGGGGGATATCCGCATATGTACGCGGTTATCGGGGAAAAATCCACGTATATCACTTTTCTTATGTTTTTAGGGATGATCAAGGACACATCAAAAGACAAAAAGTAGTCCATAGGGGCTAATGAGTCTGCAGCGGGATAGGGGAAGGCCATACAATGTGTGATTCACCTAGTGTGGTGAAATCCGCTATAACAGACCTCTACTGCTTGAACTAAATTTCTTATTTCTTCAATTTTTTTTCTTTTTTGGTGTCTTGGATGTATCTTCTTCCTCTGTGTCCATGGCATCTATGAAATCTCTTTTGTTTGTTCTTTCAGAAAATCTTGCAATAGGGGTGATCATTTCTGCTGCTGGAAAAATGATTTAAGGGTAAGGATCTATGGAGGTGAATTCCTTCACTGATGAAGTAGAATATTGTTGCATGTCTTGATGTCTCATGAGGGTAATCTAGAAAATTTGCAGTCTCAAGCATCCCTACAACCTCATGATGCTCAAAAGGCTTATTCTTGTTGGCTTGTCTTTTGATAGATATGATGTGATGGGAATCATAGTTAACAACAACATTTGTCTAAAACCCCATTTATTTCAATAAAATTTCTACCATTGGAAAAGTAAACCTATTCAAGTTATGATAAATGGGCCAACAACCCATGGGAATTTATTTCAGAATACTTTTTGAACTTGAGAAAGTGTTCATTTTTCCACAACAAGATTCTTCCTAATTAACTCTAAGGCAAATACCCTAGTACTTAATAATGCAGATAAAATGTAAGGTTGATAAACCCCATTTATTTCAATAAAATTTCTACCATTGGAAAAGTAGACCTGTTCAACTTATGATAAATGGGCCAACAACCCATGGGAATTTTATTTTAGAATACTTTTTGAACTTGAGAAAGTGTTCATTTTTCCACAACAAGATTATTCCTAATTAACTCTAAGGAAAATACCCTAGTAGTTAAGAATGTAGGTAAAATGTAAGGTTGATAAAAAAACCCATACAATCTGATCACTGTACCCTGCTCCAGTAAGAACCAATCTGCTATTCTCTTCTCAGGATAAATTTGTAGCATTTATTTCATCAATGGTAAGAATCTAGGAAATTTCTTCTAGAAAAATGCATTATAGACCACAGACATGATAATTTTCATGTATCTACTAAAATATATGTTCATCTCATATGTAAGAACCATCTCAGAAAATTGCGAGTTTTCCTCGTTAAAAGATAATAACATATTGACCAAATATGATTGAAACATGAAGCATCTGGTGTTGTGGAAGTCAACTAGCTGTGAATGGATATTCTCAGCTAGATAATCATCAAATTTAACGTAGCAGGATTGTATTAACTTACTTTACCCTTATGATTCAACCTGACCAATAGTTATTGTGAATAAAAGACTCATTAAGGGCTCAGTGACATACTTGTCGATATCTAAACCTAAAAACTGACTTATGAGGGTTACAACACAATGATTTTCATCATTGAATATGATGGAATCAATAGGAAAAGGATGGTTTTGTAATAGGACAGCAGGCTTGAAACAAGTTTTAAAGAAAATTTGCTTTTGTTTAATAGTGGACTCTTTGAAAAACTAGACTATACTTTCTTCATTGAAATATTTAGACATATAGGTGAATTCAATAGGAACAAAAAAGTATTTCGGATAACAAGTGGAATAATAGGACATAGGATCCTGGAATTAGTTAGGTCCATAATTATCCTCGTAGAAGAGGAGTAATTATAGCCGCACCAGTCAACAAACTCTAGAAACTTTAGGGTTTGCTCGGTGGAGAAAAAATGGAAATAAGACCTGAAAACGCCATGGACTTTCATTGCATGGTATTTGATAAGTTTTAATTTTGTTTTTACCAAGTCTATGGGACCATTTAACAGTATAGTATCGAAAATCTCTAAATCTTTATCATTAAAAACCTCCTCAATCCTATGGTATTCCAAATTTTGAACCTCTACTTCTTCTACCTTATCCATTTTAAATACATGCTTGGTGGAAATAAATAGCCTACTTGGTTTCTCGACAAGTGGTCCAAATATTTGTATGAGTTAGAAATTTCTACATAGTCCTAAACTTTCTCTTTCTAGTGCATAAACAAACAAATAAATTAGATCCACATGCCCTCACTTTTATATTTTCTTTTTTATTTCCTATCATGTATTCATCTTTCTTAGTGGAACCCTTTGCTGGAGAAAGTCATATTCTCTACAATCCTTTTATTCATGGCCAATTGATCGAAAAAAGTTACAAAAAATATTTATTAGCTTCAACACAACCTTTTTAAGGTATACCTATTCCTCAGATTGATTTCCTTTAGTCTACAAATCTGATACCATGGTAGTCCGCCTTGACTTAGTGGATTAGGGTCTCCATCCTGTAAGTATTTGCAGAAGTCCAAGCATCGATCCTTACGATGCCCTTCTATGTGACATCAAATGCAACATACTTCTTCATAGACTTCTTTTCCCTTCTTGATATCCTGCAAGTGAATAGTAATATTTTCCAATTGCGACTGGATCTGGTTCATGCCAACCCTTGTTTCTCCAACTGGTAAAGATTCTAAATTCATTGCAATCTCCATAGACTCAGTCTATGATGAAATCTTCTACTGCAATAATGGGATCCATATTTATGGTACCAAAGCTACGATAAACCATTCTTTGTGTTACACATAACTCATTCCAAAGCTGACCTTAGCAATCAGCGTTTTGAATTGTTGACAAAATATCATGCTAACTCATTCAGATATTGTTTTATTTCCTTCAACTTAGTGATGTATTGTGACTCATATTTGGGAATTTTTAATTCCTCAATTATTATGGCCTTGATATGTGCCAGTGTCTTCTGTTGATGCTTTATCAACTCTTGTACAAAATTCACATACCAATCTAATGCTCATCCTTTAAAGGTTGTCGCTAGTTGTCCTTTCTTGTTTTATTCATCTTGTAATTGATTCATAGTCCATACTGCTTCATAGAGGAACCAATATTTCTTGTGATCTTCATTCCCATTCCCTTAGAACAAGGGTATCTTTATTTCATCACCCTCCATTTTTGGTATTATTCCGGTATTCACTGATCCTCTACTATTACTCCCGTGGTGAAAAACATGACAGTATTGTGTTGATTTGGTTTATCTTCCTCCTGAATTTGGCATAGTGCATGGAGGTATAGGTACGTTGTTGCTTTGGGTCGGTCCTTCCTTAGGCTCAGGTGTATCCTGGCCATTTCCTTCTTCACTGTAGGGTCTCTTAGTCCCTTGCGGTATCTTCTCACAATTTTGTGTTTAATTCCTTGTTAGATTTTCATCATTCAAGCTATCTTTGTGATCTTAGGATCTTTAACAAAGAGAATAACATGCATAGTAATAAACACAAGAGACAGGGGACATAGAATTTTCCTTGGGGAAACCATAAAGGAGAAAACCCCACAACTTCCTCAGAGATAGAATCAACACCAAAAGTAAAACCCAAAAACATAAAGATGATCTCTGGATAGTAGTATTCTCTCTCTTTTCCCAACAACTTATCTCTCTCACTCATGCGCCCTAATGAGTGAGTGTGTGTGTGTTATAAATAAATAGGCTCACTCTCTATTTATATTATTTCATTCTCTTAATGTCAATTCCAACATGTCGGCCTCACTTAACAATTACTTACTAAAGTCGACATCTTCAAGAGAGTCTAATAACCCTAGTGCCCCACAACTTGTGGGGACTTTTCCCCTCCAACCAACAAGGAGGGTTATCCTTAACTTAGATGGTGGGGACTATTGCCCTAACTTACAATAACTCACCTAGGGCCAACTTCTCTATGATAGTGTAACCCTAGGGCCCCACAACTACAGGGACTTTAACCCTTGAACAATAGGAGGGTTACCCAAAATGACTTGACATGACTTGTTTACATTATTGAATCTCCCAATAATTGGGGCATGAAATGACTCAAATACATTAGAGACACTTCCTGAAATAAAAATTGGTGTACAATACATAAGATATACAAGTGAATACATTATGAAGTTACAAATACATCAACATTCCCTCTTAACTAGGAAGGTATTCTCTCAACACAATTTATCAGCACAAGTCTTCTTCTCTGTATCATCTGGATCATCATTGAGTTCTTTTCATCTTCAACTTCAACTCATCTTCATATGGATCTAAATCATCACTTGATCTAGATAATCATCACTGGATCTAGATCATCACTCGATCTAGATCATCACTGCTGGATCATCACTACTAGATCATCATCATTGGATCTAGATCATCACTCGATCTGGATCATCACTGGGTCATCATCATAGGTGCTATCTCATGATTCTTCTCATGACAAGAAGTTCTATAGAGCCATCCCTTTTTCATGCTGGTTGTAGGCCTATCCTCCATGTAGGTCTTCTTGAATGCTTATATTTGACCCTAAGTCAGAATGGTCAGCACTCACATCTGACCATGAGAGGAACACATCCAAAACCATGTCAGAAAGGAAGAGCACTTGCATTCACTAGCATGATAGGAAACAAATACCATCATCTGTGAAAAGGCACGACACTCACATCCACCAGCATGATAGGACACATCTATTATCATCTATGGAAAGGAACAGCAATTACAATCATCAACATGACAGGACACAACTACTATCGTCTGTGAAAAGGCACGACACTCACATCCACCAACATGGTAGGACACACCTACCACCATCTATGGAAAGGCATAACACTTACAATCACCAGCATGGTAGGACACACCTACTACCATCTGTGAAAAATCTCAGCACTCACATCCACCGACATGATAGGACACACCTACTATCATATGTGGAAAGGCTCAACACTCACATCCACCAGTCCACCAGCATGATAGGACACAACTACTATCATCTATGGAAAAGCACTGCACTTACATCTGATCATGTGGGAACCAATCCCATAGTCATATCAGAATGGCCCTCAGTCCCAAACCAAGTATTCCGGGTAAATGACCAAGTACCTCCATTCATAGAATGACATTCAACACTTATATCTGATCATGTGGGAACACATCCCACCATTGCCTCAAAATGGATTAGCACTCACATATGACATGGAAGGAACCAATCCTCCCACCATGAAAGAATGGATTAGCCCTTACATATGACTGTGGAAGGAACCAATCCTCTCACCATGTCATAATGGCTCTTAGCTCTAGGATGAGTATTCCTGGTAACTGACCAGGTGCCTCCATTCAGAGAATGGCATTCACCACTTATATTTGATCATGTAGGAACCAATCCTACATTCACCTTAGAATTGCTTAGCACTTATATCTGACATGCGAGGAACCAATCCTCTCATCATGAAAGAATGGCTCAACCCTTACATCTAACCATGGAAGGAACCAATCCTCTCACCATGTCAGAATGGATTAGAGACTCATCACTTCCCCTTGGGGGGAACCTCGATTTGGAGAACACCAAGATTTTCCCTGAAGTACTCAAACTTCACTTTGGCCAATGGCTTAGTTAACACATCAACTATCTATTCATCCGTCACAACATACTGGAGCTTCACTACTCCTCTCTTTACCATATCCCTGATATAGTGATATTTGATCTTGATATGCTTCGACTTGTCATGGAACACTAGGTTCTCTGACAACTTCACACAACTCTGGTTGTCGCAATATATAGAAGTAGCATCCAACTAGAGATCAAATAAATCAGACAGTAGCTTCCTTATCCATACTACCTCACAACTAGCTGAACAAGCTACAACATACTCTGCTTCAGCTATACTCAGTGCCACACAGGACTGCCTCCTGCTAAACTAAGAGATCACACCTAATCCCATACTAAAGCAACACCCTGAAGTGCTCTTCCTATTGATAGAACTTCCAGCCTAGTCTGAATCAACATAACCTTCCAGGTTAATCTTTTGATTCACCTCATACTTGAGCCCATAATCAACTGTACCCTTTAGGTACCTCAAAATATGCTTTGTAGCAATCAAGTGAACATGTCTCGGATATATCAGGAATTGGCTCAAGGTGTGCACAACAAAGAAAATATTTGGTCTCATGTTCATCAGGTACATTAAGGACCTAATCATCTGACGATACATCATAGCATCAACCGCTTTTGATGAAGCATCACTCAATAGATTCAGCTTCGATTCCATAGGTGTGGTCATGGCCTTGTAGTCCATCATCCTGAACCTCTTTAGGATATCTACTGCATACTTCCCTTGTCCCAGGGAGATTCTGCAACACCTCCATGCCTAGAAATTAGTGCATCATATCCAAGTCCTTTATCTCAAACTCAGCAGAAAGTATCCTTCTTGCAACTTCTGTCAGGAACAAGTCATCAAAATATAACATGAGCATCACTTGTCTTCCACCTTCAACCTTGAGGAAAAGGTTGGAATCCTCTTTACTCTCAGTAAAGCCTAGAGTCACCAGTAAGCTATCCATCCTACCGTACCATGTTGAACATCAGGATCTTCTGTAGTCACTCCTTCTAAAGTGAAGCATCATACTCCCTCTGTATTTCGTACTCTATGCACTCTTTACATGAGAAGCCTCGTGGTACGAATCTTGTCTTGTATCCCATGATGTTTCCATCTACTGCATGATGGAACTATGAACTTCCCTTCACATATCGATACTTCATCCTATACATCATTCTTCTTGAACTGGTCTTCCCTTTCTGCTTGGTTACTTGTTCATAGCTGGAAGGTTCTGCATTAATGATGCCACTGCATTCATCATATTATTCTTCATCTTGAACTGTCGTCACTTGTTCTTTGGAACAAGTCTCATCCTTCTTTGCTTGAAGGAGATTATGTATGTGATCTTTCCTATAAGTCAAATGAATTTGTATGGTTAGAAACATTTCATAAGGAATATTCATAATGGAAAACTCTTATGCATAAATATATGATCATGCAGCTATTTTAGCCAATAAAACATTCATCCATATCTCATGGAAACATTTCTAGATGCCTTCCATCTCCACCAGGAAAACATTGAGATTGTGCACTAATCCAATATGTCAGCAAAGAGGTTTCATTCTAGATAAGTAGCAATGAAGAGTTGTATAGCACCATGAGATAATTACCCATCACATGCATATTAGTAGTATACTGTCATTAATGCAAACATTTTGTCATGCATAATACATCAACTGAATATAAACAAATGCATAACAAAACAATATCATGAAATGACAATTGAATACTTATATTTATTTGTTTCGTGGGTAGACTNATCTTCTTCATTCATAATAGCATTGTTTCTTATCTAAATGATAAGATGGATAAGAGGTTCTTCAAGAGTTGAGTTCTTCATATTCATCATCGCTTGAGGGATCTTCTTTGGATGGTGAGAGCTTGATCTTCCTATCTTATTTTCTCTTATTATGAGTCAAGCTTCTTCTTGTGTGTGCTCTTCCTAGAGTCTTCTGAAAGTAATCACTTCCTTCTGGAACAAATTCCTCGCATGAATGAATCCCATGATCTTGGGAGGTCAGTCACGGTGGATATCACCACGTTTTCATTCTCCACTTCTTCTTCTACTGCTACAATGTGTTCTTTGATTTGAGAGACCCTCATAAAGTATGACTGTAAGGTATCTGCATTCTAGATCTTCACATTCTTCAACTATTTTCTCAAAGTCATATTCTAATTTACGTTCTTCCCTTCAAATAGCTTGGTCAAGGAATCAAACATCTTCAGTGTCTTTAGGGAAGACACTTGTGGTACAAGGTGATCCGTTATTGAATCAACAATGATCTTCTTGTCCTTGACCAATTTCTTATTGTGTAAGGCTATTAGCCTCATCTCCCTCTAGAACTAGAATCTCTCTACTCATGTAGGTGTCCAATTCATTTTCTTCAAATAGATCATATGCTTCCATGCTTGGAATTTGTCAACTTCACCAAGCTTATCATCAAGATGATGTGATAGATCACTTTGAAAGGAGAACCTCAAATGAAAATAGCAAAAGATTAGATCTTACTGATTTGAGGTGTATGTCCTGGTTCTGGAGCTGGCTGATCTAGGGTTTGTCAAAGAAAACATAATTTTAAAAACTTGGAATATTTCAGATCTGATTGGATAGAAATATAGAACTATTCAAGGTGAGCTATCCAATTTACTCATTTTCTGAAAACAGTGGAGGAAAACTATCTGGACAGGAAGCCCTAGTTTTCCAAATTCTTATGTGGAAATTCCTGATGTTGTTTCTGTAGTATCTCCAAAATTACGGATCTTATGTGTTTGATGCTTCACATTAAGGTATCCTCTCATGTCCCTATTCAAAAAGCATATTTTTCATAAGAATTGGTTTCACCAATTGGGACTTATGAGCATTTTCCCAAGGTGACCTGTTTCAGGACTGTTCATCATAGTGAAGTTGTACGGACTTCCACGTGTCATGGTTTGATATTCTGGGTCTAAAACTTGGACCACATAATGTAAATTATGTTCTCTTTCTGTAACATCTTCATCAATTTCATTTTTACCTTTGTAGCCCAAGATATAGCAATTCTCCCCAGGTGTCCTGTTTGGGGATGAATCCTGGGAGAGGTTGGAACCCTAACTTGGAGGGATAATATCTCCTATAATATAGTGATTCTAAGGTGGAATATTGGACACCATGTAAATATAGATATTATCTTCAGCCTATGAAATTTTTCACTCCCCCACCTTCTCCAATCCTGAGATATAGCGAATGTACCAAAACTTATCAGTTTTAGTATTTTAGGGTTTTTCCAGTTGGGGGTGATACTAGGGTTTGAATTTCCCATAGTTTCACCCAACCAAAAAACTTGACCCAGGTCTCTAAACTTGGATTTTGATGAGGATAGAAATCCTATTCTAGGTTCGCTAAAAAATTCCTCTTCTATAAGAAGCCCTAATTTCCTGCACCAAAAACTGAAAATGTCCGGAATCGAATTTTGCTTCGACAAAAAGATGCGCCCTTCAATGGAGAGTCAGCTAAGCATAATTTTGCTGATGGATTATGGAGAGAGACCCAAAAGGTAGGAATCCCTAGCTTTTGCAGCTGCACAATGTCTTCTTCTCATGTTAGCTCTAATACCATGTTAGATTTTTATCATTCAAGCTAGCATTATGATCTTAGGATATTTAACAGAGAGAATAACATGCACAACAATAAACAAAAGAGAGAAGGGGCAAAAATAATTTTCCTCAGGGAAACCATAAAGGAGAAAACCCCACAACTTCCTCAGAGATAGAATGAGAACCCAAAATAAAACCCAAAAACATAAAGATGATCTCCCGACATCAATAGTCTCTCTCTTTTCCCAACAACTTCTCTCTCTCACTCATGCACCCCAATGAGTGAGTTTGTGTGTGTTATAAATAGATAGGCTCACTCTTTATTTATATTCTTTCATTCACTTAATGTCCACTCCAACATGTCAACCTCACTTAACAATTACTTACTAGCACCGACATCTCTAGGAGAGTCTAATAACCCTAGTGCCCCACAACTTGTGGGGACTTTGCCCCTCTGGCCAACAAGGAGGGTTATCCTTAACTTAGATGGTGGGGAATATTTCCCTGACTTACAATAAATCACCTAGGGCCCCACAACTGTGGGGAATTTAACCCTTGAACAATAGGAGTGTTACCCACAATGACTTGACATGACTTATTTACATTATTGAATCTCCCAAGAGGAACATCGGGAATGAAATGACTTAAATACATTACAGACACTTCCCGGAATAAACATCGGGGTACAATAGATAAGATATACAAGTGAATACAATCCGAAGTTACAAATACATCAACATTCCTTTCACAATTTCTTGTTCTAGTCCTCTCACAATTTCTTGTTCCTCAGTCCTCTGCTTGTTCTCTTGCGAAAAAATCACCCCACTTAATAGAATACCACACTCTTCTTCGACTTCCTTCATGGTATTGTCATAAATTCCATCAATCTATCCCGTATCATTCCATCCAACACTCATCTTCACGGTACCCACAACCTCTGCACACTATATATTTACTCGTCAGAGTTCATCTTCAGTACTCCTTTTTTGTAGATGAGCATATTATAATACACAATTGTAATGACAATATAAACCTCCCTCTTGGTCCCTTTAATAATTCACTCTCTGCGTCATTGTAGGAATTGACTATGTCAACAACAAACTTAGTCATATATCCTTCGAAAATGTTATCAATCCACACTTTGACTCTTGAATATTTGTTGTTTACCCTTTTTAGCCATTGGATCAGTTCGGGGTTCCACTGATTAGGTTTTCCTCCTTAGAAGTTACTTTTTTGGAAAGTAAGTTGTACCAACCATTCGTACATAATTATTGAAAACTCAGCAAAGAAAATTTCATGAATATCAAAGTGGATATATCTTCCCAACCACTCTTCTACTAACAGTATAGAGTTCTGGTTTTCTTTTTCTGTGAACTCTGGGGACTTCTGATTGAACCTATCCTAGATCTTTGGTTTAGTCATATTCCACAACATGTCCTCTTCTTCCTCACTCTATGCTCCCAAAAATAGAAGCATTTGTTGACACACTTCAGTCGACAGGGGTTTTCTCCACATGTCTTTCGACACTCTTCGACGCAATCTCCCTAAACACAGGCCATGAAATGATTTACCCTATCCAACAATGCCTGCGAAGAATATGTAGTATCACCCAATATGTTTGAGGGAGGGATGCACAAACCACGTTTCCACAAAAGGAAGAGGATTTGTGCACTATTTATCACTCTATCACATTATTACTTAGAGACCTAGGGCTTTACCAACATCATTCCTGATATCTACTTATCATCATTTGTAGTAAATTATAATATTTCATCAACATAATTCATATCAACTTAAAAAATACATTGACATAGATAAAACCAATAGACACATCAATACTTCATATCATTCATACATGGAAAATATTACAGATCGCACCATTGTAGATTCAACACAAAAAATTTCAGGAATTCCATTATCAACATTCTTCTTATATTAGCTTCAAAATATTGTAAAACAACTTTTGGTCGAAGCCTTAGACCAAAAACTCATTCATCCGCAGATCACATACCAACAAATTACACTCGCCGGATCATAGTACTCGAAATTATTCTCACACCAGTGATGATCTAATGACTCTACTCCTAATTCTATTTCTAGGATTGCACCTTTACAAAATGGTCCACTTAAGCTGACTCTCTAACTACATTGGACCAACGCTTCTAACTAATTCAACCAAACCAACCACACTTGTCAGTATCTTTCTTTTGCATAGTTGACTTTTCCACTTGTCGATATCTTCTTTGTCGTACCTTGCACAGATGATCCCTTTGCTAACAATATATGGTTTTGAAGATGAGACATACACATTAGAATCCTACCTTACACCAAGGTCCTTTATATTGGAATACACTATGTAGATGTTTCTTTTTTATTAGCTGTATTTTGTGCAATTAAACACAATAGAACCTTTCTTTACCAAAATTTTCTTTCTAATTTTGCGCAGGTATTCATTTCTCTCACCAATAGCGTAGAAACAATGCATGGATATATCTAATATAGTAACCTTGCATTGCTTCAATTATCATGAATGAAACTTCAATATTGAGATATTGTTTCACAACAAAGGTCTCTACAGTGTTACTATGGCATTAGAAACCGATCCTAATGTAGTTGTTGAGAAAGTAAGGTGGCATAATATGAAGGATGAAGCTTATGGATTGATTTGTATCTCTCTCTTTGATTTTTTTTCTATATTAATGGCTTAACTTTCCCTAATGAAGTGTTGATAAAACTCGAGTCCCTCTTTAGAAATAAATGTGAACTTAGAGGACATCAATTGGAGAATGAGTTAATTTCATTGAGACCATGTGATTTCGAAACCAATGAGGAATTCATCATTAAGTTTAAGCCAGTACTTATTTTTATCAAGCAATTTGGGATTGAGAAGAAATTAGAAAAATTAATCCTCTCCATCCTATCGAATCTGGTTCTGGAATACTCATTTTTTGTGTCAACATTCCATGCTACTAAGCTTATAGTTCGAAATTGGAGGATGCCATCCCTAGATGTATTCATAGATTCTCTCACTCAAGAGAAGGTCAAGTTGATTCAAATGGGGAATATCAAAACCTCCATGGATCATGCTCTTTAATATCTTTAAAGGAACAATTTCAAGTCCAAAGGAAAGCAAAATGTGAAGGAGAAGAAGCCAAAGTTAGACTCCGAAGATGAAGGTTCTTACTTTACAGATGAAGGCTCAAATTCCAAGAACAAGGGAAACAAGAAAGGAAGATAAAAGTTTACCTATTGTAGAAAAAATTCTCATAGTGAAAAATCTTGTTTTAAAAATAATATTGACATCATGACTTAGTTTCTCGAAAGGAACAACATTGATGTTCCATATTTAGCAAGAAAGAAAGGAAGGGAAAATTCTATTGATCCCTAGGGCACTGTCACACTATGCAATTCAATGGTAATGATTGTCATCCTTTATTTGAAAGAATAAATTATTTTCTTGATGTCTCTGATTTTTATACTCATTCTGATATATCAAAATAATAAATATCTTTTCCTCCCTTGGAAAAAAACCTATCAGTTTCCCAGAGCCATCTCCTGTCAATACTAGTTTTTAATCACTAGTTTTTTATTTTCCTTCATGAAACTCTTTCAAAATACATTCATGCTATTATTTATTTGATTTAAAGTACAATTTTTATGCTGATATTCAGGTTATGACACCCCTTTACAATCCATTATATGCTCAGAATACCCTACAACTCCCAAATTCTTCAATTGGTAAACTAGACAATTTCATGGTTTCCTATACCTTATCACTGGTGAAAGTTGTTATCATGTCTTTATTTTCTGTCATTGGTTGGTTTTCCATATCAATGGATATATGTGGGATTATTTTACATACATTTTGATCTTATATAAACTTTATTAGGTCTAATTTTAGATCCTTATACTCTCTAGTTTTTCCCAATTGCCAATGCAGACTAGTTACACCTAGTTTTCCTATTGTGACTCAACCTGATTTTGAAGCCACTATAACTTGGTTGTTTACTGGACCATATGAATTAATTTTTGATATTTCAGAGCCCCATAATCTCTATTACATAATTATAAAGTTTTCACATCATTTTGGAAAGAAGGTTCATGATCGGGTTCACCATTATGCATCTACACTAGAAATTGAGCTTGTTGATTTCATTGATGTTACTTGGTTAGGATATGATTGCACATATATCTTTTTCATCTCTGGTTTAATGTTCATATCTGATATTTTATGTTTTCACATCAAGAATCATTCATATGATTCTCCTTCATCACCAGAAGATGAGCTTTAAGGGGTTTCTCCTCATATTTTTTGTCGACACAACATTGGAAAACTAATACATGATCAAAGCATATACAACAAATCCAGAATTTGTTTCACCAAGAATTAGTACATTCATCTTATTCAAGTGAAGAATAAGACAAATTTAATATATTCATTTAAATTTTGTGCCTGTCCATTTTTTAGGAAGGATTTTCCTCATGCATTTTTTTCCTTTTTTTTCCTAAGTTTATATGGACAAATAATTTTTGCATTTAGATTGTAAAGGGTAACCTTTGGTATTAGTTACTAGAGCCTAGGTTGTCCAAATTTATGATTAAAGGGGGGTGTTAGGATTATTTTTAATCCCACCTTTTACCACATAAGTCTATTTGTTTATTTCCCTAGCTTAGGAGGTCTCCATCACTTCACCAGTGCATGGGTAACACATCTAGTGGACATTTGCACATTTGCCACTTGCTGCACCTATCTACATGAATTTTGGTGCTCTAGGGATTATTCCCTATAACTCAAGAACCCACTCAGAGTGCCACCAATAATGTCTAGTATTTGACTGGAGTAGGTATTCAATTATGTCCAATTATTCTTTGATCCCCATTAGTTAGATCACTCTCGGTATCTCTAGTGCCTATTTGCATGATTCAGGGGAATATGGGCATGTTTTTTCACCTACCCTCTTCATTTAACTAGTTGTGAGTTGTTTCAGTGGTTTAAAGTTGCATTTGTTAGATCTAGTGGTGATTTTCCCACACTGATTTATCTCCTGATTCAGTCTAGGTTGGTAGATTCAACTTCCTCTTTAGGTATTAAAATTATTCCTTGATGGTGTATTATATATTCACCCATAATGCGGAATATTTTTGTATGTAATATTTCTCAAATTTGTTCTTCAACTCATTGTGAAATAGTAATTATTCTTCTCTATATTTTTCTTGTGCAATCTATGTCAAGACTATTTATGCCTCAAGATTTTCCTATCAGAATCTAACAATTCTTTGAAGGGTATGTTTAATGATTTCATCAAATTAGGCCTGCCAAATCAATGGGATGAAAATGGAGAAATGAACAAGAGAGAAGAATATAAGGAAAATCTAATACAGAAGAAGAACAAAGTAGTACAATTTGGTGTACTGGAAGGATTAATAAGTGGATATGCAATGTTTGATAGGATGAGGTTTGAGTTTGAAATCTGGTTCAGTTTTAAGAACATGCTAAGAAGGATGAATCCTATATCATATGATAAAATCATCAATTCTAAGATAACATTTCCCTAAAAGAACATCAAATCCTATAGGAAAAGACTAGAATTCAATATCTAAGTATCACAAAATCATTTTCCACATTAAGGGAAACTAACTTGATAGTCATAAAAAACATAATCAAGAAAAACATCGAGACATACAACAAGAAATATAAGTCATCAATATTTTATGCCACCAAGAAGACAAGCAACTGTCCAAATGATGAATTATCTTCTAGTGAGTACAACTGCCATACCAATGGGGAAGCCAAGTGGAGAAATAGGTGTATAGTCAGTCCCCTCTCCAATCCAAAACAAGGAAAAGAGCCAAGTAATAATAATTAAGAACAATACAACCAAAAGTTGTAGAAATAGAGTGAAAATTTAATAGTAAAAAAACTAAAGGTAGTTAAAAATCAGTTGAGAGTGTTTGCATTGGAGTTTGTGTCTCGACTACAAAAGTGAAAATCCTAGACATCTCAAATAAATTGGATCTAAGACTGAGAATTGATTGTATTTCGTAAGGTTCTTAGGGAAATATAAGGATCAATATTATAAACTTCAAGGTAAAAAATCAACAACTGATAATGATATAATAAGTAAGTAACACAAAAGGACGTGTAAACATGGCATCGATATTGAAAAAAATCTAGATTTAAAACCGAAATTTGATAATATTCATGGACAAAAACATTTACTGGATAAGAAATAGAGTAAAATGCAAGACTAATCATGAGTATTCAAAGATACAAATTTATGAAAGAATTAAATCATAAACATGGTAATCATACTAATCATACAAATTTACAATAATAATGAATAAGGATGGATCATATCATATATAATATCATTCAAAATATTGTCCTCAAACTTACTTACATAGAATCAAAACATGGTTCATTACAAATCACTATGATGTCTCCTGGCCTGATCCCAAAAATAAATTCTTGTCCCCTTATTTACTTTAGTTCTTACATTCAAATTCATACATAAGTTTGAAGAAGTAGTTCAAGATCCAAATTTTAAGGATCGAATGTACTCAAAATAGAAAAGAAATATCACATCGAATATGTTCATGTTATCTAGTTTGACACATAAAGTGTAAAATATGCCACATACACCTATTATTATTAATAAACTGACATACGATAATGATGATTCATATTGGAAGCCTCGATCTCAATCCTTTGTTTGATCAGTACAGCTGGAAATGAAGTTTGTTGAAACATGAACTATCAAATGTGCCTTGCTGCATCTTCCAATATAATAAGTTCATCTAATGCATGGGATCTATTTTTCAATCAAGTGTATCCTGCATCCATCATTTGGAATTTGTCTTCGAGTCTTTTATTTTGGTTGATGATTTCCTCCTTCTTCTATTGGGTAAGTTTCTTCCTTCTTAAAACCACTTTTGCAAAAGATATCAATTTATGGTAATTTGCATTAGTTTTTTAGAAATATTCTCTTAACCTTCTATTTGATTACATTAACTGATCATTAGAATCATTAAGGTATCCATTCTGAGCCTTGTAATGTTGTAATGATTTTTTAAGGACTTTGACTTCTGATAATGTTTCCATTGGTTCTTGGTGTGTAGGTATTTCTACATTTAGGATTGGAGAAACCTCATCCTTCTCTTCAACAATCAAAGTTTCCCGAGCTTTAACTAACTTCTCCATTTCTTGTATATTAACATTTTCTTCCAGTGCTTCCATATTTGGATACTTTGAACTCATGCTAGCTGATTTAAATTACAAAACCTTCTTCTTACCCTTCTCCTTATTATCTTCTTCAAGTATTCCTGGAAAACTGCTAACACCTTTTTCAATACTCTCCATATTTTGTGTCATTATATGTTCCACATTTTTTATTTGAAGATCTTCTTCACTTGAAGAATATTCAATATTAGTTATTGTATTCTTCTTAAATTTAGAATCCCAAACAACTTTCATGTCTATTCTTAATTTATTTTTAGGTCTAGTCATTTGTCTCTAGTCAGTTACTTGAGGTTTTGAAGTGGTTAGATAAAACTTTTGTATTTGAAGAAAGATCTTTAATCATACCTTTTTTCTACTAAATCCTTGTGGGTATCTAGGGTAGATATATCTTCAGGTAATGCTCTTTCTTGAAAATATTATTAAATCAGTTCTGGAATAGATTCATCTTTTTACTTGTACTCATTTTCTATTTGTTTTGTTTCTTGTTATGCCTTTCTCTTCTATCCTCTTGTAGTACCCTGTCCCCTTTTAGTTTTACATCTGATATGAGGGATTTTCCGCTGAATGATTTTTTTTTCCTCTTCAATATTTATTTGAACATTAAGATTATTTTGGGCTTCAATTTTTTCTCGTTCAAAACCTAACAATAACATAAAACACTACCAAGAGAGATTTCATTTCCGAAGTTCAGTTATTACTGGCAATTTAACTAGCATGTGATGAAAGATGGAGTGTCTTGTGTGATCAAGATGACTCTTTACCCTAGTATCCATCTTCTCCAGGATTTTAAATAGATAGTAGGGTAAAATAAACTTAGATTTCCTGTTTATATGCAAAAGAAATCTTAGATGATACCTAAAAACAGTGGAAACCTGCCCTTGCACCACGTCTCTCCATTCCTTCTTTACATTAATTAGGTGTATAAATTTGATCCAATCCAAAGTTTCATAGTAAGGAAATAAATAGAGACTCAAATTTCTTTCAAAAGAGATGCTTCTTGAACAAACGCCCACCTTCAACAAGTAGTATCGTTGCCTCTGCAATTAGACACTAATTCAATTCAAAGTTGAGATTCTATAAATTGACAGATGAACCTATATAATTCTTGGAAAAATACCTGGTTACTTCACTGTTGTATCCTCTAATTATTTCAAATAAAGAATACCATCCTACATTCATCAACAACTTAGTGCATTTAGGAAACTCTGTTGATGTATTTGTAACTCCAGAATGTATTCACTTATATATCTTATGTATTGTACCCCGATGTTTATTTCGGGAAGTGTTTGTAATGTATTTGAGTCATGTCATGCTCCGATGTTACTATCAGGAGATTCAATAATGTAAACAATGTATTTAAATTCATTGTGTGTAACCATCCTATTTTATCAAGGGTTAAAGTCCCCGCAGTTGTGGGGCCCTAGGGTTATTAGACTATCCTAGAGAAGTCGGTCCTAGGTGAGTGTTATAGCTAATTTTACCACACCAGGTGAATCACACTTGTATGTCCTTCCCCTATCCCTTTGCAAACTCCTTATATCCATTGGACCATTTTTTGTCCTTTGATGTTTCCTAGACCATCCCTATAAACATGTGAAAATTGGTATACGCGACTTTTAAACCCCTTATCGCATATATACACGGGTTTGACCCCTAAAACTGCGTACATCGGGATGTGTACAAAATCCAAATCCTTTTGGAGTTTTCCTTGACATGGATCTGACTCACTTGTCTCCTGGAATTCCATATGCCTTGAGATCGCTTGGATTCGACCTTTCATTACCCCATTGAAAATCTATATAAGGAACCCTTTGGATACATTGAAGGCATAAGAGAATTGAGAGCAAAGAAACTATAGTCCATTGTTGCTGGAACTTGTGCTTGAGTCTGCATCCCTTTGTCCCTTGGAGCACTTTAGTGTTATTCCCAAGATTTCCTTTTGCTTGTGAGCTTGCTATCGAGAGATGGAGGATTGAGGTGGTGGAGGCCCAAGTGGGGGATTCAGTTTCTTCGATTCGCAGACGTGCCGACAGAGGTTGTATTCATTGTAATCTCTAATTTTATATTAATAGAAATATCTTTTCCTGTCCAATAATGTATGTTTGAATGAATATTTTATCCATGGATGATTTCAAATGCTTGTACATTGTTGATTATATATGCTAGAGTAGATATAACACCGATATATATAGCATGCTTGTCTTGTTTACTTGTTGTTGAGGAAGTGATTCATCAATTCAAGCTGAATTTGGAAAGCTCAACAGGGATCTACTTCAACCGTCTGGAATAAGGTACGAGGTCTGATCCTTTAGTGTTAGATATTTGTTTTCTCTTGCATATTGGAAAGGATTGATTAATGGAGTCAAGTGGTCTATTGTGGTACCCCAAGCCATAGGAATTTCTCTTCATAACAGAATTGGTGACACTGTTGGGGAGTTCCTAGTAGTTGTCCTTTGGGGGTTTTCTATCGGCATTCAATGATTTGAATTGCTCTTATTTCTATGTTTCTGTGTTGGGTCTGGGGGCATGTTTTCCTGGTAGTGTCTAATTGGTGTGAATTTTGTCTCAGCTTGTCTATTTGCCTTTATATTTATGCACCTTTCTTCCTGTATGTGAGTTTTTAACTCACATTCGTATACACACACGGGTTTCACCTCTATTTCCGCATACACACGCGGGTTTACTGTGAACAGTCACGTATGCCCTTAGTTTTTCCTTCTAGAGGAAGATTATTTGTTGCTGGGTGAATTTGGATGATTTTTGAGTCTCCTTTGATACTGCTAGAGTCTGTATACACTTTTGTTTCTGACCAGAGACATTTTTTTAGGGTAAAATTTCTTTTTTGAAGAATGTTCTTGTCATTGCATTTTTTATTTTTTGTTTTGGGATGAGTGCATTAGATTTATTTTACCTTAGTACTTTTCTTGAGTGCTGCTTGATTGTGCTTGCAGAGCCTGGGGGTTGTAGAACCATTCTTTAGCTTTAATATCTCATTTTTATTTCAAAAATCCAAAAATATTTGATTATCGTTATGCATTGCATCTTGCATTTTGCATAGTACTTGCACTAGATTTGCTTTGAATTATTAGTCAGGATTTCATATAGGAAAACTTGCATTTATCATTTGAAGAAATCTGTGCATTTCATGTAGTAGCATACCCTATTTTTCATGGACACAATGCATTTGCATTGATTGTTAGGTGTGAATTTTGCTTCATGTTGTGTCATAATGCGATTAGTTTCACGGCCATATACCTCTTTTGAGTAATAAATCCAATTAAAATCAACGCTTAATTAAAATGAACTACACTATTTTATTTGATAGGGTTCACCAACAAGATTAGGTTTTAGGGTCTTGGAATAGTTCATTGTGAGTAAATTCTCCAAGACCAATAAACAACAACATGTATGTGTCTATCTAGGTGAGTGTGTGAAATTCCTTGGTATAACCAATGTTTCTCAGGATCCTCCTCTGAAAAGGGAGTTAAGCATGAGGCAGTGTGAGTGGTTATTGATTGGGGTGACCCCTAGTCATAACTTAGTAGTACCGGAGATATTTCCAAGATTGTATTCGTATTTGGGGGCTCTTTCGAGAGTTTCAGGCTTTGCTACCCTACCCATATAGTTAATCCTGCCTGCGACTGTCCACCTGAGAATTGATTATATTGAGGTGACCTTAGTGGCCTTACCTAGGATATCAAGGGGGTACTCTATGGGGGTTATTCTATGGGTGTCCTAGCTAGGTTGGGGTTGGACAGCACAGTCGCTTTACGCATTGAAGCCGAGGGCCACAATAATTGGTTACGTACCTCTGCTTGTTATGTATGGGAGTCTCAAGCCTCTCCTAGGCGAGACATACCTGCTTCATTCAGGAGCTCACTTATCCTACCCTTGATTGCTTGTGTTTGTCTTTAGATTTTATTGGTGTATGCTTTGTGCACGTTAGCTTGCCTAGGGTTTTCATAATTAGAGAGTCTTTTTTTTAGTCATTGTGGATTCGGGTGTGGCTCCTCGCCTTTCTCATCGTTTAGCAGGAATTCTTCCTTCTACATCTCCTTCTCCTTTGGAGAGAGAGATAGATAGTCTAGGAAAACTACTTCGCACATTGATTCACACATGATGTTAGACCATGTTGAAGTTATTCCTGAACCACCTTCTCCCATTCAAGTGTAAGATGGGGAGTTTACTCCTACTTATGATCCTTCACCTGATTTGACTGAGTTAGGTCCTATAATTTTTGAGATAGGTACTTTTCATGATAGACCTACTTACTCTAGTGTTGATCCCCCATTGACGCATCGTCGGTATGGAATGTTGGAAGATGATGAGACTCATTTTGAACCCACAAGCACTAGTTATGGTAGTTATGGTATGTCTGGTTTTCCCGCACATGATTTGGCATTTCATGTCGATTCTAAGTTTCAGCCTAACACTACGCCTAGGGGCACTCTCATTCCTTACCATGTGGAGAGGTTTGGGAGGACAAGTCACATTGCACCTTCCATCCCGGCAGTGGAAGCTACATCACATATTCCTCCTAGGCCTAGGGTTAGTGATCCTATTAGGATACCAGATCCAAGACGAGTGACTATAGGGAACAACACGTACATAATTTCCGAGGTCCCTTTATCCTCTATCCCTAGTCCTTCGAATGTTCACCCTTGTCACATACCCCAATTTTGTAAAATAATGTTAATTTTTTAATTATATTCCTGAGACATTATGTTAAATTTAATGCTAAGTAGGAACTGATGACTCAGCAGAGTCCATAGAAGTGGAATGTAATTCTGAATATTTTATTATTAATAAATAAATTGTGGAGACAACAGCATGGGAGAGCTGTTAAAAAGAGGTTACTGGTCAAACTGGTGGATGGAACTAGGTGGAGGGAAAAATACAAGTGGCAGCATCCTCAAACACTTCCTAAGTTGCAGGTGGAAACTTCCCTATATTTGGGGTCATGATCCCCAGAGAAAGTGGGATCAGAGCAGGTGGCTCATTAAATGACATTTAACCCAAAAAGACCTAGGCAATCTTTTAAAAGTACTCAATGAAGAGAGCTGAGGCTGCTCAGATATTTTCCAGAGAGAATTCATTCAGGTGAATGATATTCAGGAAATTCATTGAGGAAAGAGGGAAAAATAGTAAGGAAGTTGTTCTGAGAGGAATGCTACAGTAACTTGTTTATTACAACTTATTAGCTGGGAGAACTTACTGATAAGTTCTGGATTAACACTAAGTTGAGGACTGGTATCTGACTATTGCTACACCTAGTTCCAGCCAGGGAGACCAGAGCAAGCTCGGGGGTCCTGAGGAGTCACTGTTTGAGCACTCTCCAGGAATTGGTAGGGAGGAACGGCCTCCCATTGCTGTGGTTGTCCAAAGCTTAAGCAGGTTCTGTCACCTAACTGTTTTTATTTCAGTAACTGTGAATGGTTGGATGTTATGTTAGTAGTTATTAAATGGTTCATTTATGAGAGTGTTTTAGCTTATCAGTAATAGAATTGGTTGAAGAAAAATAAAGACCACTGTGTTTTTCCACATCTGGGTTTTACCAGACCGTACTCCAGCACAGGGGTAAAAATTATAAAAGATAGTATGATGAGATGGTAAAATAGTAGATTGTTTCTTTACTTAACATCATAAGACATTATTTGTTTTACTGACAACTGTTTATGCACATAGATAAAAACTATTCCCTCTAACAGAATATCATTCTCAGTAATCCTATTATTGTAAAGAACAGATGGAAGAATGTAATAGTTGTGCTAAGGAAAAGATAGACTAAGTGTATCTGCTGTTTAAACCTTATAATTGTTTTTCTTCCAGTTTGAAAGAACCTAATTTCTTATGCTGAAAAGACAACACTGATAGTAGGAGTAATTAAATATTTTTTAGATTCTACAGTTAAAACCTAGTTGTGCTAGTCTGTATTTATGGTTTAGGATGTAGTTATTTAATTACTAAATCTTCTTTTATCTCGACTGAGCTCAAATAGATTACAGAGCTGTTATCCTATTTCTTAGATAGTAACTGAAGGTTATGATATACATATATATATCTAAGTGTATGGGATAAAACTTAAGTAGTATTATATGAGTTATATATATATATATATATACAGGCATCATAACTAAACGGATGAACTAAATAAATAATAAGATGTTATAGAATAAACTAATTGTTAACTATGGAAGCATTGGTACTCACAAAAGAGATAATATCTTTATTGTATCAGTAACAATAAACTTATATTACATATAATATAGGAGTATTACTAATGTTACACATAAGGTAATAATCTTATTATAGTAATTGCAAACCTAAACTATTTACCCTTATGTACTACAAAGTAAATAAACAGTATTTGAGAGATTTCTAAAAGAAAATAAATTAAATGAGAATATAAAGACCCTACTTAAATTGAAAGGTATAAATTATATGTAAAAAAAATACAAATTCCTAATAATTAGTAAGTCAGGGTATAAAGCCAGTACAGAACCCTTGACAGTAAATTTAATTAATAGTAATTTTGGAGAATATTTTAACCACATATTATTTATAAACTGAGAATAAACTACTATTACTTTATATAATTATAAAATAACCTAAGTAGAATTAATAACAAAAGTAATAAGTATTACAGGAAGAATAACACGGTTATTATCAGTGATATTAATATCCTATTAATTACTGTATATAAATTTATGTTTTTTTTTGGAATCACAGTAATATATTATCTTTTCTCATTAGTAGAAATTTCACTATAACAACCTGTAACCATGGTTGTACAGTCAATGACTTTTGAATGTCATTTAAAACCTGAAGATTATATAGTTTATCAAGTATAACCCTTATAAAAATATATAAAATAATTAACCCAGTATATTATTAAAATAAAGTAAAAACCCTACCAGCAACCACCATGAATAAATAACATAAAATAAACCAAGTATTTTATCAAATTCATAGGAACCGAATGTATCGAAGGAAGATAAGATTATTAATCTAAGTTTAAACAGTAATGGATTCGAAACTGTATAGAACATAATATTATTTTAAGAAAAGTAGCATGGACAGCGCATAGCTCCAAGTTCAGGGTAGACCCTGACAAAAATTAAAAGTATGTACTGAGGATGGAGTTCTATCTCCTTGGCACCTCACGGCTACCAAATTATTTTACAAAAATAAAACTTACAGCCTGTACATTATCATTATACATATGCATGCTTATATAGTAATCAAACGAAAACCCAAAACCCATAGTCTTGGCTTCAGCCAAACACCCTTGCTAAAGAAAGAGTGAAACTCGTTTAAACAGCGTGCAAGTTCACTAAACTGAACCAAGGTAACACGAGGGTTACACACCGCAAAGCCAAACTCTTAACTTCCCTAAGAACCAGCAAGGAGGGAATGCCATGGATAAAACCAGGCTTACCGGGGAAAGCCAACAGTCAAAGTCTTGCACCTTCCATGCCACGAGGAGGAGTCCGACCCTGTAACGAAGGAACAAATTATTATTAAAACCTTAAAAAATGTGATTGTTAAGCTAATAATTTATTTATAAAGTGAAATAAAACTCTCTACATACCTTAGAGTTTGACAGAAATACGGCCACTGAAGAACAACAAAACAACCACTACCAGGAAGAAAGGTAAACTCCTCATTACCGCAGAGAAGAAGGAGCTCGCTGAAGAAGAAGGTAACCTGTTACGATGGAGGAGGATGCGTAGCACTAAGCTAAGGCGACGGCTTACACAATAATGAGTTCGGGCAATAGATTCCAAGGGAGAAACCCTAAGTAAAACAAACACCATTCAGCACTGACAGTAATCTTTTCGACACAGTAATATTCCTCTCAGTGCAGTAGGTAAGTCCAAGAGAGACTGAACCAGCATAGCAAATGTTAACAAACAACACAAACAGTGGAATGGACCAGAAGGTTTTACAGAGCAGCCGGAGGCCCTAAGGCAGCAGAGGAATGATGATTAGGGTTAAGTCAAACTCTTTTAAAATGCCAGTGCATGGTTGAGATGAGTCCACGTAACCCCTTTAATTTTTCATGCAGTGGGTAGGAACATTATAGTTCCGTGACAATATTTCCAAATGATTTCACAAACCAAAATCATATCATGGGGATTCCAGAAGGTTCGTTATACCATAGTTAATCACCTGCAATATAAATCCAACCATGTAAACATTAGATTAATGCTTATAAAACATTGCATTATAGATTTTGCTCATTGTTGGTCTTGTACACTTAGGTTTGGAGAGTTATATTGGTTACAATGAAGTATGAGAGAAAAGGAATAAAGTTAATTACCATGGCATAGTTTGTCTATAAATCTACTTCATATTACAAATTGCCCTAGTTTACGAATGAAGATAAAAGGAAAAACACTATAAAAGTCTATAGTGGTATAGTAATCAAGTTATGTGATCCATCGATTTTGATTATGGTTTACTCTTAACCTTATCTTCAACACTTGCTAGTATAATTATAACCTATTAGTAGTCTTAAACCCCTTTTTTGTTGTGACAATTGGACTTGTATCAAATCCAAGCCAAGGGTTATAGAAGATATTACAAGAGTCTTTATATAATAAGTAGCTTGGGTAAGTTAGCCTTCTTTTTTTGATAGTATAGCCATGAAACTCATAAGTGGTGTTTGAATATAATAAATATAGGACGGGTTTTAAAAGTTTTATTGTTCTTATCCAAGTATCGATCATGGAAAAGAAGTAGTATTCCAAAACAATGCAGATCCTTAAAGTATTAAAGGAAGACTTGTATCAAGTAATAAACTTGTAAATGCTTGAAGTAAGAAAAGTATAGGTTGATACTTAAACTACCTTATCATTTACAATTACAGTTGCAATTCTAAACATGTTACAAATCTAAACATGGCATGTTGTAGTAACTATGAATAAGTAGAATTAGATATTTGATGTTGAAATTTCTACCATGCTAGCTGCTAGTAAAGAAATAATTATTGCCTTTTTACACTTGCATTCAATATGAACATCTAATGATTTCATACTTTGTAGGAATGTTAAATCCTGCTTTCTTGACAGTAAAATGGCTACCACCGTTACTCGTAGAATCCAATTCTCTATCAGTAGGATCTTAAAAGGAATTATAGTTGAAGCTATACCTATTTAACCCTGATAAATCTGACTAGCATGTATATACTTTTACTGGATAAATTTTGTACAGCGAATCATTATTAAATACTTTAGAGATTGTTAGCAGCGACCTGAACATCTTACCTGAATATCTGTAAGAGAGAGAAAAACTGATGCGTTAGCTCGGAAGCTAAGTAAGCCCAGTCTTTCATGACAACTCCCACCTTGTGGTCGTAAATAGAAAACAAATCAGTAACTGAAAATAAATTTTTTCTTTAAAGAAAAGTATAATCAAAATATCAATCAGTTATAATTTTAGTAACACAGAACTAATCAAACAATTAATGATTGTATTTTAAGGAAATTATATGCATTTAAAAAAAAAAAAAAATTCTGGAAAATTTGGGGTTTTGACACCCTCCACCTTATTCACATGGTCCTTCAGGCTGGAATGTTGTTACAAGTCATGTCCATACTGCTACTTCTCGACCAGTTGTGTCTCAGGTTCAAGTACTGCCTGTTGTTTCAAGAGGTCATGTGCATACTTCTAGAGGTAATGTTACTACTTCTGGAGCGTATATTCCTACTTTCAGAATGTATATTCCTACTTTCATAGTGTATATTCCTACTTATGAAGTGTCTCATTGGACATCTCATGCGATGACTTATGGACCTTATTATGGGACGCAGTATGGACAAGTTTGTTCACCTTATGGGTACGGGTATCAACAACCCGCTTACTCTCCAAATTATGGCTTTGTAGCCCCAAATAGTCAAGGTACACCACATTATGGTGCTTCCATGCCACCCTACATGGGTCAAACAGGAGGAGGGCACTATGGTCAAGGCCATGGTGGTTATGGTAGTCAGACCTATATGAATCAAAACTATCAGGGAGCAGTGCACCGATCTACTCATCCTAGGCTCCCTTTCCTCGCAATGCTAAATCTTCCTAAGTTGTTGAGATTGACAAATGATCCTGTAGCTCATGACCCGGCTTGGTTGGCTGTCCCTACTAAGCTTCCCTCGGAAATACCCAAATTCGAGGGCAAACCGGGAGAGGATCCGAGCGAACATTTTACTACCTTTCACCTATGGTGCTCTTCAAATTCCTTACACCAAGATTCGATCCATTTAAGGCTGTTTCAACACACCCTTATAGGGCCTGTTGTGAAATGGTATATAGAGTTACCTAGGGGGGAATTCGCTTTGTTCGATGACTTAGAGATGACTTTTCTTAATCACTTCCAGCTACCAGTGCATTACGACGTTGGTACGAAACTATTGTCGACAATTCGGTAGGATAAAGCCACACATATCTTGGACCATATCCAAGAGTGGCATAGATGGAAGAGGTTTATTAAAGCCTTTATACCACCGAAATTCCTCCTCGAATGATTCCTTAAGTCGTTATTGCCTTATATAGCGAAGGATGTTTCTACATCCGGAGTGCAAAATGAGGAACAAGACATTTTTAGGGCACAAGAACTGGATTTGATTTATGCTCAATATGGTTTGTTATATGAGATCATTTCCAATGCTCCGCATTCTAGTTTCGACCCCAAAGTTAAACCTAGACCACATGCCAATGGCATTGTTGGTTGTACGAGTGTTAAACCTGCGGATTTAGTTGTACAACAGGTCAAACAATTGTCACTCAACCAATCTGCTTCGGGACAAGCCACGACTTCATCTTAACCCACCCAAACGGTGAGTGTTCTTTCAGTACAATCGTCAGACCAGAAGGGTAACCAGCAACCCGGAAGGAATAGAAAGAAGGGTAAGAATAATCGTAAGGGTGGGAATAGGAATGAAAATGCTAATACTAATGACAAGAATTCTCGTAATGCTAGGGAGGACAAGCAACCTAAACGTAAGGTTAAATTTCATTGCAAGTTATGTAAGGACGATCACCTCACTTACTTGTGCCCTCGTATTGATGAAGCCTCGAGATTCTTAGCGCAGGGGCCAGCTGTGCTGACTAACCCTTTGCCTCACAATCAAAACATGAACTCGAGGAACCATGATCAGTCTGGTGGTGATCAAGATCCGTCGGAGGGTAGTGGTCATGGTTGCATTAACATGGTGCGTGCTGCGAAGGTTGTGACCCATGCGAAGGACTATGGTTCATCACAAGCCAACCCAGGAAAGGAACCTGATCCACCAGGAACTCCTTTGCATATTGAAAAACCTGTGGATAAACCTGAAGTTGCACCTCGCATTCCTAAGGGAGTCCTTAAGCATTTGGGGCACAATCCTAATGCTTGATCCGCCCAGAACTATTTTGTTGTTGAGGATTTGGGCCACACTCCTTGTGCTATGTCTGCACTAGAAGTACTTCAAAGTTTTCCTTCGCAAAGGAAGGCTTTGCTTTCCTCCCTTGGTGTGAATGATGATAATTCTTCCTCCATGATTAAATTTGAAACTGCAGGACTTCATCCTCACTTGCCTTACTATGTGTCTCTTTTGATTCATGTAGAATGTCTTAACATGACCATTAAGCGAAATATGATTGACGAAGGCGTTGCTGCTTTTGCGATGTCTTTATCATATTGGAAGGGTTTAGGTTCCCCTAAGTTGTCTAAATCTGGTACCATGTTGACTGCATTTGATGGGGTATAATTTAGGCCGCATGTGATCCTTCCTTCTCTTAAAGTTCGTTTGGGAGGGAAGATTGTTGTGATAGAGGTCGAGGTGGTTGATGTGCCCCTTGACTACAATCTCTTGCTAGGTAGGAATTGGATGTACAGTATGCAAGCCATAGCTTCTTCACTATTTCACATTGTATGCTTTCCATTTAATGGGAAGATAGTTACGATTGATCAAATGTCATTCAAGAATCCGTCGGTTATCACATCTTTGGGAGCTTCGATCCTAATTGTAGAGCACTCTCAGCCGGCAATTGGGAGTGTGGGTGTGGGCATGTATCCATCCCTTATGGGAAGCTTTAGTTTTCCTACACCTGTCCTTATGATAGGTTTTAGGTCCGGTGAGGCTTCGACATCTGTGATATCGGTGTCTTTTCACATGAGTCATATGGAAGATCCTTGGATTCTTCCTACACCAAATACTTCGAGTGAGCCCATCATGACGGATGTGCTATTGCCTGCAACTATGGTATCTTATCAAGCTAATCTTGGATGTGTTGTAGAGCCTAGTCCTTCCTCTTCACAGATGGAGGAGGAGGACCCATATGTGCTTCCTACATGGGCAGTTCAGTCTTCTCACGTGCACAATTGCCTTGATAGTGTTTTTCCTTTAGACGAAACAATTATTGAGGCCATGTTGGGAGTTGACCCACCATGGGAAGAGTTGCATCATAGATCTTACTTTCTTCTCGAGATTGACTGCTTGGAGCGTGAGGACTTTAGGGAGGTTCTTAGTGAGAGAATTGGTAGTCCCATGGTTCCATTAAGCTCTCCTGGTCTGATGGCTGATGGGAACATGGCAAATATATCTCCAATGATTCCTATCAATATCTCTCACGATCCTGACAGGATAGAGAATGTTTCATTTGGGGTAGAATGTTCCCATGCTGAGATTCAAGAATACACTGAGTTTTTTAAAGAGTTTCATGATATATTTGCTTGGTATTACAAGGAAATGCCAAATATCGACCCTCACATTGTTTAACATGAGACTCAAGACTTATCCCAATGCTAAGCCTGTTCGACAACACTTGCATGCAGTGCATCCTAGGAAAGCACCCACGATTAAGGCAGAGATAGAGAAACTATTGAAAGCTGGTTTTATCTATCTTGTTCCCTTAACAGAGTGGGTTTCAAATCCCATTTTGTTTGATAAGAAGTAGGGAGCGATCCGCATATGTACTGATTTCTATGATTTGAATCGTGCCTGTCCTAAGGACAATTTCCCCACACCATTTGTTGATCAGATTTTGCATGAGTGTGCGGGTAGCAAGGGTTTTTCCTTTATGGATGGATTTTTTCGATACAATCAGATACAAATTAAACCTGAGGAACAACATAAGACCACATTTATTTGTCCTTGGGGAACTTTTGAATATCAGAAACTGCCTTTTGGCCTTAAGAACATCGGAGCTACTTTTCAGCAGGTTATGACCTTGATCTTCCATGATCTCAAATTGATTATTGAAGTATTTTTGGATGACCTTGCTGCTCATTCTCATATGAGAATGTGTCATTCCTATCATTTGAGATTAGTATTCGAAAGGTGCCGCCATTATTTGGTCAGGTTAAATCCTCACAAGTGCATCTTTTGTGTGAAGTCTGGTCGCTTATTAGGATTCATTGTTTCCAAAGAGGGTATAAGAGTCGACCCTTTGAAGGTTGAGGCAATACTTCAGTTGTGTCCCCCGAAAAACATTAGAAATATTCAATGTTTGCAAGGCATGGAAAACTTCTTACAGAGATTCGTTGTCAATTTTGCCAATCTGACTAGAGGCTTTATGTGTCTTTTGAAAAAGGACACCACCTTTTGTTGGGATGAGCAAGCCTAGGAGTCCTTCGATGTGCACAAGCGAGCCCTAGCATCGGCCCCGGTGATTAGTCCCCAAGACTATAGCCATGATTTTCTAATTTATGTGTTCGTGTCCATGGAGACGATTGGTATGGTTTTGGTTCAAGAGGATGAGGAGCTCCTAGAGCATGTCATACACTATCTGAGCTAGAATCTTATTGACGCAGAGATCCATTATTCCCATGTTGAGAGGCTTGCCTTAGCTACTGTACATGTGGTTCAATGGTTGAGACATTATATTATCCTTTGCCAGACCTTTGTTGTAGCCCATTTCAATCCATTTCAATTCGTTCTCACTTGAAGAATGATTGGAGGAAAATATAATAAATGGATTGTCATCTTGCAAGAATTCGATCTCGAGTTTGTTTCAGCAAAATCGAAGAATGATTGGGGGAAAATATAATAAATGGATTGTCATCTTGCAAGAATTCGATCTTGAGTTTGTTTCGGCAAAATCGAAGAAATCATTAATTTTTGTGGAGCTTATATCAAATTTCCCAAGCGAGGCCGAGGAGTTGGTTTGCGAAGATACGTTTATCGATGAGCACATCTTCTTAATCTCAACTTTGGACCCATGGTATGGGGATATTATTATATATTTACAAACATTGAAGGTCCCTACTCACCTCTCACAGGATGAATGACGACTGTTACGTCACGTGTCTAAAAATTACCTCATAGTGGATAACACTTTGTACTTCTGTGGGGTGGATTCCATTTTACGTCGTTGTTTAACTCATGAAGAGGCTGAGGTAGTTTTGAATGATTACAACAGAGGGGCATGTGCTGGTCACTTATTTGGGCTTTCTAAAGCCCAAAAAATCTTAAGAGCGGGTTATTTATGGATGTTGATCTTTAAGGATTGTGTAGATGCGGTCAAGAGATGCCATCCTTTCCAGGTGTTTGCACGTAATATGCGCTTGAAAATTTCCCCATTACATCCCATCATCACCATCGGTCCCTTCATGAAGTGGGGGATTGATTTTATGGATTGCAACCCAACTTCAACTGGGGGACATCATCATATCATAGTGGCTGTTGACTACTTCATGAAATGGACTGAGGCTATGCCTACAGTTAAGTCCGACGGTGAGACAGCCGCACACTTCATATTCAACCATATTATTACTTGATTCATTATTTTGAAAGAGATTGTCACTGACCATGGCTTGCACTTTCAGAATCATATGATGGAAGAGTTGGCATCAAAGTTAGGGTATAAACAAGAGCATTCCTCCTCTTACTACCCTCAAGCGAATGGACAGGTAGAAGCAGTGAACAAATCACTCAAATCCTTTCTCTAATGAACCATCGCACAAAGAAAGATGAACTTGCACATTATGTTATATCCTGCTTTGTGGGCCTATAGAACCACTGTTAAGACTACCATGGGTTTTTCTCCATATCAACTTGTACATGGAGTGGAGTCGATATTGTCAGTTGAGTGCGAGATTCATTCTTTGAAGCTAGCCATAGAAATCTTACCAAACACTTCACCATTGGAGGAGCCTTTGGTCCACCTTGAGCAACTTGATGAGCAGGGCCAAGATGCCTTGGTGGCTCTAGAAGTAAATAAGCATCACGTTAAGGTCCAGTATGATAAGTCTATTCATCCAAGGAGGTTTAGTGAGGGAGACTTGGTCCTTTTGTGGGATCAACCGAAAGAACCCTTGGGGGTAGGAAAATTTAACCCCATGTGGCATGGTCCTTACGTCATCAAATGTGTGTTAGAGAAGGGTGCTTATGAGCTATTGGATTATGAGGGTATGGCCTTGGTGGAGCCTAGAAATGGGCTCTATCTTAAAAAGTACTATGCATGATTTTCAGCCAAGGTTGGTTATTGTATATTATTGTACATTTTTTCATAGGTAGGTGTTTTTCTTATGGTGATCGGGTTTGTGATTAGTTTTCGTTTCGTTTGGCAGATGTCAATGGAATCTTCCACCTTCATAGGATTTACGGATGGTGCGATCCGTCACACTCAACACTCAACCTCTGCTGCTTAGGTGATTTATACTCCTATGGGTCAGGTATTATCTTCAGGAGGTGTACATTTACGGCCATCTTCCAACAATGTTGCTGAATATAGTGACGTTATTAAGCTTCTACGGGATGCCATTTTACATGGCGTTATCTCTCTTGAGGTATGTCTTTATTCGTAGTTAGTAGTGTCACAGCTTAATTGTTTGTACCATGTTAGAGATTTGACATTATTAAGAATATTCTTAGGTGTGAGATTATTAGAACGACAATTTGACAATATAACATACATACATATTCCAAGAATTAATAATCAAGTTGCTGAATCATATGCTAACTACGTGTTAGATTGGCATTTCTTTCATAGACAGTAAGCTCATCACAAACATAAAATTTTTACACATGTAAATAAATAAATCAATCATCATAAAAAATTTTATAAACATCCAAAATGTGGTAATACATAGTGTCATAATACAAAAATGGGGCTCTCGAGCCACCAAATTATAAATACACGGTAGTACAAAATGTATCACTCCCAGGTATCTAAGCCTGTGGAGGAGGAGGGGGGTTGTGATCGTGGAACGTCATTACAGATCTAGCTAGCCGTTTAAATAGCCGCACCCATGCTCGTGGTACACCCACCATCTGGTGTTGCATGGCCTCAGGTAAGTCCTCGACTTGCGCTATGGGTACTCTGTGTGTCAGTCTCATGAGGTTGGTATGAATGCTTTGGAGCATCCACTCTGCATCCACACCCGTGATATCGTCTCCTCTTCCCCTCCGTCTATGATGAGGGAAGCCTTCAGGTCATCGTGTTCCCACATCTGCATGCATATGGTAGATTTCACTATGTATTGTCACCCAAAAATATGTCTTTTGATTCCACATAATCATAAAACACAAAAAAAAATTAATAACTCAAAATTTTTGAAAAGAGGGTGGAGATTCGTTACCAATGTCACTGTATGCCGATCCTGGTGGTAGAGGCATGTCTGGTTCTCCCTGGAAATCTATTCCCACATAGGGGTATTCATCGATGGCAACTATCTGTCGTCGCCACCATGGAAAGAAATGAACTGGATAGGGGTTGGACACCCTACCTCCACCTAGTTTGCACATTGCATCCACCCAATGCCGTTGGGCTAGATCTTGAACCCCATGTAGAGGAACGTCAACTCTAGGGCTCAATCCTGGAACACGCTTAAATAAAAATGTGCTCAGTATGCTGCTGAAACCGAAGTTTCGCACTCAGCCCATCTTACACTCACTGACTTGGCGTTTCATGTTACCCAGTAGCGCAGTGCTCCAATCGTACACAGTGGGTCTCATGCACTCCACTGCATAGAACATCAGAGGCCGTGAGACCTGGTGGAGTGAAGCTAAGCCTGCTATCCTGCCCAGTGTCAGTACGATGGCCTTTAGGCCCAACACCTGTATGGAGTTAGTTGGGATCTGACTCCCCACCTTCTCCATGTCTGGATAGCAGTACACCACAATGTACTCATCTATAGCCAAGCCACCTCCGGGCCCATGAGAGTGTAGGTTCACCACTTCCCCCTGTCGGGAAAGTCCAGTAATAAAATATATGTCCTCCACTTCTATGGTGAGGGACATCTCATCTATTTGGAACAACTCTGAGTATGGATCCCAGTATTCCACTAACATCTACAATAGTCCTGGTTTGGCTCTTAAGCCACCAAGACACCAAAATATGTAAAACCCACATGCACGTAACGCTTTTTGAGCCATTAGATCTGCCCTTATTGCCTCTCCTACATCACCATGTTCACGTTCTCTCCATTCTAGGACCATCCTCCACATAAAATTTGAGTTTTGTCCATTAGAACACTTAAAAATCATTGAGCGCGGCCGCATATGTGACTGTTTGCTAAACAGCTGCATATGTACGCGACTTTGAGGGTGTTTTCCACATATATCCATCCCTATACACAGAAAAACCCTCAATTTCCACGTGGTTCATGGCCCGCATCTTATACTGGCCTAGAATCCTAAATACACCATGGAATTTGATAAAATTTGCATCAAAATGAAAGAGTACAGCATGGGTAAGTAGTTGGAGAAAACGGTAGTGGATTCCACCGGATGGATCTCCTGGAATCGTTGTTGAAGTTCTGAGTTCAAATGGGTAAAAATTTCAAATGTTTTATAATGTTTTGAATTTTTTACTATTTATAGAAATTTTTCAAAATTTTGAAAATTTTTACTCCCTTTCCTATAGTTTGGGTTGTTTCTAATCCTTTTGGACCATTTTTGGACTAATTTATGATGTAGGAGACCTTTTTGAGCGCTGTTTCAGCCGTTGGATTGACCCATCCGTACCGATTTCAGGTATCATGTCTAAACTGACATATAGGTTAGGTTTCATCACCGTTTCCATTTTGCATGACCTTATGACCATTTCATTATAGCCTTAGGTACAAACCCATTCTATTTTGTCATGGAACCTTCCTACTATTTTAGAAGTGGCATTATGTGAATGGTAGAGATTGACCTTAGATGGGTACCCTAGTTAGCGCCCTATTTGCATTTGGTGCCTATGCCGACATTTTGTCCCTTAGGGTGTGGGAGTCCGTTGTATAATATTGCCATGACATTTCGCAAGAGCCTCATACTCCTCTTGATCTTTTGCTGGCCTATTTTCCTCAGGACTCCCTTATGTCAAGTTGTAGTTGCATTATCATGAGCTTTTCCTGCCTTATTGAGCCTTACAATGGATTCCCTGACATTGAGTTTCATCCATATAGCCCGAGCTTGTCTCATGTCTAACCATGCAGAGCCATTTTATATATCCTTTGCAGCTTGACTCCCTATTTTTATCGAGAGGGGACTTTCCCCCGAGTGTCACTATCCTACACATGTATCCTTACATTGAGCATAGGTATGTTCCACTACTTGGAACTAGTTTGTTTTCCCATATGACACTCATCTCCTCCTAGTCTGTAAATATAAAGCCATTTTATTCTTTTTCAAGCTTTTTAAATATTTGAAAAAGTCCAAAAAAATAAAAAAACCAAAAAGATGGAGAAGGAAAGATGTTAACTTTTGGCAACTGTTGAGTTGTGTCGCCTTCAAATAGAGCACTATATATCACATATGTTGGTTGGGTTTATAGTTTGACTTTAGGAGCTGTACTCATTTATCTGAGTTTATCTCCATTGACTGGTTAAGCTTCCAGTCCGCATGGAGCCTCTGTCGATGCCTCCTATGTCGCAGAGATGTCCTAGTTTTGTATATTGAGTCTATGATACCTTTATTCAGTCACCATTCACTGTTATGCTCTTGTTCAAAGGAAGTTGAAACCTGAGTTGGCCATTCCTTAGTTATCTTGACTTTGCATGTCAGCCATTCCCGGTATAGTTACTGGTTCATGCACATTATGATCGAGTCCTTCCACATTGTACAACTTTGCTGAGTACCTCATGTTGGATGATGGGGGATGCCTTAATGCCCTCCTTCCAGTGGATTTCATTCCATCGAATTCAGATCATTTATTCTGGGATTGGAATCTAGAGTCATTTTGAGTGCCTTGAGACTTGCAGTCATCAGTGGCAGGTTCTCTCGCCATCGATAGTTTTTGGGAATACATTAATGTCCCCTGATCGATGGATTCTCTCAAGTGTTCAACCTCAACACATCTATTCACACTTGTTAGTTTGCACTCTAGTACCTTGATTCCCATTATCATTATCGGTGGGTGATCTCATGTCTATTAACGGTATACATCAATGACCAGTAATCAGATGATGGACTACTATGTTCTACCTCGACACCTCTATTCACATAGTACGACTTGTACTCGTAGCGGTTTGTGTAGAAGACCTTCCAGATTGGTGGCATCCTTGACATGGATCCGACTCAATTGTCTCTTGGCCTTCCATATGCCTTGAGATCGCTCATATTTGACCTTTCATTACCCCATTGAAAATCTATATAAGGAACCCTTTGGATACATTGAAGGCATAAGATAATTGAAAGCAAAGAAACTATAGCCCATTGTTGCTGGAACTTGTGCTTGAGTCAACATCCCTTTGACACTTTGAGCACTTTAGTGTTCTTCCCAAGATTGCCTTTTGCTTGTGAGCTTGCTATCGAGAGATGGAGGATTGAGGTGGCGGAGGCCTAAGTGGGGGATTCAGTTTCTCCAATTCGCAGACGTGCCGAAAGAGGTTGTATTAATTGTAATATCTAACTTTATATTAATAGAAATATCTTTTCCTGTCCAATAATGTATGTTTGAATGAATATTTTATCCATGGATGATTTCAAATGCTTGTACATTGTTGATTATATATGCTAGAGTATATTTAACACCAATATATATAGCATGCTTGTCTTGTTTACTTGTTGTTGAGGAAGTGATTCATCAATTCAAGCTGAAGTTGGAAAGCTCAATGGGGATCTACTTCAACCATCCGGAATAAGGTATGAGGTCTGATCCTTTAGTGTTAGATATTTGATTTCTCTTTCATATTGGAAAGGATTGATTTCTGGAGTCAAGCTGTCTATTGTGGTACCCCAAGCCATAGTAATTTTTCTATGTAACAGTGAGTTACTGTAAGTCGGGGTAATAGTCCCCACCATTGTGTTAAAGTTAACCCTCCTTGTTGATCAGAGGAGGGTTATTAGACTCTCCAAGAGATGTCAGCCCTAGTAAGTAATTTTTAAGTGGGGCCGACATGTTGGAGTGGACATTAAGTGAACTAAAGAATATAAATAGAGAGTGATACTCTCTATTTATCACATACTCACTCACTCATTGGGACGCATGAGTGAAAGAGGAGAAGCTCTCTCAAGTGAGAGAGAGAGAAAAGTTGTGGAGATCATCTTTATCTTTTTGGGTTTTACTGCTGCCATTGGTGCTAATTCTATCTCTGAGGAAGTTGCAGGGTTTTCTCCTTTATGGTTTCCCTAAAGAAAATTCTTTATGTCTCTTGTCTCTTGTGTTTATTGTTGTGCATGTTATTCTCTCAGTTAAAGATCCTAAGATAATGCTAGCTTGAATAATAAAAATCTAACATGGTATCAGAGCTAACCTAAGAAGAATACATTGTGCAGCTGTAGAAGCTATGGCTACTTAATTTTTGTGTCTCTCTCCATAATCCATCAGCAAAAGTATTCTTGGCTGACTCTCCATTGAAGGGCGCATCTTTCTGTCGAAGCAGAATTCGATTCCAGACATTTTCAGTTTTTGGTGCGGGAAATTAGGGCTTCTTATAGAAGAGGAATTTTTGAGTGATATTGGAATAGGATTTATCTCCTCATAAAAATCAAATTTTAGAGACCTTGTTTGAGATTTTTGGTTGGGTGAAACTCCAGGAAAGTCAAACCCTAGTTTGACCCCGGACTAGAAAAACCCTAAATACTAAAACGGATAATTTTTGGTACATTCACTATATCTAGGTATTGGAGAATACTTAGGAGTTGAAAATTTCACAGGATGAAGATAAAATCCTTATTTACACTGTGTTAAAATTTTAGCCTCCGATTCACTATATTATAGAAGATATGATCCCTCCAACTTAGGGTTACAACCTCTTCCAGGATTCATGCCTAAATAGGACACCTGGGGAGAATTGCTATATCTCGGGATACAGAGGTCCAAATGAAATTTATGAAGATTTTTCAGAAAGGGAACTGACTGTACTTTCTATGGAAGAATTTTTAGACCCCAAAGATGAAATAGTGACATGTGGAAGTCTGTACAAATTCACTATGCTGAATAGTCCTGAAACAAGTCAACTTGAGAAAATGATCATAAGTATCAATTGGTGAAACCAATTCTGATGAAACTTATGGTGTTGGAACAGGGACAGGTGAGGATACCTTAGTACATAGTTTTATACATAGAGGAGTGGTAATTTCAGATATATCACATAAACATTCTAAGGAATTTATGCAGAAGAAATTGGAAAACTAGGGTTTCCTGTTCCAGGAGCTTCCCTCCACTGTTTTCAGAAAAGGACTAGATTGGACAGCTCACCTTGACGAGTTCTATCTTTCTATCCAATCAGATCTGAAAAATTTCAGGTTTTGAAAATTAGGGTTTCTCTAACAAGCCCTAGATCATCCAGCTCTGGAACCAGGATGGACACCTCAAATCGGTAAAATCTAATCTTTTGCTATTTTCATTTGAGGTTCTCATTTTAAAGTGATATATCACATAAACTTGATGATAATATTGGTAAATTTGACAAATTCCAAGCATGGATGTATAGGATCTCACTAGTTCTTGAAGGAAATGAATTTTACACCCACATAAGTAGAGAGGTTCCAGTTCCAGAGGGAGATGAGGCTAAAATCCTTACACAAGAAGAACTTGGTCAAGGCAAATAATATCATTGTTGCTTCAATCATGGATCACCTTGTACCACAAGTGTCTTCCCTAAAGACACCAAAAGAGATGTTTTATTCCTTGACCAAGTTATTTGAAGGGAAGAACACAAATAAGAAGATGACCTTAAGAAACTAGTTGAAGAATGTGAAGATCCAGAATCCAGAGACCATACAATCATACTTTACAAGGGTCTCTCAAATCAAAGAACAACTTGAAGCAGTAGAAGAAGAAGTGGAGAATGCAGAAGTTGTGATAACCACCTTGAATGACCTCCCAGGATCATGGGATTCATTTATTCAAGGAATGTGTGCCAGAAGGAAGTGATTAATTTCAGAAAGACTCTGGGAAGAGCACACATAAGAAGATTCTCAACTCATAATAAGAGAAAAGAAGATGGGAGCAACTGAAGATACATATTTCACGATTCAAAGAAGATACCTTAAGCGATGAGGAATATGAAGAACTCAACTCTTGAAGAACCTCTTATCCATCTTAGTATTTGGATAAGAAATGATGTTATTATGAATGAAGAAGATGATGAAGCTGAAGGCTTAAGAAGGAGTCTACTCACAAAACAAATAAAGATAAATATTCAATTTCCATTTCATGATATTGTTTTTTTATGCATTTGTTTATATTCAGTTAATGTATTATGAATGATAGAATGTTTTCATTAATGATAGTATACTACTAATATGCATGTGAAGGGTAAGTAGCTCATGGTGCTATACAAATCTCCATTGCTTCTTATCTAGAATGAAACCTCTTTGCTGACATATTGGATTAGTGCACAATCTCAATGTTGTCTTGGTAGAGATGGAAGGCATCTAGAAAGTTTCCGTGAGATATGGATGAATGTTGTATTGGATAAAATAGTTGCATGATCACATATTTATGCATTTGAATTTTCCATTATGAATATGCCTTATGAAATGTTTCTAACCATACAACTAATGCATTTGACTTGTAGGAAAGATCGTGTACATAATCACCTACAAGAAAAAAATGATGAGACTTGTTCCGAAGAACAAGTGATGATATATAAAGAATAATATGACAAATGCAGCGACATCATTGATGCAGAACCTTCCAGCTATGAAGAAGTAACCAAGAAGAAAGGGAAGACCAATTCAAGAAGAATGATGTCTAGGATGCAATATCTATATGTGAAGGGAAGTTCGTAGTTCCATCATGTAGTAGATGGAAACATTGTGGGATACAAGGCAAGATTCGTAGCACGAGGCTTCTCATGAAAAGAAGGAATAGACTACGAAGAGGCATTTGTAGCCAGTGGGAGTTGAGACACATGGCATGCATAATCATGTGTGCAAATGAAAGAAGGCCTTATATGAGCTCAGAATACACCCATGAGATAACACATACATGAGGATCTTGATGAAGATATGAACCTTTGCTACAAGGTTGAAGATGAAAACCTATAGAGGATGAAAAGTTCACAGATGGGTGCGAGAAGAAATTTTGAAAAGGTTCAAGATAGAGGATCTTGGTATCCAGTGACCCTAAATGGATACATAGAATATTAGTAGCAGAGGAATCTACTTGTCACTCCAGTACATAATGTTTCAGTGCATAGAGTACGAAAGACAGAGGGAATATGATGCTCCACTTCAGAGGGAGTGACAGTAGAAGATCCTGAGGTTCGACATGGTACGAAAAGATGGACAAATTACTGATGAATCTAAGATTTACTAAGAGTAAAGTGGATTCCAACCTTTGATTCAAGGTTGAAGGCAGAAGACCAGTGATGCTCCTATTATATGTCAATGAATTGTTCTTGACATAAAAGAGGAACTCATTAAAGTTGCAAGAAGGAGACTTGCTACCGAGTTCAAGATGAAGTACTTGGAGATGATGCACTACATTCTAGGCATGGAGTTGTGGACAAGGGAAGTATGTAGTAGAGATTCGGAAGAGGTTCAGGATGATGGACTGCATGATCACACCTATGGCATCGAACCTGAAGCTATTGAGTGTTTCTTCATCACAGTCGGTTGGTTCCATGATGTATCGTCAGATGAATTGTTCCTTGATGTACCTGACGGATACACGACCAGATATTTGCTTTGTTGTGAACACATTGAGACATGTTCACCTGATGGTTGCAAAGGGTATAGTTGAGTATAGGATCAAGTATGATATGAATAAGAACATTAACCTGGAAGGTTATGTGGATTCAAATTGGGCAGTGCCATTGATAGGAAGAGAACTTTGGGGTGCTTCTTCAGTATGAGATCAGGTGTGATCTCTTGCTGTAGCAGAAAGCAGTCCTGCGTGGCACTGAGTATAGTCGAGAGAGGAGAAGTGAAGCTCCAGTATGTGATCCAGCTCAAGATCTCTCGAAAGAGGGATTTCTATCATAGCCATTGAGACAGGTTGTCTGAGCATAAAATCCTGGCGAATCTTGTAGGTGGATTAGATGTAAATAGACCTATAGGTTTTCCTCAGATGTAATTTGTCCTGGAGAAGCTCGCAGGTTATCCTTGGATGTAATCAGCCCTAATATGATTCTATGCTATAAATGAACAGAGTGAAGTTTAAGTGATTTAGGGAGAATCTTGGTGTTCTCTAGATCGAGGTTCCCTCCGAAGGGAAGTGATGTGTTCATGAGCCATTCTGACATGGTGAGAGGATTGGTTCCTTCCATGGTCAGATGTAAGGGCTGAGCCATTCTATCATGGTGAGAGGATTGGTTCCTTCCATGTCATATATGAGTACTGAGACATTCTGATGTGACTATAGGATTGGTTCCTACATAATCCTATATAAGTGTTGAATTCCATTCTCTTGGAGAATGGAAGTACATGGTCAGTTACCAGGAATCCTCAGCTTGGGGCTGAGAGCCATTCTGATATGACTATGGGATTGGTTCCCACGTGATCAAATTTAAGTGCAGTTCCTTTCCACATATGATAGTAGTTGTGTCCTATCATGCTGGTGGATGTGAGTGTCGAGCCTTTCCACAGACGATAGTAGTTGTGTCCTATCATGCTGTTGGATGTGAGTGTTGAGCCTTTTCATAGATGGTAGTAGGTGTGTCCTACCATGCTGGTGATTGTAAGTGTTGTTCCTTTCCATAGATGGTAGTAGGTGTTTCCTACCATGCTGGTGGATGTGATTGTCCTTCATTTTCACAGATGATAGTAGTTGTGTCCTATCATGCTAGTGATTGTAAGTGTTGTGCCTTTCCACAGATGATAGTAGTTGTGTCCTATCATGTTGGTGGATGTGAGTGTTGAGACTTCTGATAGATGGTAGTAGGTTTGTCCTACCATGCTGGTTGTAAATGTTGTGCCTTTGCATAGATGGTAGTAGGTGTGTCCTACCATGCTGGTGGATGTGAGTGCCATGCCTTTTCACAAAGGATAGTAGTTGTGTCCTATCATGTTGGTGAATGTAAGTGTTGTTCCTTTCTGACATGGTGTTGGATGTGTTCCTCTCATGGTCAGATGTGAGTGCTGGGCAGGCCATTCTGACTTAGGATTAGATATAAGCACTGGAGAATACCTACATGGAGGCTAGGCCTACAACCAGCATGAAAAAGGGCTGGCTCCGTAGAACTTCCTATGACAAGAAGAATGAAGAGATAGCACCTGTTGATTGAGATGGTAGAAGCAGTGATGATGATGATGCATTTATGATCTAGCTTTGATGATGATCTAGTTCTGATCTAGTTTCGATGATGATCCAGATCGAGTGATGATCCAGATCCAGTGATGATGATCCAACGGTGATGATCCAGATCCAGTGATGATCCAGATCCAGTGATGATCCAGATCCAAGATGAAGATGACTTGAAGATGAAGATGACGAGATGATCCAGTTGATATAGAGAATAAGACCAGTGCTGACAAATTGTGTCGAGAGAATACCTTCCTAGTTAAGAGGGAGTGTTTATGTATTTGTAACTTCGAAATGTATTCACTTGTATATCTTATGTATTATACCCTGATGTTTATTCCAGGAAGTGTCTGTAATGTATTTGAGTCATGTCATGCCCCATTGTTCCTATTAGGAGATTCAATAATGTAAACAAGTCATGTAAAGTCATTGTGGGTAACCCTCCTATTTGATCAAGGGTTAAAGTCCCTGCAGTTGTGGGGCCCTAGGGTTATTATACTATCCTAGAGAATTCAACCCTAGGGGAGTTATTGTAAGTTGGGGCAATAGTCCCCACCATTATGTTAAGGTTAACCCTCCTTGTTGATCGGAGGGGAAAATTCCCCACAAGTTGTGGGGCACTAGGGTTATTAGACTCTCCTAGAGATGTCGGCCCTAGTAAGTAATTGTTAAGTGGGAACAACATGTTGGAGTGGAAATTATGTGAACGAAAAAATATAAAAAGAGAGTGAGACTCTTTATTTATCACACACACACTCACTCATTGGGGCGCATGAGTGAAAGAGGAGAATCTCTCTCAAGTGAGAGAGAGAGAAAAGTTGTGGAGATCATCTTTATGTTTTCAGGTTTTAGTGCTGCCATTGGTGCTCATTCTATCTCCGAGGAAGTTGCAGGGTTTTCTCCTTTATGGTTTCCCTAAGGAAAATTCTTTGTGTCTCTTGTCTCTTGTGTTTATTGCTGTGCATGTTATTCTATTAGTTAAAGATCCTAAGATAACGATATCTTGAATAATAAAAATCTAACAAACTCCTCTTCCCATTGTGTATTCATCGGCTCAGATCCATAGAGTTTAGCAATGTTTTCTTCATATTCAAAGCTACGGGGAACCTACTAGATCACCATTTTCTAGAATAAAAATGAACTTAGAAAATAAAATGTGTTCGGAGCTGAAATGACCAACAACATCACAACATTAGGTAACATTGAATGCTAACCCATAATTATATTAGATTCAACTAAATAAACTCGGTTATGGGTTTGAAAACCGGAGAATAATCCCTGACAAAAATTATGAATGAAAACTCTTCATATTAAATCATCACATGCTCTAAGACATATATTTCGCCACTTCCTTTTAAGATTTAACATTCTGGCATCACTAGTTTGCATAGCCTTCATGTATTATGTTTCCAGAATGTGTTAAGTTGTATGTGCTAATAAAGATGAGAAAACCTTCAAAAGTAAGTTAGTTTAACATCTAGAATCATATTTTTTGGATACCTTAGGAAAGACTTAAATAAATATGAGAAAAACTATTTCATTAATCATGAAAATGCATAATGAAAATAGAAATATTACTAAATAGACAATGAACTAAAACCTAATCACTGTGTTTAAATTGTAGGAAAATGTGACCTAACGAGGAAACATAATAAAAGGCATATGATAATACTAAGGTGCAAATCCAATACTAACATTTGGCTCTGGCTCGGGATGAATATCTCCTTGTGATACCTTAAGAACGTGTTGACCAATTTCCTTTGTTTGAAAACAAAGTCTGCTAGAATTATACCCTGTTAAAATCAAAGTGAACACTCATACCTATACAAACCATTGGGATGGAGTATTATTCAAAAAAATATGAAACATTAATGGTATATACAATGAAATTTGATCACCCATGATCTTATTATGTGTAAAAAGGTTTCATAAAATTCCCATTGACTTGGCTTGCAATTTCTTGACCCTCCAAGTTTTGCAACACAAAAGTATTGTTTCCCATTTTTTTTGCAATTTTGAAAGGTCCAAACCACAAATGATCAAATATCCCATCCTTTCCCTTTTCATCTATATGTGAATCCCATTTGAGTACCATATAACCCTTAAAAAATGTTTCTTATTTAATTTTCCTATCAAATATTTCTTTTATATTCTTCTTATATTCCTCTTCTTTTTCCACTAATGCTTCTCTTTCTTGTTGTAATTAAACTATCTAAAAAATCCTTCTCTGAATTTCATTTGGTTCCTCTTCAATGTCCTGCATAAAATTTATTACTAGAAAACTCAACTGAACAAGAAACACAACATCAGTGCCATAAAAAAACTGAAAGGGAGATGTGCCAATGGCCTTTTTGGTAGTTACTTGATCCGCCCAAAAAGCATATTTTAACATAGTGTCCCAAGCTCATTTTTATGAAATAATATCTTTTTAAAACTGTTAATGATATTCTTATTCGTGGAATATTCTTCCAACCTACTACCTTGAGGATAATAGTGTGTATAATGTTTCAGTATGATTCCATTTCTTTCACATAAATTTATCATATACTTAGACTTAAGATATTGAGCATTATTAGTCACTAATTTCCTTAGAATTCCAAATCTACTTAAAATATTTTCTTGAAGAAAATTGATAATGACTTTATCAATTTTTCTTCTTGTGGGAATTTATTCTAACCACTTGGTAAAGGAATCAGTGGATTTTAAAATCCATTTATGTTTCCCACTTGAAGGAGGATTAATATCACTTTTAAAATCTAAACCCCACTATTGAAATGGAGCATTAATTGTGATGGGTTTTAAAGGAAAAGACTGAAGCTTTTTCTTTCCGATTTTTTTTTGAAATTACATATAAGATTTTACACGAGTATAAACATATATAAACAAGGTGGGATAGTAATAGCCTACTCTTAAGATATTGAATGTTGTTAGTTTCCAATATTTGTGACCTCCACATGCACCTTCATGTAACTCTGTAGTGACTAAATCAGTTTCAAAACTATCCAAATATTTAAGAAACATTACACCAAGGTCTCTCCAATACAAAATTAGATAAATTAAAACATACTTTATATCCTTGAGTTTTAATGATGTACATTCATTTTTATTCAAACATGTGGGACATTGTAAATGTAGCAGAAAATAAACTATGTCACCATACCAGGGAGACTCAACATATCTATCATAAATTTTCTATTTATATTGTTATGTTTTTAATTATTCATGATCCGACTGATTCACTAACAAATTAAGACCTAAGACCTCATAATTTAAATCTTCAAGAAGTCTATACAAACCATGTCCTTTCACTAATTTTGTAGTTCTGATATCAACATCATATTCCATGATCTTGGCTATCCAATGTCCTCTTTTTCCTTCACTGTTAGGTTGCACCAGAATGTCTTTGACTACTGCACTAGGCGCGTAAGCTATAATTTTGGAGTGAAAAAGGTAAATCCTAAATAGTTTTAGATCTTTAACCAATGCGCAGGCCTATTTTTACATTGTGCTATACCTAATATCTAAGTCTCTTAATGTTTTAATAAAGAATGAAACAAGTTTTTCTAAACATTCATAGTTCTCTTGCAATAATACTGCAGTTATAGTATCTTCAAATGCAAAAGAAAAAATGAATATTTCTTTAGTAAAATATAGAATTACTAGAAATAGTGCCTCCATAAGATCTTATTTATCTTCTCAAATGATAATATAACCTCAACTTACCATTTTACTTCTCTGTGTTTTTTTAGCATACATGCAATCTGTTGAACAATTTTTGCAAAATTAGGAATGAACCACCTTAAAAAAATTATTTTTCCAACAAAGGATTGAATATCCTTCTTATTTATGTGAATACTAATTTTCAAGATGGCTTTAAAATGTTCAAGATCTATCTTAATCCTTTCAACAAAAACTATATGCCCCACTAGATTACTTTTTGTCATGGAAACATGAGATTTCTTTGGATTCAAAGATAGTCCAAATTTTCTGCATTTAAGAAAGGTTTGTCTCAAATGTTTTAGCTTTTCATCATCATAATTGGAGAATATTGTTATGTCATCTAGATAAACAACCACACACTTCTCTTTTTCACTAACAAAATATATATCTATATACCTTTGAAATGTAGCATCTACATTCATAAGTCCAAATGAAATTTTATCATACATAAACGTGCCCCAAGGAGTAGTAAAATATGTTTTCTCTCTATCCTATGGATGTACAATAGTTTGATTGTACCCAGAGAATCCATCAATCATTGATATTATCTAAGAACCAACCGCTCTGTGCAAAATTTGATCAATTTTGGGCAATGGATAGTTGTCATTGAGGGATAATTTGTTCAAATTACGAAAGAATACACAAACCATTATTTCCCCATTCTTCTTACGTAGAGGAACCAAGTTTGTTACTCAAGAAGAATATCTAAGAGGTATGATAATTTTTGCATCTAAAATATCTTTAACCTGCTTTTCAATAATTGGTAACAATGTTGGATCATACATCTTAACTTTTGTCTGAAAGGATTTATATTTGGATTTAATGGAATTTTGTGCTGAATTATATTGGTATCATATGTCTTCAGATATTCATAGTGTTATACCTCAAAATGGCACTTCTTTCTATGAGTAATGACACCAAATGTGTCATCACATAAAAGGACAGTGTAGATAGAAGTATCCCTAACTTTATAAGAGGATTGGATCCTTGATACATACCATTAACTCCAGTATCATCTATATTTGCATATGAAATCACTTTGAATACGTGACTTTCCTTATAACGACTCACGTACCATACGCGAGTTATCTTAAAGCAACCCTCATATTGATCCTAAAAGTTGAATACGCGAGTTTCCTCAAGGAAAACCATGTATCATTCACGAGTAACTCCATTACAACCTATGTATTTTATTAATATTTGTTAAAATAAAATATAAATAATCAAAGGAAAGTTGGGGTTGGTTTGGAAACGTCCCCAACTTCCCTAACCATCCTAGCCTCCATATCCTTCCTCCCAAACAATTATAAAATTTAGGGAAGGGCATGAGGAAAGGGGACCACATTTGGAGGAAAAGTTATGTTGGATAATTTCCATTGAGGAGAGGAGAAAGAGGAATCAGAAATAGGTATTGCAGAGGAGTCTGATTAAGTGGAGGATTTGTAATATTCCCATAAACTCTATCAATAAATAATGTCATTTCCTTCCATCAATGTGTAATGCATGCTTCAATTGTTTCTGAGTTTTGATCTATATTGTTATATGATTTAAATTGAAATCTATATTAATGTTCATTTCTCATATATTATAAAAACTGAAGGTGATTTGAGGAAGGTTTATTTATTTGTTACAGGTGTTGGAGATTGGAAGCATAAGAGCATTGGAGAGAAGAAGGTAATATAGGACAAACTATTGGAACAAGGTGCACATCTCTCATCTCTTCTTCTTTGATAACGGCTTGTAATTATGTTTGTATGTCTAGAAACCCATAGTATGTTGGTGGACTCAAACTCCATCCACAGGATAGTTTTCCATCACAACATAACTAGAAACTCCGTTGGGGAGTTTATTGTTTTGGGGTCTCTTTGATATATTTTTTCCATTTTTATCAATTTCTAGTCCTATCTAGGACCTACTTTCGTAAATATTCAATCAGTCCAAATTGATTATTCAATGTTTAGGTTCATTCTTTTTTTTTTTTGAAAATTTCTTGAGGAATCCACAGGTATCCCATACTTATAGTTCTGTATACTCAGAAAATATGTGGGTTTTCCACAACACAATCACGTATGTTACGTGGATTGTCTTATGAATAGAAGCGTATTTCCTGTAAATGGTTATGTGAAAGCTAGGGTTTTGTATTAAAAGTACACTTTTTCATATTTGGATTCTTCTAAGACCTTTTCTTGAGTATGTTTGGGACTCTTACTTGGTTAATTTTGTTTGTTTGTGTTGTAAGTCCTTTGTTTAGTGAGTTGGATTGAATTCTTGTTTAAGACCCTTTAGGTCTCTCTTCTTGGAAAACTTGGTAGGGGTGCAGGAAATTTCTAAGTTTTCAATCTCTATTAATGCTAATGTTCACTTACAGTCTGATTTCTTGGGTAATCAACCTAAACTTTCTTCTTCCAAGTTTTTGAAAAACTTGTTTTTTTGAACTTGTGTAGTAATTCGGTCCAAGTAGGGTTTTTTTGAATCTTTGCATGGTCTTCAAAGTTTGTGTTTATGAGGTATGTGTTAGGATTTATAATCCTCCCTTGTCCAAACTTGTCTATTAGATTATATTTGCCTAACTTAGGAGTCATTTAGTTATTATTGGGTCCACTAGTACCATTGGGTCCACTTGGCCTAATGGGGCCACATGTACCAATAACTAGAGTGTAGGGAACATAGATAGAGGCTAATTGCAACTGATTTCACATTCATACATTAGTTTATATGCCTCGTATACCAATCCCTACAATTTAGGATCCACTAAGAGTGCCTGCACCAACCTTCTTTAGTTGTTGGCAATTGGTGACTAGTCAAGCTTAGTTATGCTTCAAGTACATATAGTTAGATGTCCTCTATTTCAGTTAGCACCATTATTGCATGGTTGTATGTGGATAGGTGATTATTCTTACCTACTTATCACCTACCACATCATTTAGACTAGTTTAACTGATTATAACTTATTGAGATACTGAATTAGACAATTGGAGCTTAGCTAGTTAGCTCTAATAGTGAATTAGACACATCTAGTTAGCCATGGATTCAGATTGAGTTGGTGGATTTGAATCCTATCCAAATGATTTGAATTCCATTATTTGTAACATTGTTGTATATTGCTGGTACTAATGAATTTTATACTGTAATTATACTGAGCAATACTTATTTGTTTCCAATGAAATTTGTCTTGTTCGGTGTGTATTATTCATTCAATTACACTGCATAGTAATACAATATAATTGCACTCATTTCCTGAAGATCAATGGCACATTAATTCTAATATGGTATCAGATCCTCCTCAGGAAATATTAGAGTCTATCCACTCTCCATTGTACACTAGAAGTAGTTGGGTTTCCACAGAAGTCATAGAAAGAGTGCCTTTCTAACTCAGGATTCATTCAGAGTGGCGGTGCGGGCATGACAGACCCTAAAAAAGTGTACATGTTGAGAGGGAAGGATTGATTCTGAAATAGCTTGAATTGGTTTTGTTTTTTCACTTTTTCTTACAGGTGCTACGTATCTTTATTGAAGAAATTGAATGATCGGAAGGAGAATAGATGGAGAATCAATATTTCTTACCTGAGATTTTGACACCCTTCAACTATGTTGATTGGAGGGAAGATATGCAGGTCTCCTTGTGCAAGATTATCTTGTACAAGATGACAATGGGCCAAGAGACTAAACGTCATCATCCTGCTAAGAAGAATAAGTTCTTGAGCTAGTTGGATGAATCCTTTGACTTCCTTTGTGCTCACATCTCCAGAGACCTCCTCTTTCATCTTGAGGGATTGAGGACTCCCAAAGAAGCTTGGTAGAAGCTCGAATTCTTGTTTGGAAAGAAAGATGAGCTTCAGGGACACATTCTAGAGAACGAGCTAATATCATTGCAGCTCAGCTGTTTCGAGACCATACACCAATTTTTTACCAAATTCAAGTCTCTTGCACTATGATGTAAGAAGTGTGGAATAGAGATAAAGGATGAGCATCTTATGCTCTTCGTACTCAACAAACTTAGTTTTGAGTATTTTGTATTTGTCTCTACCTTTAATTTTGGAAGAGATTCCATTCCCAATTAGAATATTCCATTCACTTGATGGCTTTGCCGAGTCCTTAATACAGGAGCAAGAAACGTTGGTCCATATGGGATTCCTCCAAACTTCCAAAAACCAAGCTTTACTGATGACAAAATATACCAATGCACAAGATAAAGGGAGGCATAAGGGGAAGGAGCCTAAAGCATATAATTCAAATCGTAAAGAGAGTTAGAATTATTCTGAAGAAGCTTCGGGATCCTAGAAAAGAAAAAGTTTGAAAAGACAAAGTGTCTGTAGTGTATGAGGGGTTTTCATCCTGAAAGCTCTTGTATGAAGAAGCATATCAACCAACTGTCCACCCTCCTTCAAAAAAACAACATTTATCTTCCACATGGAGCAAAGAAGTATGATTTTGGACCACATATAGAGGATCATAATAGGTTCCATTCCTTAAAGGCTAGCCTTACTCAGTCGACAATATATTTGATTGATTCAGGAGCATCCAACCACATGGTTGACTCCAATGGATCTTTCTCTTCCCTAACATTATCAAGAGTGTAGTAGGGATTTATCCCTTGCTACAGGGTAGGAATGGCTACCTTTCGTTTATAGGACAGAAGGATAGGTTCCTGGTGGTGGATGTAGAAAATAAAATAGGAACGAAATAGAACAGAAATGAAGAACAACAAAGAAATAACCCCTCTGCAAACAAGGTTAGGGTTCAGCTCCAATACCCTGCAAGAACATGTTAGAAAACCTGCAAACAAATAATGGAAACCTACAAGCAAAGACCTATTAGATAAAACTAAATAAACAAGAAAAAATGAACATTATACCTTCATTTGGTGGCATGGGCTACCATGCCATAGCTTGGAGAAACACCTCTATTTCTTGGCAATGGGGGAGCTATGGCTCTATGGGAGGATGGATGAGAGGGAGTGTGGGTGGCTTGAGAGACAAATGGTCTCAAGGCATCCACTCGGGCAGCATAATAGTATGCAAGGGAGAAATTTTTGAGAGTGACCCCCACCCCTCTATTTATAAATTTTTTGGGGTTTTTTAGGGTTTTAAGCCCCTAGTTGGGGCTTTAGCCCCTTCCGCCCTATATTTATCTCCTTTTGGGGTTTTTAGCTCCTTTGAGGGGTTTTAGCCCATTTTTGGAGGCTTTAGCTCCTAAGAGAGCTATTTAGGCTCTTTTTAGGGGTTTTTAATCCCTTTTTCTCATTCTTAAACCTTTTTGAGGGCGTGGGGGTCCAATGGGGTGAAATGAGGGTCGTGCATGGGTGTCCTTGGGTGGTGTAGGCCATGTAGATATGAGTGAGGGATTTTTTGGGTTAACAAATTTCCCCTTGATATGTGGGGGAAGGAGCTCATCGTATGGCCAATGAACATCATAGGATTTTTTGTGGGGAGGTGGTGCTTCCTGGGCTGGGGCATGGTGGCTTTTGGTTTTTGTATTAATATGGTTCCCATCAATGGGTGAGATACAAATAATGTGTGAAATGTATATGGACTAGGTGGGCATCCCCATTCTCATGACAATGTCAAAAGAATAATGTGATCTATGCTCTATAATATAAGAGCCGATCATATACAACTCATGATACATAGTGGTTGCCTCAATGAGAGGTTGAATACAATAGTGATATGAAGAATTACTACATTGGACCCATGGCATTCTCATGGAATGCTATATCTTCATGACTGATAGCCTATTCGATCTAGGATAGTACATAGTTGTATGGAGTCACTAATGGAGAGTCAGAGTCTCTGTGGTAAAAGCATGCTGCATCAATCATAAACCTATATAGAATCACTATTGGGGCTTCTGAACACTGTCTCCAACGAAAACCAGAAGTCATAAGGGACATTACCTATTTAGGTCTCTCGAATAGACTCACCAATGTGCTAGATTCAGGTGACATCTAGGGTATTTGACCAAATACTGCACAGAACAATACCTTATACGAATCTCAACAATGCGAATGATGTAGTTGGAGTCGAGCACGTGAGAAAAAAACATCCCGAGAGGCACTAAGGACTCCTCTTGAGTGGTCCAAGGAACTCATCAATGAGGTTAATGAAACCAATATACAAGGACCTCTGTGTTTATCCTCTAGAATATGTTTGTTTTTGTCGACAAAGTGATACCTACCCCTAGTCAAGGCGATGGTGTTTCCTTGACCAGAAGCACGAGAGAGATAAACGAAAGGTGTGAGAAAATATGCGGACTGACCCACTGAATGGGGGGGAGGGAAAGAGTTGATCAGGGACATGGGGAGTGTAGTAGAATCAAATGTTCTTTGTTCAGAGTATGACAGCAGGGCGGACCAGGCAGCGAATGAAACTGACTCATGGGAATGGGATCATAGCTATAATACCGGGAATGTCACTACAGATGGCAAATACATGGGGGAGGTAGATACTTTTGATACTGATGGGATCCAAGGAAGACACATTGCAGAGTACTCTGAGCAAAGGCAACCCAAAGTGGGAATGCTACCAAACTATTATCTGTGGGGTGGTGTCTAAGGACATCGTTGTGGTACGATCTCATGGATTTTTGGCAAGCCCAAGAAAGTAAATGCTCAATGGTGCTTTAAATTTTATAGAGTCCGAAAGCACAAAGAGGACTCCAGTGGGGGATCTTTTTAGTTGGTAGTCTCCTGTGCCCGAAAAAGGATAAAAGTATACATAGGAGAGCTCAACCATCCTGTAGGGGATGAGAGAGTTCTTTACCATTGGTAGTCCAATCAAGCTGGAAAAGGTTAAACCTATACTGAATGGACGGTTATTCAGATACTTTTACGAGCATGAACAAAACCAAGTTTGCTTGACAATATTTTCTTGATGAGAAGGCTAGAAAAGAGCTTAACGACAACCCATGGTGATATTTTTTGTAAAGTTCAGCCCCTCTACCCGAGAAAGCATAAAAGTATGCAGAGGGGAACGGTCTTGGATTGAATATGCCAAGGTGGTCCTTTTCATTTGATGGTCTACATAGTCTGCAAAAGGAGGTAAACGAGAATATGTAGATTCTCTTTCCTATACTTTAATGAGCAGGAAAGGAAGCAGCTACACTCGGAAATATTTTCATTCTTTTAGGAGTCAGAAAAGAGCTTAAAGGAAACTCAAGTATGGTCAACCGATTACGGTGGTACAGTAGGTGCCCGATGTCAGGACGGTGGATAGTGGTCCAAATGTCATCTGTAGAGTATGGATAGAGCAAGTGGCTCTTAAACATACCAATACATGCACAGGATAGATCGCGGTAGAGGCATGCAAACCAAGGTGGCTCTCGGACAGAGGTCAAGAGATTCGTGTGTGAATTGTGATGGACGAACTTGACTACATGTGATTGTGAGTGCAATTCTGGAGGTAGTTATATGTGAAATGCATGTAAAGGAAATGATCCGTTCTTTGGACGATGGTCTGGTGATCCGCATAAGGTGCAGTGGACATAGTAGACAACTTATATGTTAACATAAAAATGACCTTCCTTATGGGCAGTGACCTGAAAACTTGCATGAGTAGCGGTAGGAAAGAGTGATGCAAGTACAAGTCTGCAGACACTTGCATCACCATGTTGTGTCTCGTAAATCAAGTTAACTTCTGGGAAGCGATCCCAAAATTTATTTGTTAAACATGAGATGATGGTCTCATAAGGAGATAGAAATTTGGGCCTGGAGGTGTGAGAGGTGTCTCGAACAGGTTCCGGGTGACTTTGGATTAGCAGCTAATGGTGCTGCCCCTGACTTGTGAAAAAAACATTAAAAAACAAGAAAATAAAATGAAGCGACTCATTGGTGATGTTAAGCGTAAAATATCTTGAGGTAGAGCCCATTGAAGGGATTCTCTAAGAGTTGTCCATCAGAGTCAATCAGGGTGTATGCCCCTTTTCCGAGGCAACGGTGGATGACGTATGGGCCTTACCACATTGAATCTAACTTGCCTTTTCCCAACTTGTCATTGGTTTGGTCGTAGACTAGAACCATATCGCCTTTGCTAAAGGTGCAAGGGTGGATGTGGAAGTCATAGTGGGATTTTGACCATGTTTTCGTTGCTTCGATGGCTTGGAGGGAAGCTCAACGGTCCTCTATGGTTTGCTCGAGTTGGAGGAGTCTCTGTTCTAAAGGTGAAGTATCAGGGAGGAGTTCTACCGCAAGGCAGAGGGATGGGATTTGGCACTCTATAGGGAGTACTGATTCAACGCCATGTACTAGGCGAAAAGGAGTGAAACCAGTTGCAGTTTTTGTGGATGTGTGATAAGACTATAGGGCAGAGAATAGCATATGATGTCAATTGGTTTTATGGTTTCCCACCATCCTTTGGAGCATTGTTTTGATGATTTTGTTGACTGCTTCAACTTGGCTGTTGCCCTGGGGGTAGTAGGAAGATGAGTACTGGTGTTTGAATTTCAACATGGTTGACAACTCAGCCCATACGATGTCTTGAAAGTGTGCCCCATGGTCTGAGACTAATTGTTTAGGAACACCAAATTATGAAATAACATGGTTGAAGAAGAAGCGCGTTGCTATTTCACTTTTGCAATCAAATGTGGGCATGGCCTTGGCCCACTTAGTGAAGTAATCGACTGCCATAATGATGTATTTATGACCGTTGGCCGAGACAAGGTTGATTGTCATGAAGTTAATTGCCCACTTGCAGAAAGGCCTGACTATGACTATAGGGTGGAATGGTGCAGGGGGGGTTCTTTCCTTTGGGGCAAAGAGCCGATAGCTATGACAATGCTTGACTTCCTCTATGCAATCAGAAAAGATAGAAGGCCAGAAATAGTCGACGTGTAGAATATTTTGGGAGGTTGCTAGGCCTAAAAGGTGGCTACCACAGGCTCCACTATGACAATCATTGAGGATGGTCTCGGCCTCGTCACGGGTGAGGCAATGATGTAGAATGGTATCAATGCCTTGGTGATACAAAACATCTCCAATCAGCAAGTGGCGAATGGCTTGATGTCAGATGCATCGCTTATCCTCATGGTTTAAGTGCGCTGCAAACTTTTGTGTTCGTAAATAAAGAAGGATGTCCCCATACCATGGGTCTTCCATGGATATGACGAATAGGAAATCATCAGGGATATAATACTTGGGGGGTGATGATGCAGTTAATGGGGGTAGATTAGTCATGAGCGCATCCAACGTGAGTTCCTTTGTGATTTTTGGGGAAACGAACTCTGAGTCGAATTCTTGGAGGACGATTACCCACTTACCTGCTCGACCTTGTAGAAGGTGGCAGCTTAAGAGGTATCGCATTGGGTTTGAATCAACCAATATACAAGTATGCTTTGCGATGATGTAATGGCACAATTTCTGAGCTGAGAAGATGACAGTGAGGGCCAATTTCTCCTTAGGTGAATATCATAGTGGGGGTCCTGTTAGCTTCTTACTGATGTAGTAAATCACGTGCTCATGGCAAGCATCATCTTCTTGGACCAAGACTCCAGCGATGGTGTTGTTCGAGGCTGACACATAGAGAATGAAGTCTCGAGTGAATTCTGGTGCTGAGAGTAATGGTGCAGAAGCCAGGGCTTGCTTGAGTGCATCAAACCATTCCTGTGCTTACTGAACCCAAATAAAGAGGATTTTTGTGTGGAGCATGTGAATGAATCTGTAAGCTTTTGTTGCATACTCTAGTACAAAGCGGTAAAGGAGGTTGGCCTTGCCATGGAGGCTCTATAGTTGGTGCCAAGTTTTTGGGGAAGGAAGATCAAAGATAGTCTGAACTTTGAGGGGATCTACCATTATCCCTTTGTGGGATACGATGAATCTGAGTAGATGGCCTGCTGGGACACAGAAAACACACTTGAGGGGATTTAGAAGAATTTTGTACTTGTTGGCAACGTAAAAACACTTGCCACAAGTTGTCTATATGTTGTGCTTGTGTTGGCGATCGAGTGGTAAGGTCGTCGAAGTAGACCAAGATGATGTGAATTAGATCATGGAAACAATATGTCATGGCACGCTGGAAGGTGGCTCCAGCATTTTTCAAGCCAAAGGGCATCACTTGATATGCGAATATGCTCCACAAGGTTGTGAATGTAGTCTTGTAATAATATTCTTTCTGGATCTGAATTTGGTTATATCTGGAAAATCCATTCGTGAAGGAAAAGGCCTCATGTTCAGCACATGCATCGATAATCTGATCGATGAAGGGTGTTGGGAAGTTGTCTTTGAGACACGCCCTATTGAGATCATAGAAGTCTGTGAAAACATGGATGGTACCCTATTTTTAATTCACAGGAATAGGATTAGAAACCCAAGTGGTGTAGGAAATAGGGTAAATGAAGGCGACTGTGCGCAGCTTCTCTATCTTGGCTTTGACCGTAGCCGCTTTGGAAGGATGGATGGGTCATTGCTTCTGGTGTACGGGGGCCACATCGAGCCATGTGTTGATGTGGTGTTCCATGATGGATGGATCCAACCCAAGAATTTTAGTGTAATACCAAGCAAAGATGTCGCAGAATTCTTGGAAGAGAGCTTTGTAGGCAGCGACTTCTTCTAGGGAGCAGGATGCCCCTAGCATAATTTCTTAAAGAACCTCAGGATTGGTTGAGATGTTGATTTTGATGGTTGGTGAGATGTTGGCCATGTTCCCTTCTTCGGAGGCATCTGGTGCTGGGATGGGGTCCTTGAACCAGTCGACTTTCCCATGAATGAAATCTTTGATTTCCATGGAAAATTGGATAGACTGCGACACAATTTCTTCAGGGAGGAAGAACGAGCAATGGTGCATGTTGTCCCATGGGTATTCTAGGGTGGTTAGGGATTCAAGTATCTCCTCATCAATGCAGAAGCAATGAAGAGACAGGTCTGATGGACCACCATTGGAGGTGGAGATGAGTGGGTCGGTAGAACTGGACATGATGTAAATGGACATGGTGTTCGAAGAAGGAGGTGGGGGGTGAACTTCTTCGATCAGGGTGATATCAGATTCAAGGAAATGTTGGTGGAGGTCAGAAAAAGTGATTCAGAACTCGAGAAATTCTTGACAGTGGTGAGAATAGTGTCTGGACAATCCGCAAAGGACACAAGCATGGTTTGTTCTCAATGACTTGTTTCTTACTGTTGGTGCAAGGAAGAGGTTTTTGGTTGTATCCATGGCATCCAAATGCACGTGGATCATTGGAATCTTAGGGAATTTCTGAGTCGGATGGCCCTGTTCTTCACAGATGGTGCAAGGAGGGATATGTCAAGGTTCTGTGGTAGCTTTCACATTCTTTCCCTTGGCCCTTTTTGGGTGGGGCGGTGCGGGTGCGGTGGGTGGTTTTTGCGGGCCAGGTGGAGAATCAGACTTGACCGCAATGGGTTGCATGGGGGTTAAGACTACCTAGGGCATTGGTGGTTGAGCTGGTGGATCAAGATACCCCATGGGAATTCCCAATGTAAATTTGGGTAGGTTTAGGGAGGCCATTACTGGCTTGCTCATGACACTAGGTAGGGGAAAGAGGAAGGGAATTGTATGGAATGGAGAGGAGCCCAGATAACTCCCTGATGGTTTTATGTGGGGATGAGGTTGTGGTTGCATGTAATGTTGAAGCTACGGATGATGTTATGACTACTATTGATGTTGTGGCTACGGACAATGTTGTGGTTGTTGTTGGGGTTGCGGCTTCGGTTGTTGTTTGGGTGCAGCGGTGCTAGATGAGAGCATGCACAAGTCCACAGTCTCGTTTGGTGTTGGTGGTGGTGACACTAAGGGGAAAGAAGTCATCATGGTGGTATCGGAAAACAACCCAGGTCCCACATTCAACAATGTGGAGGCTAGTATGTTGTCAACCATGGTGTTGATAACAGGGACAACATTGGCATGTGTGGTCATCCCTTGCGGATCAATGGTGTTGACCATAGGGATAACGTTGGAAGGTGCCATTAGCCCTTATGGTCATGATAAGTCATTTGATCAACCATCATGATTTTCCCTTCATGGGGGAACATCATGAGACGAAAGACAGTTGATCCTACCGCTCTCATGGCATACATATAACTTCTTCCGAGGAGAAGGTTATAGTCCAATTGAGCGGTGACAACCTCTATGTCAATCAGAACTGTCTTCCTGGCTAATGTGATGGGGACAAGGAGGAGGATTCCTTGGGCTTTAGTGGGATGGCCATAATAAGCCTGCATAGTTGTGGAGGATGGTTGTAGAATTGGGGATCCAAGTTTCTGCCAAACTAGGGTAGACATAATGCACGTGGATTCCCCCTCATCCACTATGCACCGGTACACAACCAAATTCTGGATAGACACTGGGATTTGAAAGGAAATGGTTAATGGCATTCGTGATTCTCCATTCTCCACGTCGAATGTGATAAAATTAGATTTAGAAGGATCTACGGTCCCAAGGGAAGCTAGTAAGGCTTTCAACTACATTGGGAAAGTTTTGAGTACCTCAAGAGCGGACATGGCAGTAGGTGTTTGGGCCAAATCATCCATGATGTTGTAGCTAACAACAGCTATAGTCGTGGTGTTATTGGCAACTCAACATATGGGGGGGCGTGGGAAAGCAAGTAAATGAATAGTTGCATTGACCATTTTAGATATAGATGTCGTTGATGTGTTGGTAGGTTCAGTGTTGGTTCCGTACTGATTTCATCTAGTTTGTAGATTGACCTCTTCAGTTGTCATAGATAGCAAGTGGTGGACACCTGTTTTTGCTATGGGAGGTGCCCCCAGAGCGTTGGGATTGGGTTGGGGAGGGGGTGCAGTTGCCACCAATCATTGGACTGGTAATGTATTTTGGAGCACCATAGGAGGAGGTCCTTGTGGTGCCGGGTTGGTTTGGGCTTGGTCCATTTTGTTGGTGGCATGTTGAACCTCGTTCCTAATGGCCTGCTTAGCACAACCCATGAAGGGACACTCAAATGTGTAATGCTCGTAGACCTCACAAAGTGTGCATGGTTGGTTTGTACACAACAAGGCGTTGTGTCTCGGTGCATTTGGTCATGGAGGATTTTGGGCTAGCCGGTTTGCCATGGCATTGTTGAGAGGGTTTGGTTGTTAATTGCCTCCCTACAGTTGGTTATTGCCTTGGTTCTGGGGTCGGTTATTCCTAGCCTTCCCTTGTTGATTATTGGGGGTTGGTTGGTTGGGACGATTTTGTTATGCAAACACCTATCCCAATGGAGCATGTGGAGCAGGGGCGGGGGATTGAACCGCTTGCACTGGTGGTGCATAGTAGATTTGGGTGGGTGGTGGTGCCACAAATGTGGGCATTTTCCCCATGGATTGCTGTGTTGGCCAAGTCAAGGCCTGAGCCTGCTGTGGTGGTGTAAGTTGTGTGTAAGAAGTTGTGGCTCCTGACTGGGATATCATTCTTGCATAGTCTAGATTTTTGTTTTGGTAGCAAACACTAGCAGTGTTTCTTGGTTGTGGTGGTATTGTAGGTGGTTTCGAATGGTGTTGTGGTTGGTCGGAGACTGAGCCTATGATGTCATCTGCAGCATGGGATGCCCTTGGTGCATCCCGGTAGGATGTACCCACACGGGGAGCATCTGGAATGACAGTGTAAAGGTACCCATACTATGTATATATCAGATCAAACTGCTGGGATTTGAAGATGGCTTATTATTCGGATTGGGGATGTTCGGATGTGACGTCCTTTGCTATAGGTGGGAGCAAGGTTTTGAGGAACCAATCTAGGAAGATCCTATCATCAAGTTGGATCTTACACAAACTACGATGTCATCACCACTCAAGGATGTGCTCGGTTATGTGGTTTGCAGTATTTTGATGGAAAGATAACAAGTTCTCCACCCCTTCGTCATATCTAATAGGGAGTTGAAAATATTGCAGGAAAATGAAAGCCAGGGAGTTGAAATCTGGGTACTTGGCTTCTGGTATCTCAATGTACCACTTGGTTGTAGTACCTGTGAGGGTGCGTTGGAATAGTCTTATCCTGATTGAATCATATACAATGTTGTTTGATGAGCACCATAGATGAAACGCCATGATGTGGTTTTGGGGGCACTCCCCTGCCTTCCCTTCAAACTTGGGAATATCTGAGGGCAGTTTGGTTGGCATGGGAGGCCAAAACGGTTGATGGCAGATAGGGTCATTTGTTAACCGGGCCAAATCAGGCAAGTTGAGACATGCCATGAAAGGGAGGTTCGACCCTAGGTTGATGTGAGATGGGGCAGCCATGCTAGTGGGGTTTGCAGGTGCATAATGCACCTACATTGCTTGGGGTACTTGTGGCACCATTATGGATGGGCTAGTGCCCTGAAGTGTGGTGGGAGCAATAGTGTGGGTGGAAGGGCCACTGCCCCCATGTATGAAAGGAGGGGTAGTGTAGGTGGAAGGGACACTGGACCCATGTATGACAGGAGGGGCAGTGTAGGTGGAAGGGCCAATGCCCCCATGTGTTGCAGGTGGGACAGCTTGACTGGTCAATATGGGTGGTGGAAGCTGACTTATGATGGTTTACATAACCGTGCTAGGGCCACCTATAGGGTTGTTGGTGATAGTTTGTGGTGTGGACATGGGCCCACTAGCAATTGCTATGCCAGAAAACTGATCCAGTTTTGCACCAGCCATGGTGCTTGATGGTGCAGTGTGTAGGTCTGGTTCAGACTGATATGGTTCTAAATCTGAATCAAAGGCTATGTGGCCTTCTAATGGTGTGGGAGGTCATTGTGAATGGTCTCGACGATGTTAGTTTAATGACCTGAACTGTGGTGGTTCACCTCTTAGGCGTGAGGAAGAGCATGAGGGATCAATTCTATTAAATTTGAATGTCAAACTAGTGGCAATGATTATTGGAACCCAATTTCAATGGCTTCCTATTGGCTATAGGTGGTCACTCGGTCGCCAAGACTTCCAGAAGACATCGCTTGGCTTTTTCCTCATGGACGTGCTACTCAATCGGTGGGGGTCGTTTCCCATTTTGCTTGGCAATTCCTCTCAGCGACCAACTATTTTGGGGTTCCCATGGTACTCCTCACAGTGAGTTTTTGGGTTGAGCCCCACGGTTAAGGCAATCAGGGACTTATGTCCTCAAAGATTGCATATTTTTCACTTAGTGTAAATTGTAAATTTTACTGGCTCACTCAACGTCATGAACTGAGTTGGGTTGATTTATATGGTATGGTGTGTATGTATTTTATTTTTCTATTATATCTGGTGGCTACAAATGGTTTATGAATATTCCACAGAGTTCATAACATTGTGAATGAAAGCACTAAATAGTAATCAGAAATTGTTTAGTCGTGTACCATTTGTAATCCTGAATCATGATAGCCTAACTAGGTGACTACCTTACACCTATATTCTTCTCCAACCAGGAGAAGGTGTTGGTCTCTCAACACAATGGGACTAGTCCCATCCGTAGATCCATAGGTCACCCTCCGGATGTAAGGTTGGTCAATAGGGAGGATACTCATGCCGTGAGAAGCCCTCCTTCTCTACCCCCTCTACCTTCCAAGTCACCCATTTTTAGTGGCTTCGAACAATATTAGGTGAAGTGTCTATTACTATACGAGCTTCACCCTTCATCTTATCGCAGAATACCCCGAAGGGTGATGACTGGATAGAGGAGGAAGGGTTAGGGAAGATGTTGATTTTAGGTGAATTTTAGTCAAACTATGTTCATTAACCCCTTAAGTATTAATTTACACTTTGATTTACACTTTGCTCTGTAAATGAAATGGACATAAACATAAATAGAAATAGAAATAAAATATTTTGGATGGACAAAGGAGGCTGAGCTGCACTAAAAGTCCTTAACAATTAAAAAATCAAACTCTGAGTGACAGATCACACTTTTTGGGTCAAATGTGGCGAGGGGGTCACCAAATTTTTCCAGAAACAGGCAAGGGGGTAGCTCAAAATTTGCAGACAGAAGCGGGCTGACTTTTGGAAGGGGGTCACACCTTTCAGGGCTAAATAGGTGACCTAGTCTCACCTGTGAGGCCAAAATGAGCGACTTGGTCCCCTTTCTGGGCCTGATAAGAGCAACCTGCTCCAGAAACTAAATTTTTTTTGACCCTGAGTAAGATCTGGCCCAGAGTAACCTATACTATGGCCAAATGGACTCGGATTTTCCTTGTGGAGGCTCGGTAGTAACTAAAAAATGTAAATAAACAAGAATCTAAGCTAGATCTTAATAGAAAACTAAACTAGGGAAAAAATTGAACTAAAAATTGAAATTTTGAAAAAATAGACCCAGGGATCATATGGGATCGACCTGGTATGGTCTCCAGTTCTGTAGCAGGGATTTCTCCCTTGCTACAGGGTAGGAATGGATGAATTTTGTCTATAGGATGAAAGGATAGGTTCCTGGTGGTGGATGTAGAAAATAAAATAGAAACAAAATAGAATAGAAATGAAGAACAACAAAGAAATAACCCCTCTGCAAACAAGGTTAGGGTTCAGCTCCAATACCCTACAAGAACATGTTATAAAACCTACAAACAAGCAATGGAAAACTACAAGCAAATATGGGTTAGATAAAACTAAATAAACAAGACAAAATGAACATTATACCTTCATTTGGTGGAATGGGCCACCATGCCCTATATTGGAGAAGCACCTCTCTCTCTTGGAAATGGGGGAGCTATGGCTCTATGGGAGGATGGATGAGAGGGAGTGTGGGTGGCTTGAGAGACAAATGGTCTCAAGGCATCCACTCGGGCAGCATAATAGTATGCAAGGATGAATTGTTTTGAGAGTGACCCCCACCCCTCTATTTATATCTTTTTTGGGGCTTTTTAGGGTTTTAAGCCCCTGGTTGGGGTTTTAGCCCCTTTTTTGGGCTTTTATCCCCTTCCACCCTATCTTTAGCTCCTTTGAGGGGTTTTAGCCCCTTTTTGGAGGCTTTAGCCCCTAAGAGAGCTATTTAGGCTCTTTTTAGGGGTTTTTAAGCCCTTTTGCTCATTCTTAAGCCTTTTTGAGGGTGTGGGGCTCCAATGGGGTGAAATGAGGGTCATGCATGGGTGTGCTTGGGTGGTTTAGGCCATGTAGAGTTGAGTGATGGATTTTTTGGGTTAACAAAGAGGACCTAGAATTCACATGGGACATGATTCCCAAATTCTAGCAGTAGGAAGAGGTTCAATTAAAATCCATCATGGTGAGTTCAAAAATGTTCTCTATGTTCCCTCCTTTTCAGCTAATTTGTTGTTTGTTTATCAGATGAACCATACAGGCTCTCCCAAGAGACTTACATTCGACTCAAAATCAGTTGAGATCACAGAAAAAACTACTGGAAGGCTCATAGTGATAGGTATTTATAATCATGCTACTAAGGATTATGAGTTCTTACATTTTTTTCATGTCTCACCTCCTACATATTTAGTGACTCATGCTAACAACACCAGTATAATATTGCATGAGAGATTTGGGCATCTCAATTTCAAATATCTTGAGCGACCCCACAATGATAAAATGGTTGAATTTTTGAATTTCATCCAAAATTTCAACGGAGTATGTTCTAGTTGCTTGGTAGGTAAGCATCCATATAAGAGGTATGAAGTTGGGATGGCACATAGGGATTCATTTATACTTGATTTGATACATAGTGATGTGGTAGTACCAATTCCCACAACATTAATTAATGGTTGCAGGTATTTCCTTACCTTTAGTGATGATTGTTCTAGGTTTTTCTAGATATACTTCATGAAACATAAATCATAATTTTCTGAAATTTTTAAAGTTTTTAAAACTATGGTTGAGATTATTTTCATGAAAAATATCAAGTCCATAAGGTCTGATAAAGGAGGAGACTACATTAAAATATATTTCCAAAATTATTGTGAATCAGAGGGGATTCGAATGGAACACTCAATTCCATACACACCACAACATAATGGTGTGGCTGAGAGGAAAAACATATGACTGAAGGAGATGGAAACATGTCTTCTCCATGCCAAGAATATTCCCCCTTATCTTTGGGAAGAAGATGTAAAATGTTCTTCATACTTACAAAATAGAGTGCCTCATAAATCAGTGGTTGGGGCTGTTATAGCTGATCTTACCACACCAGGTGAATCACACTTGTATGGCCCTCCCCTGTCCCTCTGCAGACTCTTTATACCCCTTGGACTATTTTTTGTTCTTTGATGTTTCCTAGACCATCCCTATAAATAGGTGAAAATTGATACACGCGAATTTTAAACCCTTAATCGTATGTATACTTGGGTTTGACCCATAAAACCGCATACATCAGGATGTGTACAAAATCCAAATCCTTTTGGAGTTTTCCTTGACATGGATCTGACTCACTTGTCTCCTGGCCTTCCATATGCCTTGAGATCGCTTGGATTTGACCTTTCATTACCCCATTGAAAAGCTATATAAGGAACGCTTTGGATACATTCGGAAGGCATAAGAGAATAGAGAGCAAAGGAACTATAGTCCATTGTTGCCGGAACTTGTGCTTGAGTCTACATCCCTTTGTCCCTTGGAGAACTTTGGTGTTCTTCCCAAGCTCGCCTTTTGCTTGTGAGCTTGCTATTGAGAGATGGAGGATTGAGGTGGTGGAGGCCCAAGTGGGGGATTCAGTTTCTCCAATTCGCAGACATGCCGACAGAGGTTGTATTCATTGTAATCTCTGATTTTATATTAATAGAAATATCTTTTCATGTCCAATAATGTATGTTTGAATGAATATTTTATCCATGGATGATTTCAAATGCTTATACATTGTTGATTATATATGATAGAGTAGATCTAACACCAATATATAGTATCCTTGTCTTGTTTACTTATTGTTGAGGAAGTGATTCATCAATTCAAGCTGAAGTTGGAAAGCTCAATAGGGATCTACTTCAACTGTCCGGAATAAGGTACGAGGTCTGATCCTTTAGTGTTAGATATTTGATTTATCTTGCATATTGGAAAGGATTGATTTCTAGAGTCAAGCTGTCTGTTGTGGTACCCCAAGCCATAGGAATTTCTCTCCGTAACAGAATTGGTGACTCCACTGGGGACCGAACCCAGAATCTCTGTTATAGCTGATTTTACCACACCGGGTGAATCACACTTGTATGGCCTTCCCCTGTCCCTCTGCAGATTCCTTATACCCCTTGGACCATTTTTTGTCCTTTGATGTTTCCTAGACCATCCCTATAAATAGGTGAAAATTTATACACGCGCCGTTTTAAACCCTTAATCACGTATATATGCTGGTTTGACCCGTAAAACCGTGTACATCGGGATGTGTACAAAATGCAAATCCTTTTGGAGTTTTCCTTGACATGGATCTGACTCACTTGTCTCCTGGCCTTCCATATGCCTTGAGATCACTCGGATTGGACCTTTCATTACCCCATTGCAAATCTATATAAGGAACCCTTTGAATACATTGAAGGCATAAGAGAATAGAGAGCAAAGGAACCATAGTCCATTGTTGCCAGAACTTGTGCTTGAGTCTACATCCCTTTGTCCCTTGGTGCACTTTGGTGTTGTTCCCAAGCTTTTCTTTTGCTTGCAAGCTTGCTATCGAGAGATGGAGGATTGAGGTGGTGGAGGTCCAAGTGGGGGATTCAGTTTCTTCGATTCGCAGACGTGCCGAAAAAGGTTGTATTAATTGTAATCTGTGATTTTATATTAATAGAAATATATTTTCTTGTCCAATAATGTATGTTTGAATGAATATTTTATCCATGGATGAGTTCAAATGCTTATACATTATTGATTATATATGCTAGAGTAGATCTAACACCAATATATAGTATGCTTGTCTTGTTTACTTGTTGTTGAGGAAGCGATTCATCAATTCAAGCTGAAGTTGGAAATCTCAACGGGGATCTACTTCAACCGTCCTGAATAAGGTATGAGGTCTGATCCTTTAGTGTTAGATATTTGATTTATCTTGCATATTGGAAAGGATTGATTTCTAGAGTCAAGCTGTCTGTTGTGGTACCCCAAGCCATAGGAATTTCTCTCCGTAACAGAATTGACAACTTCATTGGGGATGTTCCTTGTTTTTATTTGGGGTTTGCGGGAATAATGGGCTTGATATTCTTGACTTTCTCTTTGTTTCTCCTTGTTTCTATGTTGCATTTTATAGGATGTTCATCCATTGACACTCCCCTTTATTGGTTTGACCCTTGGCTTGCTTTTTACCACTGCCTTCTCTGTATATGCAGGCTTTTGGCCAAAAGTCATGTACATATGTGGATTTTTGGCCAAAAGTCATGTATATATGCAGCTATTCTTTAAACAGTCGTGTACATCCTCCCTTTTGGTGAGTTTGATGTTGTGGGAAGTTGTTGGGTGGGTTGTGAGTGTGGTTGGGTCTTGGGTTTGATGTTGTCTATTGGAAGCTTCTTTTGTGACCAAAGATTGCTTTTTCATTGATTTTTCTTTGAAAGTAGTTTTAGTCATTTATCCTTTTTCATTTTTCCATTAGTGCATTACTCTTTTTTGTCTCGGTGTCTTGTTGGGCTTGTATTTTATACTTGCTGTAGAGACTGAGAGTTTTAGATGAATTTTATTGCATTTTTCATTCTTTTATATTGAAAAATACTAAGTAGTTGCACTCTTAGTTGCATATTAGATATGGATTTGAGGAGGTACTTGCATTGGATTGCTTGGATGAGAGTTGTGTTTAGGCTTTCATATAGGAAGGATTGCATTGGCATTCGGAAAGGAATATATATTTATGCATCTCATGTAGTGGCATACCCTATTTTTCATTTGACAAAGATTGCACTTAGCATTGTTTGTTATGGTGTGCATATTTATTTCACTGCTGAGTCATAATGTCATTAGTTGCATGGCCATTTCCCTTTGAGTAATTACAACCAATGAAAATCAACGCATAATAAAATGGATTACACTATTTTCTTTTATCAGGTACACCAACAAGATTAGGTTTTAGGGTCTTGGAATAGTTCATTGTGAGTAAATTCTCCAATACCACTAAACAACAACATGTATGTGTCTGTCCAGGTGAGAGTGTGAAATTCCTTGGTATAATTAGTGTTTCTCAGGATCCTCCTATTACAAGGGAGTTAAGCACGAGGCAGTGTGAGTGGTTATGATTGGGATGACCCCTGATCATAACTGAGTAGCACCGAAGATATTTCCAGGATTGTATTCATATTTGGGGGCTCTTTCGAGAGTTTTGGGATTTGCTACCCTTCCCATATGGTCAATCCCACCTGCGACTGTCTGCTTGAGCATTGATTATATTGAGGTGACCTTAGTTGCCTTAGCTAGGTTATCGAGGGGGTACTTTGCAAGGGTTATTCTGTGAGTGTCTCGACCAGGTTGGGGTCAAACAACATAGTCTCTTTACGCATTGAAGTTGAGGGCCACTATAATTGGTTACATGCCTCTGCTTGTAGTGTATGGGAGTTTCGAGCCTCTCCTAGGCGAGACATACCTGCTCCATTTGGGAGCTTACATATCCTCCCCTTGGTTTGCTTGTATTTTGGTTGTATATTTTCTTAGGAAGTGTGCTCTTTGTGCGCTAGTTGGCCTTTGGGATCATAGTTACTTGAGTATATTTATGCTCTCTTGAGTTCAGGTCCTTTTATTTTCGGCATGCCTGGTATCCTATCACCTGTCCTTGGTCCTAGTATGGACTCTGGTGTCAAAATTGGGGGCATCACAACCCCTTACCTGCTCATGGATTTGGAAGTGGTCACATTCCGTCCTCTACTCCATTTGTGGAGGATTTTTATTCCCTTTTCTCATTCTTTACATCAGTGGTCACCCTCACGGGGGCGGTAGTGGATACGTGAACGTTGGGTCTACACTCTACATTCCTTTTTATGGCCCATCATCCACCACACTATTTCCTTTGAATTTAGTTGTCATGATCATTCCTCATTTCCTATAGTTTGGATTCTTTATTGACTATTTTGGGTTGTTTTGGACTAATATGGTTGTCATGTAGGGTCTAGTTTTTGTACACTCTCTCCGAGGTTTCGAACCGTTCGTTCCTATCACATGTATCATGTCTAAACTGGCATATAGGTTAGGATTTCACATCTGCTTGCATTTTTCATGACCTTATGACTATTTCATTTTAACCTTAGGTACAAACCCATTCCATGGTATCACGGAACCTTCATGCTGTTGTTAGAAGTGATATTATGTGAATGGTAAAGCTTTCCTATACATGGGTGTCCTAGTTAGCTCCCTTTTGCATTTGGTACCCATGTTGTGAGTCCTCTCTTAGGTCTGGGAGTCCCTTTTAGTCCCACCATGTCCCTAAGCAAGAGCTTCATACTGCTCTTGAACTTTATGCAGGCCATTTCCCTGAGACTCCCTTTTATATGTCAAGTTGTAATTGCATTCTCATGAGCTTTTCCTACCTCATTGAGCCTTATGTCGACTTCCCTGACATTGGGTATCAGCCATATAGCCCGAGCTTGTCTCATGTGTAGCCATGCAGAGCCATTTTTTATATCCTTTGCAGCTTGATTCCCTATTTTACTGGGAGGGTACTTTCCCCCGAGTTTCGCTATCTTACACATGTATCCTTGCATTGAGAATAGGTATGTTCCACTGCTTGGAACTAGTTTTTTTTCCCATATGACACTCGTCTCCTCCTAGTCTGTAACTATAAAGCAGTTTTATTATTTTTCAAGCTTTTTAAATATTTGAAAAAGTCCAAAAAAGAAATTTAAAAAACCAAAAAGCTGGACAAGGAAAGATGTTATCTTTTGGTAGCTATCGAGTCATGTCGTCTTTGAACAGAGCACTGTATATCACATCCATTGGTTGGGTTTATAGTTTGAATTTAGGAGCTGTACTTGTTTATTTGAGTTTATCTCCACCGACAGGTTAAGCTTCCAGTCCCCATCGAGCCTTTGTTGATGCCTCTTGTGTCGTAGAGATGTCCCAGTTTTGTATATCGAGTCTATGCTGCCTTTATTAAGTCACCATTCACCGTTATGCTCTTTTTCAAAGGAAGTTGAAACATGAGTCGGCCATTCCTTAGTTATCTTGACTTTGCATGTCATCCATTCCCAATACAGTTACTGCTTCATGCACCTTATGATAGAGTCCTTCCACATTATACAACTTTGCTGACTACCTCGTGTTGGATGATGAGGGATTCCTTAATTCCCTCCTTTCAGTTGATTTCACCCAATCGACTTCAGATCATTTATTCTGGGATTGGAATCTAGAGTCATTTTTGAGTTCCTTGAGACTTGCAGTCATGAGTGGCAGGTTCTCTCACCATCAACAGTTTTTGGGAATACATTAATGTCCCCTGATCAATGGATCCTCTCAAGTGTTTGACCTCAACACATCTATTCGCACTTGTTAGTTTGCACTCTAGTACCTTGATTCCCATTATAATTATCGATGGGTGGTCTCGCATCTGTTAATGGTATACATCAATGACCGGTAATCAGATGATGGACTACTATGTTCGACCTCGACACCTTTATTCACATAGTAGGACTTGTACTCATAGTAGTTTGTGTAGAAGACCTTCCAGATTGGTGGCATCTCTTATATGCTACCTCCTTGATCGTGCCAGTGTTCATGAGATTTCAGCTCTCATGACTTGATTCTAGTATATGTCAGACATTTCTAGCTATTATGGAGATCTTGATCCATTGTATATCTTCAGCCATTATGGATATCATGATCCTTTGTATATCTTCAGCCATTATGGAGATCATGATCCTTTGTATATCTTCATCATGGAGATTCTGATTTATGTATATTGTACGTGGCGATGACCACTTATGTGATATTGTGTATCATGCCTATTCATGTCCATTGTACTCTTATGTATCTGGGACTCCTATATGTATTTGCACTTATGTGCAGAGTTGTATCACTGGACTATGTGGATTGGGTGGCTGGTCTTCCATTTGGGATTCTTCATCACTCCACTTATGGGATGCACTTATAATGTATTTCAGCCATCGTATGACCCCTATGACCTCACACATGAGGGGGCATCTGTTATAGCTGATTTTACCACACCAGGTGAATCACAATTGTATGGTATTCCCTTATCCCTCTACAGACTCCTTAGACCCCTTGGACCATTTTTTGTCCTTTGATGTTTCCTAGACCATCCCTATAAATAGGTGAAAATTAATACACGCGACTTTTAAACCCTTAATCATGTATATATGTGGGTTTGACCCCTGAAACCACATACATCAGGATGTGTACAAAATCCAAATCCTTTTGGGGTTTTCCTTGACATGGATCTGACTCACTTGTCTCTTGGCCTTCCATATGCCTTGAGATCACTCGGATTTGACCTTTCATTACCCCATTGAAAATCTATATAAGGAACCCTTTGGATACATTGAAGGCATAAGAGAATAGAGAGCAAAGGAACTATAGTCCATTGTTGCCAAAACTTGTGCTTGAGTCTACATCCCTTTGTCCCTTGGAGCACTTTGGTGTTCTTCCCAAGCTTGTATTTTTCTTGTGAGCTTGCTATCCAGAGATGGAGGATTGAGGTGGTGGAGGCCCAAGTGGGGGATTCAGTTTATTCAATTCGCAAACGTGTCGACAGAGGTTGTATTAATTGTAATCTCTGATTTTATATTAATAGAAATATCTTTTCCTATCCAATAATGTATGTTTGAATGAATATTTTATCCATGGATGATTTCAAATGCTTATACAAAGTTGATTATATATGCTAGAGTATATCTAACACCAATATATAATATGCTTGTCTTGTTTACTTGTTGTTGAGGAAGTGACTCATCAATTCAAGCTGAAGTTGGAAGGCGCAACGGGGATCTACTTCAACCGTCAGGAATAAGGTACGAGGTCTGATGCTTTAGTGTTAGATATTTGATTTCTCTTGCATATTGGAAAGGATTGATTTCTGGAGTCAAGCTGTTTGTTGTGGTACCCCAAGCCATAGGAATTTCTCTCCGTAATAGGGGCAACTCCATTCGAAGCACTACATGGGAATAATCCCAATGTATCTCACTTGAGATTTTTTGGTTCCAAATATTGATCCATATATCCATTCATAAGAGAAAGGACACACAAGCCCAAACTAGTGAATGCATTATGCTGGGATATGTAGAAGATGCAAAAGCATACAAGCTGATGAAGGTTGCAACTAGGAAATGCTTCATTGAGCGGAGTGTTCAGTTTGAAGAAGATCAGTTGTGTGATCCACCACCATGCGAAGCACAAGAAGGTATAACCACTCTTCCACTACTTTTTGATGATGATGATTGGTTACATGTTTCACATTCAGATGAATAGGATCAAGATCAACGTGATCTTGGTATTGAGGCTAAGCCCTATGAGATTCTAGATCCAGATCCACAACCCTTGCAAACCAAAGGCCTAAGCCTCGATGGGCTCAAAATCTCACTGGTATAGCTGGAGATGGTGTTGGGAATCCAGAAGAAAGAAGGAGAACTAGGTCCCAGTATCAAAATGAGCACGTTTCTCTCTCTCACACATAGATTCACTCCCTATAGAGTGGTGCAATAAGGTTCTAGGAAAATGGTACATGATGATAGCAAATGCTCAACCACTTGGCCCATAGAAGAAGAAAATTGATCATTCTCTACCTCTTCCATAAAGAATAAATGCATACAACATCCATTAGTTCAGAAGGACATTGAGAGGTTCACATGCCTAGCTTCAGGATGTTGCTGCATAGAAGCTGCAAATTGCAGCAGAGTCTTTTGCAAGTTATTTTGTAAGGAGGAATCTTCTTTTCTTCTTAAAATGGATTGTAATTCATGTTCCTTATTATTTTGAGGGGGGCGGGTGGGGTTTCCCACGAGGTTTTCCCATATTTCCTCAATTTATTAAGAAGAATTTTTTAATTCTTTTAGATTGTATATGGGTGACTTTTGTCCTTATTTCTAGGGCCCATAGTTGTCCAAGTTAGGATTCAGGGGGGCTGTTAGGATTTATAATCCTCCCTTCTCCAAACTGGTCTATTAGATTATGTTTTCCTAATTTAGGAGTCATTTAATTATTATCGAGTCCACTAGTACCTGTAACAGCTCATTCTTGACCCCGTTTGAATTTAATAATTATGATATAAATAATCATGGTGTGGAGCTCAAGGCAAAAGCCCCACCATTGATTTAGTGTTTATGTTTCGGCGATTAAGGTTGGGCTGATGGTATTTTATGCTAGCTTAACATTGAAAGTTGGACATCATGTTAAATTTGCAATTTTAATTAAAAACCTACAACCAGCTATGTTAATGCAAAAAAATGAGATGGCGGCATGATTTTTCCTAAGGATAAGGGGGATTGGAAGAGTGGGTAGAAAGTCTAAATGGGAAGAGCACCATTTCTTGGAAAAAAAAAAATTCTTGGGAAAGAAAACACCAAAAAAAATTCCTGCCTTTCCCTGATACAGTCACGTTTCACCTTCCCCTCACAATTTTGGACTATTTTAAATGTCTTGACAAGTGGGATTCTGGCATTCACGCAGCAAGCAAAACCGCTCTGAGTGTTGATCCTTCACGAATTTTATTGTTTTGTGAATTGTTTTCCTTTTTACAATTTTCCTATCTACTTGTCATTTCCTGAATGCAAATTCCCATAATCCGATTTGTTTTTTTTAATCGAATGACTAGCAAACGATTTTGTTTTTGGTAATTGCAGTAGTCGGTCTGGCTCAGGAAATGCTCATAAATTCATAATTTCTATGTGTGTGTTTATTCCTTGTCTTTTGTTACATTTTGTTAATCCCATAACTGATATTGTTGTGGGTACATCCTCGTTTGACATCTAAACTGACTTGGGGAATAGAAATGGATTCTGGGCTTGCTTGAGAGGGGCGGTTTTCTTATTTGCATACCCTAAATAGCACTAGAAGGGAAGGCATGACCTGAGGGACTATGTAGCAAAGACGGGGATGCTTCCTTGTGTTGGGTGTGTAAATTTTTATAAGTCAGGCTAGATCCGGTGTAGGTTTCCATAGCTCTAGGATTGATCTCACTAGATTAGCAGTCAATATTTCCACTTCATAGGAATCCTGATAAACCCATATGTTGGCTTGGCTTTGTCTTATGTGAATTTTGGCTAAGTGGAAACCACTATTTGTGTAAGCCTGATAAACCCAATTGGAAGGATGGCTTGGTTGGTATCCTAATAAACCCATCTATTGGCTTGGATGTGACTTGTATAAGCATTGTCTATGTATAAATCACTACTTGTGTAATCCTGATAAACCCAATTGTGTTGGATTGGCCGAGTTTTATTATATCCTTGGCTATGGGGAAGTTTACTAGTGTTCCTTATTCCTTGGGGAAATCATGCCCAGCTCAGGGGTGGTAGTGTTGCTAAGAGATTGATGAGCACACTAGCCTATGGTTGGGTGGAACTTTGCAGCAAAATATCTCGTTGTAAGAAAAGATTTTGATAAAGATAACTATCTCTTGTATTTCAATCCCTACAACTGTACTTGTTTATAAATGAATATGAATATGATGAATGCTTGAATGGAATGTATTTGATGCAGATGTATATTTCATGAATGATGCATCTATGTGTGTAATTACTTCAATGAATTTTCTAAGTTGTTATGAAGTTAGATCGGCTGAATTCGTGATGGCCTAGATGTTGGAAATCAATTTTTTACTTATAAATTTTCATGATCAGATCAAATTTTAGCATTTTCCCTTCCACAATTCCCTTTCTACAACTTGCAGGATGCAGGATGCAGAACTATCATTTGGAAAAATCTGCTTTCTGCAATTCCCTTTCCGCAACTTGCAGGATGCGGGATGCATAAATTTATTTTGGCGAAATATGCTTTCTGCAATTCCCTTCTGCAACTTGCGGGATGCATAAATGTCGTTTGGAGAAATATGATTTCCGCAATTCCCTTTTCGCAACTTGTGGGATGCGGGTTGCGGAAATGACTATGCTAACTTTTGATTTCCGCAACTTTCATATCTACAACGGCCATTCCGCATGCGGGATGTAGGATGTGGAATGCATCATGTGAGATGTGAGGTTCGAAAGTGAAATTTTGATATGTTTCTGATTCCGCAAGTGAAGCTCTCCGCCTGTTGATTTTTTGCAAGATGATTCTCCACCGTTCAATCTCTCTACGATGGGAAAGATAAATAGTTATGCATGGTCTGAATCAGAATGTTAGCAGGCGAAATTCTTTCTTGTGTAGATCTTTAAAGAAAAAAAGAATCGAGAATCATCATACAAATGTAGAATCCAAGATAGGTAACTCAGGTAGAAGATTTGGGTCATGTTCTCTCCTTCGGTGTGGGAGGGGATGTGATAGTGTGGTATCAGATTTGTTGGTTGCAGTTTTGGGCCTGGATGGACTGGAAAGAAAAGTGGCTACAATATTGGGCCTTGATGGGTTGAGTTGGACAATTATAGAGCATTTGGGTAATAGTTTTAATGTATTGTTTGCCGCATGACAGAGAAAAAATGCCATGGGAAGTGGGTAAGTGATCTCGGTTTTGATTATATATAACAGTTTTGTTACCTAACACATTTTTGAAGAATAACAGTGACCTTTAGAAAGGGCAGTGCGATTCTAAATAGTTGGTTTGGCCATAAGGATAGATGATATGAATGATTATGTATGGGACCCCAATGCCCATGAGGAAGATGCGATGGGGGGGAATGTCAGAATTGGAAATGCTGAGAAAGATTCTAATGGGAGAAGGTTTCAAGATACTCCCCCAGACTTTGTAGCCACCATGAGAAGCCTTAGGGTGGAGATACATAGCTATAGAGTAGACAACGAAAGATGGATTAATGCTCAGGAGGAGCAGAATCAGCTGAACGCAGCCATATTGCATAGTTTGACAGACATTCAAAGAAAGATGAACTCTGGCGAATGGACAGTAAATCCAGAAGGGAGTAAGAACATTGATAGAGGAAGAAAGAGATCTCCTAGTGGGTCATCTGACTCTGAAGAATCCCCTGATGGATACATCTTTTCTTCTCATGAGAATAAAAGGAAGAGATCTCCTAGTGGGTCATCTGACTCTGTAAGATCCACTGAATATTTAGGCTCTTCATCTCACATGAGTAGGAGGAAGAGGCATTACCAAAACCTCTCAAGAGATGAATTCAGGAAGGAAAATCTACCTACCTTCAATGGTGAGGTAAAGACTGGTCAAGAAGCTGAAGCTTGGCTTCTGGGAATAATAAAATATTTCCAAGTCCAAGACTATTCTAGAAATATGAAGGTTAGGGTATCCATCTTCAACTTGACTGGGAGGGAATATTTTCGGTGGGATCACTTTAGGCAAGTGAAGAATATCAATGAAAGGAATATCGTCTGGAAATAGTTCAATAAATATTTCAAGTAAAAGTACCTATTTGACCGGTACTACGATGATAAAATCAAAGAATTCCATGAGCTGAGATTGAGACAACAGAACATGGAGGAATATGCAAACAAGTTCTTGGAACTGTTGAGGTATGTCAGGTATATTAAATATGAGAAGGTAAAAATCCAATGCTCTCTGATTGGACTGCCTCAGTCCTATGAAAAATGAATTTAGTTCTATGAACCCAGAACTCTAGAAGAGGTGATAAGAAAATCTAAGTATTGCTATGAGAAAATATAGAGCAAACCTGACCACCAGAAGGATTGGAAGAACAATATGACTGATAATTCTGATTAGAGGAATAGAGGTTTCAAACCTCCTAAATTTTGGAATTAGAAGAAGTAGTCATTCCAAGTTGAGAAGAATCCAACAAGAGTAATGGGAGAAAAGCCAAGAGAACCACAATAGAGTGGAGAACCACTCCAATGTTGGAAATGTGGAGGACCCCACATGCACATATGTTGTCCACTTGAGAATGAGAATTCAAGGACAACTTACAATGTTTAAGAGGTAGAAACAATGGGTCAATTAGCAATATCTGTCCCTAGGATTTATGCAGCACTGGAAGACCGCCGGGAATATCACCAGTCAATTGTGGTTGAAGTTGTAGGTAAGATTGTTGAGCAATCTGTTTCTATTTTTATTGACCCTAGTTCTACTCACAGTTACAGTGCTCCTTGAGTAGTGGATATTTGTTCTTTTAAGAAAGTAAAGCATAGCAAATAATGGTTAGTTCAGATAGCCACCGGAACTAAGAGAAAGGTTAGTGAAGTGGTAGAGAGATTCCCATTGGTGGTGAGTGGATTGGTCACTTAAGTAGATCCGAATGTTCTACCACTTGGTTCCTATGATGTTCTCACTAGAATGGATTGGTTAGAAGCTCACCGAGTGAATCTTGACTACTATAACAAGAATTTTGAATGCATGGATGAAGAAGGGAACCCAGTAGTTGTAATAGGCATTCCAAAGGTAATCTCTGTAAGGAAGATTTCAAGAATGCAATTAAATAAGTTTTGTAGGAAAGGTTTCCAGTTATATGTATCCCATATTATGGAGGCAGTAGAGAATGAAACTCTCAAGTTGGAAGACTATCATGTGTTGCAAGAATTCAGGGATGTTTTTCCTGATGAGATTCCAAGGCTTCCTCCAAAGAGAGACATCAATTTCATGATTGATCTTGTGCCAGGAGAAACACTAGTGCCCAAAGCAAAATGAGTACACCAGAAATGTTAGAGCTGAAGATGTAGGTGCAAGGGTTGTTGGAGAAGAAGTATATAAGGTTGAGTCTTTTTTCTTGGGGAGCACCAGTTTTGTTCATGAAGAAGAAAGATGGTACACTCAGATTGTGTATTTATTACAAACAGCTGAATAAAGTCACAGTGAAGAACAAATATCCCTTGCAGAGAATTGATGACCTCTTTGATCAAATGAAAGGAACAAAGTTATTTTCCAAGATTGACTTGAGGTCTGGTTACCATTAGGTGAGAATCAAGGACAAATACATTCATAAGACAACCTTCAAAACAAGGTATGGACATTATGAGTTCGTAGTGGTACCATTTGGTCTCACAAATGCACCAACAACATTTATGTGCATTATGAACAGTTTCTTCAGCAAGTATTTGGACACATTTTTTCTTGTTTTCCTTGATTACATTCTTGTTTACTCTGAGAATGAAGAAGAGCATGAAGAACATTTGAGACTAACATTGCAATTGCTTAGAGAACACTAGCTATATGCAAAGTTGAGTAAGTGTGACTTTTATAAAAATAGAATTCAGTACTTGGGTCACATTATTTCAGAAGAGGGTATATCATTGGACCTTGAGAAGATTGAAGCTATTAAGAATTGGAATACTCCAAATAATGTGACAGAGTTAATATCTTTTATGGGTCTTGCAGGATACTATAGGCGATTCATTGAAGGACTCTCCAAGGTTTCACATGCTATCACTTCCTTGCAAAGGAAGGGTAAAAAATTTGAATGGACCTCGAAGTGTGAATAAATTTTCCAGTGGTTAAAGTATCTTCTAACAAGTGCACCGATCTTAAAATTTGCAAACCCAGAGAAATATTTTGTGGTATGTATGAATGCATGTGGTCAAGGAATAGGAGGATTTATTATGCAAGACAACCACTTGATATGCTATGAATCCAGAAAGTTGAAGGAGCATGAGAGGAATTATGCCACTCATGATCTGGAACTTGCAGCCATACTACATGCTCTCAATATGTGGAGGCATTGCTTGATAGGCATAAATTTTGAGTTAAGGACAGACCACTATGGTCTGAAATATTTGTTTGATCAGCCTACTCTAAATTCTAGGACAGCCGAATTTTTATGTGAGTTTGATTTTGAAATCAAGCACATAAAAGGTAAGGAGAATAAGGTAGCTGATGCACTGAGAAGGAAAGTACAAGAAATGCATGTGGCATTTATTAGCATTTTCCAATCAGATTTGAGATAGTGGATTATTAACTGTAATTCTAAAGATGAAATGTATGCATAGGTAAAGGATAAATTACAGCAGCAAAACCTTCAAAATAAGTATGAATGTTATAAGTTAGAAAAGGATGGACTTTTTACTTATAAGAGTAGAATTTATATTCCAAATGTGGAAAATTTGAGGAGAGATGTTATGGATGAAATACATCAAACTCAATATTCTAGTCACCCAGGATACTAGAAGACAATTGCTACAGTAAGGAAGCAGTACTTTTTTCCAAGCATGAAAAAGGACATGGCTGTATATATTTTGAGATGCATGAAGTGTCATCAAGTGAAGGTTGAACATCAACACCTAGCAGGTTTGTTGCAATATTTGTTGGTTCCAGAATGGAAATGGGAAGTGATTTCGATGGACTTTATTATAGGATTTTCGATGACTTGGAGACAACATGAATCCATCATGGTTGTGGTGGAAAAGTTGACGAAGGAAGCGCATTTTAAACCAGTAAAGTCCACACATAAGAGTGATGATATTGCCAATATTTTCATGAAATAAAATTTTAAATTGCATTGATTTCCTAAGGCAATAGTCTCTGATAGAGATGTCAAGTTCACCTCTAATTTTTGGAAAGGATTGTTTGCATACTTGGGGACAAAGTTGAATTTCATCACTGCCTACCATCATCAGGCTGATGGTCAGACCGAGAGAGTTAACCAAGTGCTTGAAGACATGATTTGCATGTATGTGATGGAAAAACCATCCAAGTGGGAAGACTATTTACACTTGGTAGAATTTGCTTATAATAATGTATAGTAAGAATCCTTGGGGATGAGTCCATATGAGTATTTGTATGGAAGGAGGTGCAGAACACCAGTGACTTGGGATAACCCAGTGAACAGAGTTGTGATCGGTCCATAATTTCTCAAGGAGATGGAGCAGGAGGTTGTAAAGACCAGGCAGAATTTGAAGGCAGCCTAGGACAAATAGAAAATATATGAAGATAAGCATAGAGTGAACAGAGAGTTCAATGTTGGGGACCATGTTTACCTTACGGTGAAGGAAAAGAAAAGTTCCTTGAAGCTTGGGATTTGTGCCAAACTATCTCCTAGATACTGTGGGGTGTTTGAAGTGCTTGAAAGAATAGGACCAGTTGCATATAGAATTGCATTGCTTGCTAGCACTAGGTATTATAATTTTTTTCATGTTTCTTTGCTTAAAATATATGTACATAATCCTAACCATGTAATAAATTGGGATGTGATCTAGGTGGAACTTGAGGGAGAATTCCAAATCAAGCCAAATTTGCATCCTTTCCAGGAAGGTCACAATGCTCTGGAACCAAGCCATAGGGTAGGTGAAGGTGCAATGGGAGCACCATGGTCTTGAAGAGGCTACATGGGAGCTAGAGGATTCCATGTGGTTGGCACATTCATTTTTGTTCAATTCTACAGAGTGCTAAGGGCACTACCAGCATAGCATTTTTGTTCAAATGTTGTAAAGCACTAATGATAGTGTTGTTGAAGGGGGAGGGGAATGTAAAACCCTAGTATTGATCCCATTTGCATTTAACAATTATCATGTAAATAATCATGGGGTGGAGCTCAAGGAAAAATCCCTAGCATTGATTTGGTGTTTATGTTTCGGTGATTAAGGTTGGGATGATGGTATTTTATGCTAGATGAACATTAAAAGTTGGACATCATGTTGAATTTGCAATTTTAATTAAAAAACTAAAGCCATCTATCTCAATGCAACAAAATGAGATGGGGGCATGATTTTTCCTAAGGATAAGGGGGGGATTGGAAGAGTGGGAAGAAAGTCGAAATGGGAAAAGCACCATTTTTGGGGAAATTTTTTTTTTTTATTTTCTTGGGAAAGAAAACACCAAACAAAACGCCTGCCTTTCCCTCGTGCAGTCACGTTTCACCTTCCCATTACTATTTTGGATTGTGTTAAATGTTTTGGCAAGGGGGATTCTAGCATTCACATAGCAAGAAAAACTGCTCTGAGTCTTGATCCTTCACAAATTTTCATGTTCTATGAATTGTTTTCCTTTTTATGATTTTCATGTTTGTTAGTCGTTTCCTGAGTGCGAATGCCCATAATCCAATTTGTGTTTCTTTTAATCAAATAACCAGCAAACAATTTCATTTTTGGTAATTACAGTAGTCATTTTGGCTCAGGCAATGCTCAAAAATTCATAATTATTGTGTGTGTGTGTGTGTGTGTGTGTGTATTCCTTGGCTTATGTTCTATATTTTTAATCAAATAACTCATATTGTTGTGTGTACATCCTCATTTGACATCTGAACTAATTTGTGGAATGGAAATGGAGTCTAGACTTGCTTGATAAACCTAGTGTGTGAAGGAACCTCATAGACCAATCTAGAGGGTTGGTTTTATTCTTTCCATACCCTGAGTAACACTAGAAGAGAATCCATGGCCTAAGGGACTGTGTAGCAAAGAAGGGGATGCTTCCTTGTGTTGGTTGTGTAGGTTTCCATAGCTCTTGGATTGAGCTCACTGGCTTAGCAGTCAGTCTTTCCACCTCCTTGGCATCCTGATAAACCCATATGTTGGCTTGGTTGTGTCTCATGTGAATTTTGGATAAGTGGAAACCACTATCTGTGTAATCCTAATAAACCCAACTAGAAGGATGGATTGGCTGGTAGCCTGATAAACCGATTTGTTGGATTCACAATGACTTGTATAAATTTTGGATATGTGTAAATCACTGCTTGTGTAATCCGGATAAACCCAAATATGTTGTCTTGGCTGAGTTGTATTGTATCTTTGGATATGGGGAAGTCTTCTAGTGTTTATTATTCCTTGGGGAAATCATGCCCAGCTCGGGGGCGGCAGTGTTGCCGAGAGATTGATGAGCACACTGGCCTATGGTTGGGTGGAACATTGCAGCGACATAGCTGGTTGTGGGACAATATTCTGATAACGATAAGTACCTCTTATGTTTCAATCCATGCAACTGTACTTGTTTATAAATGAATATGAATATGATGAATGGTTTAATGGAATGTATTTGATGCAGATGTATATTTCATGAATGATGCATCTATGTGTATAATTACTTCAATGAATTTTCTAAGTTGTTATGAAGTTAGATCGACTGGATTGGTGATGGCATGGATGTTGGAAATCAGTGTTATACCTAGAAGTTTTCATGAGAAGATCGAATTTCCGCATTTTTCCTTCTACAATTCCCTTTCTGCAACTTGCAGTATGTGGGGTGCAGAAATGTTGTTTGGTGAAATATGCTTTCTGTAATTCCCTTTCAACAACTTGTGGGATGAAGGATGCGGGATGTAGAAATGTTGTTTGGCGAAATATGCTTTCCGCGATTCCCTTTATGCAACTCGTGGGATGCGGGATGCAGGATGTGGAAATGTCTTTTGGTGAAATATGCTTTTTGCAATTCCCTTTCCACAACTTGCGGGATGCGGAAATGACTATGGTAGCTTTTGATTTCTACAACTTTGATCTCCACAATAACTATTCTGCATGCGGGATGCGAGATGCAAAATTTGGCATGTGGGATGTGGGGTGCAAGAGTGAAATTTTTATATGTTTTTGATTCCGCAAGAGAATCTCTCCACCCATTGAATTTTTGCAAGAGGATTCTCCACCATTCAATCTCTTTGTAATTGGGAAAGATAAAGAGTTATACACGGTCTAGATCATAATGTTAGAAGGATAAATTATTGCTTGTGTATATATTTAAAGAAAAAATGAATCGAGAATCGTCATGTGAATGCAAAATCAGAGATAGGTAACTCAGGTAGAAGAGTTGGGTTGCATTCTCTCCTCCGGGGTGGGAGGGGACGTGACAGTACCATCGAGTCCACTTGGACTAATAGGGCCACATGTACCAGTCACTAGAGTGTGAAGAATAGAGATAGAGGTTAACCACAACTGATTTCATATTCATGCATTAGTTTATGTGCCTCCTAGACCAATCCCTATAATTTAGGAGCCAGTGGGAATGTCGACACCAACCTCCTTCAGTTGTTGGAATTTGGTGACTAGTCAAGATTATTTATGCTTTCGTTACATTTATTTAGATGTCCTCTAGTTTAGTTAGCACCAGTATTTTATGGTTGGTTGTGGATAGGCACCTATTCTCACCTAATTCTCACCTACCACACCAGTTAGAATAGTTTAAATGATTATAATCGATTGAGAGACTGAATTATACAACTGGATCTTAGCTAGTTAGCTCCGATAGTGATTTAGACATTTCTAATAAGCCATGCAGTTAGATTGAGTTGGTGGATTCGAATCATATGCACATGATTTGAATTCCATTAATTGTAACATTATTGTATACTATTGGGATTAATGAAGTTTATATTGTAATTTTACAGAGAAATACTTATCTGTTTCCAGTGAAATTTGTCTTATTCAGTGTGTATTATTCATTCCATTACACTGCATAATAATACAATCTGATTGCACTCATTTCCTGAAGATAAATGACACATTAATTCTAATAGTATGAAAACTAATTCTTTCTTATACATTTGTTCATATTGCTTACTTACATTTGTGTATATTGCACGTTCTTTCATTTTCAGTTTAAAAATGAAAAATTAAAAAAAAAAACAATTAGGTACATACTAGAATTAAGTAGACACAGTTTGCATTTGTTTCCAAATTTTCAAAAAGAAAAGAAAAAATTTCATTTGATTTCCAAAGTTTAGTAAACAAGTTTCATTATTTTTTAGAAAGGAAAGAGAACTTAAATGACAATGTTAATTGGAAACACTTTACATAATATATTTTTCTTTCATGTCAAGTAAAAAACATCATAAGTTGGACGGTCATCACCCTGGGTAAAAAAAAGCCTTAAAAAGAACGTTAATATTTAAAATTGATTAGTAAAAATTATATTTTAAGGGACGACACCAACTAGCTTAGATAGGGTTTTGGATTCGGACTATCTATAACTATCCAAAACCATTTGAAATTCATATGTAGTGGCTTGTAACATAGGAAATCCACTTTTACAGGATGGTAAAGTGCAAAGATCCTCTAACACAGGATTCAAGCATGAGGCCATGTGAATCTTGGGTTGCAAAGATACCCCTCCAACACTCAATGGAACATACACTAGGATTGTTGTGTGTTCGAGGGTTCATTTAGGACCACATTTGGCCCTATGTGTTGTTGGTGTTGTTTGGATTTCAGGATTTGTTAACCTACCCAGTGCCCATGCACATTAATCAGACCAATGACTATTCCACTGGAACGTTCTTGTAGATCTGGTATCCTTATTATATTGTCCTGGGGTTCTCACAAAGGTGACAGTGGAAGGCTATTTCCATTGTACCTAGGGTAGACGTGAGAGGAAATCCCATGCAATAATTTGGGAGGGTGGTTGGTGATTCAACTACTTGCATCCAGAAAAATTGTATCAGGACCCCAGGTAACTACTCTTTGACTCTTCACTAGTCTTTTCAGGGTTCTCACCACCCATGAAGTTCCTTTGTAAGGTATATCTTCACCTACCCAGTTGTGATACTTAGGGAAGCTTTTTTAGTGGTGTTAATTTTTGTTTGGTTATGGTATAGTTTTATCTTTAGGTGTGTGTAAATAAATTTTTTATCCATGGAGGATCAACATCCTCGTAGATCGTGAAGGTTGAAAATCCTTCCTCCACTTACAATTATGGATCCCCCACCCCCACCTAAAAGGAAGAGAATGAACACAAGCGACTCATTTGAACCAACTAGTATTAGCGAAATTCTAGGGGAACTTGAACTAAGGTATAGTTAACCTCATTATCCATCTATAGAGATCGAATATTTGCAGGCCAAAGCATCTGCAAGGAATTATAACTTTCCTCTTACTGATTTGGGAGATCATGTACTTATGTAAGTTAGGACTATTAGTCAACTTGGTCTTTGTGTCCCGTTAATTTTTTCATGTTGAATATAGGAGAAGGATCTGGGGATATCTATACCCCTGCATTAGCCATGTCATCCAATGGAATATCTCCTCTTCATGTTTGCATATCATTATCAAATATACCCATTACAGTGGTAGTATCACTAAATTTCACTTCACCTATCCCTATGTCTCCAAGTATTAGAGTAGTTAGTCCTTCGGTACCTGCGAGCACTTCTAATGGTCCATATAATGTGGTGGTTACTGGGATACCCAATATGCCTTTTTAATCATCTTCTTTATTCTCTAACTTTCAAAATAACCCTAGTGGTTCTACTCCTTTCATCCAAGGGTATCCTTGGTATGGAGGACACATTCCTCCATCCTTTCCGTATGTAGGTCCCACACCTACTTATTTAGGTGTGTATTTTGGAAGCTGGAATCCTTTCTTAGGATTTAGTTTTCAAACTACAAGTCAAGTCTCGACCACACTAGTTGGAAGCTCTTCTTTTTCACTATTTGGTGGAAAATTAATATCTCCCGTATCCATGACACCCATGTCGGTAGGATTTAGGAAAAGTCAATATAACACACCTCAAGTTAGTAACCCCTTATCATTTGGATGAAATCCTTTTCAAAACATTGTTACCTCTTCACGGTCGGCGAATGGGGAAAATGTCAGCTAACCTTATGGGAACATTAGTCCAGTTACTTCCTCGAACCAAGTTCCTCAATACTAAACTATGGGTAGGCCTTGAATCCATTTTTTGAAAACATTAAACTTGCCAGACCTATCAAAACTAACCGTGCTCCATGATCCGACCTAGCCACCAGTTTCTATCAAACTACCTTCATATATTCCATAATTTTAAGGGAAAACCAGAGAGGAACCTGGTGACCATGTCATGACTTTCCCTCTATGGTTCTCCTCAAACTCTTTGAACGATGATTCTATTCAGTTGAGTATTTTTCAAAGGACCTTGACTAGTGTAGCAGCAAAATGGTACATCGAGATTCCATGTGACGCTTATGATAGTTTCCTTGATTTAGTCACTGTTTTTCTCAATCACTTTCAACTTACGGTTCATTATGATGTCAGTACTGATCTTTTGTTGAATTTTTGACAGAATAAAACCACTCACATTTTTTATCATATTCACAAGTGGAGAAGAAGAAAGAGGCTGATCAAATCTATTATTCCTCCGGAATTTTTGTTGGAATGGTTTTTGAAATCCTTGTTGCAATATATTTCAAAATATTTTTCAACTTCAGGAGTGACGAACGAAGATGAGTCCATTCGCAGACCCCATCATCTTGAGTTGATCTACGCTCAGTCTAGGATTCTATATGAGATTATACCAGATGCGCCAAGTTACAATACATTCTTTACGAAACATAAGCCACACCGGATGCTAATGGAATTATGGGTTTGGTTGAAGCACCCACTATGGAATCGTTGGAAAATAAAATACACAAACTATTAGTGAAGCAGTCTAAAATGGAAGCATCCAAGGCTACTACCCCCCTCCCCTCAAAATGCATAATTTTATAATGTGCGATCTACCCAAAAGGGCACTTAGTAGTCTAGTGGGAAGAAAAACAAAGGGAAGAAAGGGGAAGGAAATCAAAATAACCAAAATCCCAGGAACAATGCTGAAGGGGGGAAGAAAGAGAAGAAAAAGGTGAAGCTTCCTTGCAAGTTGTTTAAGGAACACCATCTGAATTACCAATTCCATTTTATGGAATAAGCTCAAAAGTTGTTGAAGCAACAGCCTGTTTTCCTCGAGGACCCTTTCCTGTAAGGACAAATTGCAACTTTGAGTGATCTGAAGAATGTTGGGGGAACTTAGAACACTCCCTCTATTGATCAATCATAAATTAGCATGGTCTAATCCCAAACTTTACTACAAAACAGAGTAAAAAACTATGAATTTGAGTCTTCATAGAAAGATAAGCAACCTATCGAAGAAACAACCCCCCTTTCGATTAAAAAACTGACTCAACCTATCCCGAAGTTACCGAAAGGTGTCTTCAAGAATACATATCACAATCATAATGCGAGGGATGCTCCCAACTATTTAGTTGTGGGGAAATGGCCCGAACTTCTTTTTCTATGTATGCTTTAGAAGTGTTACAGAGATGTCCTTCATAGCGTAAGGCAATTTTTTAGCTATTGGTAGTACTGATTATACGAGCTTAATGACCAAGTTTGACTTATCTTATGTTAAACCCCACTTTCCCTACCATGTAGCCTTCCAAATTGAAGTAGTCCATGGCGGTAAAAACATTGGACGAATTGCTATAGATGAAGGTGCATCTACATGTGTAATGGTTGTTTCGTGTTGGAAATATTTGGGTTCCCCTAAGTTGGTCCCATCAAATACCTTGCTGACTAATTTTGAAATAAAGTATTTCCTTCTACATGGTATACTACCCTCTTTTGATATAGAATTGGCAAGGAAAATGGTTTCAATATAATTAGAGGTTGTTGAATCTCCTTTGGACTACAATTTACTATTGGGTAGGAGTTGGACCTATGCCATGTGCGTTATTCTGTCATTATTCTTATGTGTCCTGGTTTTCCCTCATGAAGGGTAGATAGTGACTATTGATCAGTTATATTATACCTGGAATATTTGTATGGACATATCATATTCTAATGTTCCCTTGATTGATCGATCATGTCCAGTGAATGAAATGTTAGGAGATGGGATGTACATGTCACTAATGGGCACTTTTGACTTGCTTGCTCCTATAAACTTTCTTGGAAGGACTGGTGTAGGGAAGATTGTTTATACAGTTGTATATATAATAGATCCATAGGTTCTCCCTTCGCAAGCCGAGCCTGATTTTCCCTTATCAACAATTAAAATATTTCCTAGCTACATTTGATGCTACTACTAGTTTCCTCCCGCCTCCTTTAGTCTCAGAGGAGCCAAATGAAGCAGATATTCCTACATGGGTAGCGAAATTGACTTATTAATATGATTTCTTGGACATGGTTTTACCATTTTATGAATCCATTTTTGAGGCCATGATAGGACCAAACAAAATATGTGAAGATTTACATCAGAAGTCCTAATTACTACTAGAGCTGAGCAGAATTGAAAACTCTGAGTTCCATGTGAGATTGAGTGAAGGTGTTGAACAACCTATAAATCCTCTTCATAAGGAAGGATTGTTTGTTTAAGGTAACATGGCAATTAAAATTTCCACAAACATAGCCATTAACATCTCCACCAAACCCAACATCTTGGAAAATTTCTATATCGGAGCAAATTCTTCAGCTGAGGAAATTGCCATTTATATGGCCTTGTTCATGGAATTCCATGTTGTGTTTACATGGTCTTATGAGGATATGCTAGGAATCAACCCATATGTCATGGAACATGAAATAAGAACATAGCCTAATGTCATACCTATTCGACAAAAGTTATGTACTATGAACCTATGGAAAGTGGTATCCATCAATGATGAAGTTGAAAAACTATTAAAATTTGGCTTCATATACCCCATTTATTTAAAGGAATTGGTATCTAACCCAGTCTCGGTGGATAAAAGGAAAGGAACAATATGTTTTTGTACTGAATTGAGAGACCTGAACAAGGAATTTCCTACATATAAATACTCCACACCTTTCATAGATCAAATAATTAATGCATGCATGGGTAGATAAGTCTTTTATTTTATGGATGGCTTCTCGGGATACAATTAAATACAAATTAAACCCAAGGACCAACATAATACTGCCTTAATCTTCCCCTACGGTAATTTTGTGTATAAATATATGCAATTCGACTTGAAGAATGTTGGGGCTACCTTCCAATGAGATATGAATTTATGTTTTGATGACATGAAGCACATTTTTGAACCTTACTTATATGACCTTTCATCTCATTCCAGAAAAAAGAAAAGATCACCTAGATCAGTTTCGTCTTGTATTTGAAAGGTGATGACACTATAAGATCCTCTTAAACCCCCATAAGTGTGTCTTTTGTGTCGATTCAAGATGACTATTGGGTTTCATTATTTCTAGTAAGGGTATTAGGGTCAATCCAATGAAAGTTGAGGTGATTATTAATATTCCTCCTCCTCATACTATTAGACCACTGCAAATTCTACAAGGAAAGTATAACTATATAAGAATTTTCATAGCGAATTATGCCAAGATAACGAATGGTTTCATGCACTTTATTAATCAAGACACCCCTTTTATATTGGATGAATCTACCCAACAGTCATTCGAGGAATTAAAGAAAAACTTATTATGATCCATGTTGTTGCATCCACCAGATTACACCATGGATTTTATATTGTATATGGACACATCAGACTCTATGGTTGCTGTAGTGATGGTTCAAGAATATGAAAAAATACAAGAGCACAGAATCTATTATCTCAATGGAGCTTTGGATGGACCTAAACTAAGATATTCACACGTCGAAAAGTTGTCCTTAGTGGCATTGTATGTCGTTCAAAGTTTACGACATTACACATTGCTGAAGACAACTATTGTAGTCACGAATGTAAATCCATTTCAATACATTCTATCTCGATGGATCGTCAGAGGAAAAATTTAATAAATGAATTTTCATACTCCAAGATTTTGACCTATATTTTTAGTCTGCTAAATCAAAAAATTCCTTGGTATTCACAGAATTTATCTCTGAGTTCCCAAGTGACGAAAGTATAATGACATAAGATGAGTAATTTCCTGATCAAAATATTTTCTTAATTTAAACCGATGATCCTTGGTACTGTTAAATTTTCATATGCTTAGCTAAGACATCAGTATTTCATTTCATTTTCATGATAAAAGCATATAAACATGATTACTGAAAGATAGACAAGCACAACCATAAAAAAGGAACACAAAGATTTATCCTGGGAAAACCCAAAAGGGAAAAACCCAGCAAAAGCTTCCTCAATATAGATTCCCCAAAAAGATAAAAGATAAAACCAGCAAGGAGATCAAGGCCTGATCCTCCTCCTTCTCTAGCTACTTCTCTTCTCCACTAATGCGCTACGCAAGTGAGAATGTGTGTGTCACAAATGAGGAGCACTACACCTCTATTTATATTCATCCGTTCACTTGAGTTAACTCATTTGACATGTAGGCTCGAGTTAAATCATGTAGGATTGAGTTACACATGTAGGCTCAAGTAACCACACTGGGGTGCTGATGACCCACCTTTACAATTAGAGGGGACTACCTCATGAATCTTATTAGTTCTTCCGATTAAGAGCATCGAGGTACAATGTAATACAAGTGGTTCTCCTAGTAGGACCATCGGGGACCACAAAAAGATACATATAGAATATTCTTCGAAGTTACAATATTTCAACACCCCCCCTTAACGAGAAGGGTATTCTACAGCAACAACAAGAGTAGAGATAGGGGACATCATCAACATCAGTAGGGTAACACATCTATAAATCATTGGAAGCTTTTCAACATCATGTAGTCTTCATCTTCAATCTTCACTCTTCATCATCAGCAACATCTTCAGCCTTTGATCAGCAACATCTTCAGCATTTTGATCTTTCAATTAGCAACGACATCTTCCGCACTTGGACCTTTCGATCAGCAACATCTTCAGCACCATTAGAGGAAATTTCAACTCAAAATGGGCCTCCTAAAATGAACTAATAAAATAATAGTTAAAATAATAAAATAATATTTATTAATTTTGGAGGAAGAAAAGAAAAAAACTACATTTTTGTTTGTATTTTTGACATATCTCCCTGTGTTTTTACTCAAATTTCGATTGGGAGAGCTCGTTGGATGCGGAATTTCTCGACATACTTTTGACGGACCCTGTTACCCCAAAAACAAGAAATACCTGAAAAAATGGAATGATGACATCATCATTCCATTTTTTCAGGTATTTCTTGTTTTTGGGGTAGCGGGGTCCATCAAAAGTATGTCAAGTGGGTACTCGTTGGATGCGGAATTTAATTCCGCATCCAACGAGCTCTCCCGATCAAAATTTGAGTAAAAACACAAAGAGATATGTAAAAAATACAAACAAAAAAAGTAGTTTTTTTATGATACCTATCCCCAAATTTATATTAAAAAAGTGTTTAAGACCTATACGGTATTTCAAATTTAAAGCAATTTCATTGGCTAACACATGATGACATGTAATTTGAATAAAAGTTAAAAGGCCCATTTTGAGTTGAAATTTCCTCTAATGCTTTGATTGTTCGATCAGCAACAACATCTTCATCATTTTGACCTTTCGATCAGCAACATCTTCAGCACTTTGACTTTTCGATCAGCAACAACATCTTTAGCATTTTGTCCTTTCGATCAGCAACATCTTCAGCATTTTGACTTTTTGATCAGTAGCAACATCTTCAGTACTTTGATCTCTCGATCAGCAATATCATCATCAACACTTTTCCCTTTCGATCAGCAGCAACATCATCATTATCATATTCTGATCTGTCGATCATAATCATCATCACATTCTGATCTTTTAATCAAAAACATCATCATCATACTCTGATCTTTCGATCAGAAACATCATCAACATACTCTGATCTTTCAATCAGAAACATCATAATCATAGTGCGTCATCATCATACTCTGATCTTTAGATCAATACGTCATCATCATCATACTCTGATATTTCGATCAGTACGCCATCATCATACTATGATCTTTCGATTAGTACGTCATCATACTCTGATCTTTCGATCAGTACGTCATCATACTCTAATCTTTCGATCAGTACGTCATCATCATCATCATACTCTGATCTTTCGATCAATACGGCATCATCATCATCAGCAACAACCTGCAATCCACAACTCAAAGACAGAAAGTCTTTGGATCATTTTAGGACTTAAAGTCCAGGGATGATACAATCCCACCACATTCTCGACAACCGAAGTTACCGGATTGATTACAGGAGAATCAATCCCTATCACTTTAGGACTAAGTCCAAGGACGAAGCAATCCTACCACATTCTCGAGAAACGAAGCCACCGGATAGATTACGGGAGAATCAGTCCCTATCACTTTAGGACTATGTCCAAGGATGATGCAATCCTACCACATTCTCAAGGACCGAAGCCACCGGATTGATTACGGGAGAATCAGTCCCTATCACTTCAGGACTATGTCCAAGGATGATGCAATCCTACCACATTCTCGAGGACCGAAGCCACCAGATTGATTACGGGAGAATCGATCCCTATTACTTTAGGACTATGTCCAAGGATGATGCAATCCTACCACATTCTCGAGGACCGAAGCCACCGGATTGATTACGGGAGAATCAGTCCCTATCACTTTAGGACGATGTCCAAGGATGATGAAATCCTACCACATTCTTGAGGACCGAGGTCACCGAATCTATTATGGACAGATGTCCCGGGATGATACAATCCCTCTTCATTCTCAAAGACCTAGGTCTCTGGATCACTTTAGGGCAAGTGCCCAGGGATGATACAATCCCACCACGTTCTTGAGGACCGAGGTCACTGGATATATTATGGATAGATGTCCTAGGATGATACAATCCCTCTTCATTCTCGAAGACCGAGGTCTTCAGATCCCTTTAGGGCAAGTGCCCAGAAATGATACAATCCCACCACATTTTCGAGGACCGAGGTCACCAGATCTATTGTGAACAGATGTCCTGGGATGATACAATCCCTCTTCATTCTCAAGGACCATGGTCTCCATATCACTTTAGGGAAAATTCCCAGGGATGATACAATCTCACTGCAACATCACTACTCCCCCTTTCAAGGAAGGTCTTTCCGAACAACACCAAGCTTGTCTCGAAAGTGTTCGAACTCTACTCGAGGCAGAGGCTTCGTCAATACATCATCATCCAAACCATCATCATCTACATCTTTAGTATCTGAATATTGATCTATCACCATCTGTATCTCTAGTATGTGAATACTAAAAGCATCATCATCTATATCTTCAGTATAGAAATACTAAAAGCATCATCATCTCTATATTTAGTATAGAAATACAGAATCACCATCATCTATATCTATCGTATGTAAATACTGAAATATCATCTATATCTTCAGTATGGGAATACCAAAATCATCATCGTCTATATCTTCAGTATGGGAATACTGAAACATCATCATATCTATATTCAATATAGAAATACTGAATCACCATCATTTGCATCTACAGTATCATCATCTACATATTATCTTGTATGTAGAAATACCAGATTTCTATGTGTTACGTCGGAACACAGGGTTCTTTGATATCACAACTATGGTTATCACATAGAATCATTGTAGTGTCCATCTTCAGATCAAAGAGACCTGATATCAGCTTCTGAAGCCATATGACTTCACAACTTAGTAGAGCAATCTGCTATGTATTCTACTTCAACCGTGCTAAGAGAAACACTGGACTGTTTCCTGCTAAACCATGAAATCATAGCAAACCCCAAACAAAAGCATATACCTGATGTGCTTTTCCTGTCTGAGATACTTCCATCCCAATCTGCATCTATGTAGCCATACAATTTATACTCATGGCGACCATCATAGTATAGACCAAAGTCTATAGTCCCTTTCAGATATCTCATCACATGTTTTGCAGCTACTAGGTGAACCCGTCTTGGTTGATCAAGATATTGACTTAAGGTGTTCACATCAAAACAAATGTCTGGTCTGGTATTTGTTAAGTACATCAATGACCCAATGATCTGTCTGTAGTGAGTCACATCCACTAACTCTAACAGCTTCAGGTTGGATTCCATTGGTGTGGCCATGACTTTGCATTCCAACATATTGAATCTCTTCAATATCTCTACCACATACTTTCCCTGGTTGAGAAAGATTCCTTCTGAACTTTTCCATACTTCTAGACCTAGGAAATAATGCATTAACCCAAGGTCTTTCATCTCAAATTCTTCTGCTAGTTTCTTCTTGCTTTCCATGATCTGTTTCTCATTCCCTGTCAAGAATAATTCATCCAAATATAGTAATAGAATGACAGGTACATCTTCTACAACCTTGTAGGAAAGGTTAGGATTGACTTTAATCTTGGAAAAACCCATGCTCATCAGGAAACTATCTATTCTTCCATACCAAGCTCTGGGAGCTTGATTCAAGCCATAGAGGGCCTTCTTCAACTTGCATACTTGATTCCATCTATATTCAACTTCAAATCCTCGTAACTATTCGATGTAAAACTCTTCCTCAATAATACCATTAAGGAATACTTGTATTTACTTCATCATGGAAGAAACTACCATGATAGTTTTGAAAAAAAGTGTACCTTGCTTCCTGGAGTAAGTGTCTCTTCAGAATTAATTCCCTCTTTCTGATAGAAACCTCTAGCAACAACTCTTACCTTACTTCTATCAGCAACATATCTTATCTTGCAAATCCATTTGGAAGATACCACATTCTTGCTTTCTGGTTTGAGTACTATATCCCAAACATCATTCTAGTATCATAACATCTTCTATGAGTTTGTCTTCTCAGGTCATCAACATATCCTAGTCTTCTGTATTCAACCTTGAAGGTTGGAACCCACTTTACTCTTGGTAAAGTCTTGATCCATCACACAACTATCCATCATGTCATACCATGTCAAACTCAGATATACTTTTTTGTAGTCACTCCCCCTGAAGTGGAGTATCATCTTCCATCTTCATTCTGTACAGGTGGTTCTATGCTTGATATATATTGGTCAATAGAGTATGTCATGCCATAGTCTATTCTTTCTGGGGAGAATCACAAACCTTGCTTTGTAAACTTGTTCCATCATATCGTATACATCATTCCCCATGATCAACTGTTATTCTTTGATCATAGCTTCTTTCATAGCATTCTTTTCTTCATCTTGAGTTATCTCTTGTACCCATGGTGGTCTTCATCCTTAAAGGTGGATCTACCACTCTCTGAATCTCTTTCTTCCGTCATGGTGTCTCTGACCCTAGGAGCTTCAGATTCATGTTTATTGGAGTGAATCTTGAATTGTCATCACTTGTTCTTCAGAACAAGTCTCATCCTTCTTTTCTTGTAGGAGGTTGTTCATGACCTTTCCTACAATTCAAATGCACCAGTTGCATGGTTAGAACTATTTCATAAAACATATGCATAACGACAAATTCTTATGCATCATGCAACTGTTTAGTCAATACAACATTCATCCATATCTCACATAAACTTTCTAGATGCCTTCCATCTCCATCATGACATTATTGAGATTGTGCACTAATCCAATATGTCAGCAAAGAGGTTTGATAAGTAGCAATGGAGAGTTGTATAGCACCATGAGATACTTACCCATCACATACATATTAGTAGTATACAGTCATTAATGCAAACAATCTATCATGCATAACACATCAACTGAATATAATCAAATGTATAACAAAACAATATCATGAAATGACAATTGAATACTTATCTTCTATTTTTTTTGTGGGTAGAATCCATCTTGATCATTCTGCTTTATCATCTTCTTCATTCATGGAATCATCATTTCTTATCCAAATGACAAGAATTGAGTTCTTCATATTCCTCATCGCTTGAGGGATCTTCTTTGAATGGTGAGAGCTTGATCTTCAATTGCTCCCATCTTCTTCTTCTCTTCTTGTGAGTCGAGCTGAAAGCAATTACTTCTTTCTGGCATACATTCTTTGCATGAATCCCATGATCCTGGGAGGCCATTCAAGGTGGCTATCACCACTTCTGCAATCTCCACTTGTTCTTCTACTGCTTCAAGTTGTTCTGCATTCTGGATCTTCACATTCTTCAACTGTTTTCTCAAAGCCATCTTCTGATTTAGGTTCTTATCTTCAAATAGCTTGATCAAGGAATCAAACATATTCGGTGTCTTTAGGGAAGACACTTGTGGTACAAGTTGATCCGTGATTGAATCAACAATGATATTCTTGGCCTTGATCAAGTTCTTCTTGTGTAAGGCTTTGAGCCTCATCTTCGTATGGAACTGGAACCTCTCTACTTATGTAGGTGTTCAATTCATTTTCTTTAGAGAGATCATATACTTCCATGCTTGAAATTTGTCAACTTTACCAAGATTATCATCAAGCTGATGTGATAGATCACTTTGAAATGAGAACCTCAAATGCAAATAGCAAAAGATTAGATCTTACCGATTTGAGGTGTCCGTCCTGCTTCCAGAGCTAGCTGATTTAGTGTTTGTCAGAGAAACCCTAATTTTCAAAACTTGGAATATTTAAGATATGATTGGATAGAAATATATATCTCATCAAATGGAGCTGTCTAATGTACTCCTTTTCTGAAAACAATGGAGGGAAGCTCCCGGAACAGGAAGCCCTAGTTCTCCACTTTCTTCTGCAGACATTCCTGTCACTGTTTCTATGATATCTCTGAAATTACTGCTCCTATGTGTCTAAAATTTCTCACTAGGGTAACCTCACATGTCCCTGATCCAAAACCACATTTTTAATCAGAATTGGTTTCACCAATTGGGATTTATGATCCATTTCCCATGGTGACCTGTTACAGGACTGTTCAGAATAGAGAAGTTGTATGAACTGCCACATGTCACTGTTTCATCTTCTGGTTCTGAAATTCAGACCACAGAAAGTAAATTATGTGATATTTTTGGAACATCTTCAGGAATTCAGTTTTGGACCTCTTTAGCCCAAGCTATAGCAATGTTCCCTAGGTGTCCTGTTTAGGGATGAATTCTAGAAGAGGATAGAATCCTAACTTGGAGGGATCATATCTCCCAAAATACAGTGCATATGAGGCTGAATTTTGGACACAGTGTACATCAGGATTCTATCTTTGGTCTCTACAATTTTCAGCTCCTGAAACTTTGTCAATATCAGGATATAGAAAATGTACCAAAACTTAGCAGTTTTAGTATTTAGGGTTTTTCTAGCTCGGGGTCAAACTAGGGTTTGACTTTCCTGGAGTTTCACCCAACCAAAAAACTTGATCCAGGTCTCTAGAATTCGATTTTGATGAGTAGATAAATCCTATGTTGGGCTCACTCAAATATTCTTCTTCTGCAAGAAGCCCTAATTTCTCACACCGAAAACTGAAATCGCTTGGAATCGAATTCCGCTTCGACAGAAAGATGCGCCCTTCAATGGAGAGTCATCCTAGCCTTATTTTGCTGATCAATTGTGGAGAGAGAACCAAAAAGTAAGAAGCCCTAGATTTCGTAGTTGCGTAATGTCTTCTTTTTAGGGTGGCTCTGATACCATGTTAAATTTTCATATGCTTAGCTAAGACATCGGTATTTCATTTCATTTTCATGATAAAAGCATATAAGTAGGATTACTGAAAGATAGAAAAGCACAACCATAAAAAAGGAACACAACTATTTATCCTGGGAAAACCCTAAAGGGAAAAACCCAGCAAAAGCTTCCTCAATATAGATGCCCCAAAAATATAAAAGATAAAACTAGCAAGGAGATCAAGGCTTGATCCTCCTCCTTCTCCAGCTACTTCTCTTCTCCACTAATGTGCTACACAAGTGAGAGTGTGTGTGTCATAAGTGAGGAGCACCACACCTCTATTTATATTCATTCCTTCACTTGAGTTAACTCATTTGACATGTAGGCTCGAGTTACACATGTAGGCTCAAGTAACCACACTGGGGTGCTGATGACCCGCCTTTAGAATTAGAGGGGACTACCTCATGACTCTTATTAGTTCTTTCGATTAGGAGCATCAAGGTACAATGTAATACAAGTGGTTCTCCCGGTAGGACCATCGGGGACCACAAAAAGATACATATCGAATATTATTCGAAGTTACAATATTTCAGCAAGTACGAATATATTGGGTACAGATATATTTTGATATATCTCTAGACTTTGAAATGTCTGATAACCTTCTCACAAGAAGAGTGGAAAAAGTTACGACTAAACAAAAAAAACTACCTCATTATTGCAGATCCCTTGTATAGAAGAGGAGTAGATTCTATTCTATTGCATTTCCTCACTCATGAGGAGGCAGAGTTTGTACTCAATGATTCTCATAGTGGAGGATGTGGAGGTCATTTATCTGGTTTAGAAATGACCCATAAAATCTTATGTACCAGTTATTTTTGGCCCACCATCTTTAAATATTGTGTGGAAGCTATGAAACATTATCATCCTTGTTAGTTGTACACCATAAATATGTAGTCACATTACACTCTGTACATCCCATCATCGTGGTAGGGCCCTTCACCAAGTGGGGGTTTAGATTTCCTGATTTGCAACCCAGTTTTTTCTTGGGGGCATAAATACATTATTTTTGTTGCAGACTACTTTACCAAGTGGGAAGATGAAATGCCTACCTTCGAAGTCGATGGTGATACAGAAGCATATTTCATATTCAATCAAATTATTGCTAGATTTGGTATCCTAAAGAATAATGTCACGAACCATGTAAATCACATCCAAAACAAGATGATGACTGAATTAACTACTTTTCTAGGGTTTAAACAAGATCACTCCTCTTCCTTTTACCTATAGGAGAATGGAAAAGTAGAATCCGTCAATAAAATGTTAAATACATTATAAAGAAAACTATTAATGAAAGTATATCAAACTAGAAGATCATGTTGTATCTTGCACTTTGTGAGTACCAAATGACAGTCAATGCTGCCATGGGCTTCTCCCCTTTCCAAATCGTTCACACGGTGGAAGCAGTTACCCCTATAGAATGCAAAATTTCAACGTTAAAAATCATAGTACATGTGTTACCTGACTCTTCTGACATAGAAGAAAATTTGTTGCATCTAGAAAAACTAGATGAACAATGCATGTATGTACTTACAACAAATGAAGCACACAAGGAACAAGTCAAAAACTAGTATGACAAAGCTATAAAACCTAGGGTTTTTTTCGAAGGAGAACTTGTCTTGGTTTACAACTAGGATAAGGAACCCTTATGAGTAGGAAATTTCAAGCCCATGTGGTTAGGTATGTATGTTGTGTCCAAATTCCTGAAGATTTTTTCTTATGAATTAGTGGATTACAATGGTAATAAGATGCATGATCCCCAAAACGGTCTCTATTTGAAAAATCAATACGCTTAGGCTATGTGTTTTTTCATGTACATATATGTATAACTTTGTAATTAGTTATCATTTGTTAGTGTTTATTGTGTAAATATGGTGTTGTTTTAGATGTTGATGGAGAGATTTATATGATTTGCAGATGGTGCAAGTCTTCTCACTTGTAACCTAGATTTAGCCGCATGGGTAATATATGCACCTACATGACAACTAGTTACCTCACGAGGTGCTTGTTTAGGTCTTGCAAATAATAATATGGATGACTACAACATTGTTATTGAGCTACTAAGGGATTCCACATTACATGACATTTAGTGTTTAGAGGTCATACTTGACTCCCAATTAGTAGTCTCTCTGCTTAATGGAGATTATCAGGTGAGACATCCTATTCTACTGCGTAAGTTCCTACAAGTTAGATTATTTGAAAGATAGTTTAATCACATTATATATAAGCATATTCCAACAAATAAAAACACAATAATTGACTCATATCCAAAGTATATCTTAGATTGGAATTTTTCACATGCATTGTAAAACATATTTAGATGAACACATAGAAACACATGTAAATAATTCATCATATATATATATGTCAAATAGGTCCATAAAAATCGAGTCTTGGTCCAAAACGATCTAGTAATAAGTACATCAAAATAAAAAAATAGGATCGCAGCCCCCTAGATGCTAAAAAACTATGGAGACTCTTCATCTTCCTCTGCAACAACCTCTCGATAGAACATGATGGTCCTAGACACCTTCCTAAGAAGGAGTAACCATGAAGGAGGAACCCCCACTACATGGTCCTTCATATCAATGGGAATCCTTTCCTTCCTCAAAGTCAGAATACCATGAGTAAGGAGGGTCATCTTTCCCTCTACAACTTGGAGCATGGAATCACCACCACCTCCCTCAACTAGTTGTACAAATTTCCTAGGATGACCACCCAATAGGTCCAATATCTGCATCACACAAACATGGATTGAACTCATACATTTTGTGTATGTATAAACACTTATTTACGAAAAAAATAAAAAAAAAATTAAATATTTTAAAAATAAAAGACTTTACCCATCTCTTCCCATGCCTTTCCAGGAGGCAGCATGAGCCGAGGGTCACCATGAAATTCTAGTACATCATAGGGAAACAACTCAAAGGAAGGTACCTATATTCTCCACCATACATAGAATTCATCATCGTAAGCTCCATGGATCTCACCTCCACCTTGGCGAATAAAATCATCTCCCCACCTTCTGAGCCTAGGCTCACGTGGATGTATATGGGAGACTACCACTCTAGGGCTCAATGTAGGTTTCACTAAAAGAAGATGACCACTAGGTTTCTTGGGTGTTTGAATTTATTTTTCTTACCTAACTTGCAATTCGACAATTGCTTCTTCATATTGAAAAATAACCTGGAACACCAGTCAAACACTGCATTCCTCAGACATTCCACTACAACGTGCATATGATTACAAGTGGCTAGGTGTAATGATGACACACCTTCCACCGGTGTGATGGTGCTTAATATCACCTTCAACGCGAAACTAGGTATATAGCCAATAGGAACCTATGTACCATATTCTAGGATCTAGCAAGTAGTATGTGTTCACATAGTCATGAACACTAAGTTGGTCCCCTCCATGACCAAAGCCACTTGAGCTCATCAGAAGACCTCTATGCGATAAACTGGTGATAAAGTAAATATATTTTGTAGTGATGTCTAATATTTCACCTTGTAGATCAAACAAGTCTTGGTCGAGATCCCAAAGTCGTACTAGGGACTCTAACAATCTCACTTGTGCACGCATGTTCACCCCAAGGAAAAAATATAATAAACCACATCGATGAAGAGAAACTAATTTCAATGGATCTTGTAATGCTTCTCTATCAAGGTCTCTATGCTCCCTCTCTCTCCAATCAACCACCATCTTTCCTGCAAACATGAGCTTTTATGGTCATTTTCATCAAAAAACACACAACCCACACAATACGCATCTGTTTAGTTAGCACAGAAGTGTACCATATGTGGGTATCATGTTGCATACCCATGCATTTTTCTTAAATACAGGAGTTTGCAATGAGCTACCCGAATATTTCGTGTGGTCCCCTTTCAAACTCAATAAAACATCTAAAATTGGTAAGAAAAATTTTAAAAATGGTATGAAATGAAAGATGAGAATGAGATTAGTTACCTACAATTTGCAGAAGTCTTTCTATTTCCAATGGTTTCACTATACAAAGTGTTTGAATTTTGAAAGTAAAAATTGCACCATTTAAGGTAAAAATCAAAATTGATTGTTTTTTAACCAAATTTACTATTTGTAGTAAAAATTTCAAAAATTTGACCCACTTTGCCATAGTTTTTGGTCATTTATGAAAATTTTGACTAATAATTCATTTGTGTTTTCAGTCTTTCAGGTCATGGATGAAATTTTAACATTCTATTTCTGACATATAAGGTAGGATTTGTTCCTTTTACATCTTGCATTTATACCTGATCCTGTTTTGAACCGTAGGATTCACTTTTTATCCATGGAATGCGATATATAGCCTCATTTTCTCCTTCAAACATCGTTGTTCTTCCATGGATTAGAACCGACCTAACATGGGATTCCCTAGTTATATCATTTATTTCCACTTTTGGTACCCATGGTTCTTGTTGCTAGGTGACATGATCCTTCATAGTAATTTTATATGGAAAAAACAACCTCATGCTTTATCTTTTATGGACTATCACTTGTTATAAGGCCCCCACCATATGGAGTTATATTCAACCCCTAGTCTGACTCCTTAAACATTATTCGATTGTTGAGTTACTTGTTCTTTCATACTTTCTAAAGTAAATGAAAGATCATCCACATCGGTATAAGTTTAACCATTTTCCGGACAATGTGGATTACTCATGAAAAAATGATTAATCTAGTTCATTGTGTCTAGAAGAGTATTTATAGGTATAGGTTTATCTGTTTTTTGAGTCTGGAAGACTAAAATTACGAAAAAAGGAACTCATTTTAGTTTACTTTTTCTTTTTTCATTCTCTGGATTAAACTATGACAAATATCTTGAGCATTCTTTATGTCATTATCATGCTCATTAAAACTCGGTATAAAGCATTGAGTTTACTGTTGGATGACCCATACTTGTAAATAAATGGAACATCCTGAGTGATCTTTCATTCCTTCACACTCATTAAACTAAGGCTATATTCTTGTTTTGAAGGAACATTGATTTGGTGATAGTTTACCCCTTTTTCATACCTTAACGACTAAGTTCAAAAAATGTATACATTAGTTCTTCGGAAGCTAATCAAGTTCTCCTTTGGATTATTTTATACTTTTTTGGACTCATGAGACTAAATTTACGAAAAGGAACCCTCCTAGAGTCTTACTAGAGTTTTTAGACTCTCAAATTATGAAAACACCAACGGGAAAAAACTAATTTGGGTTCGTAAAATCCACGAATCGGTGCTTTATCAAGTAATATTCTATCTCTTCTTCAATATTGTTTAAAAAAAAAATACCTTGAGTTTACTTTCTTCGACTCATTAAAAATAAACAAGAAAGGAAGGAAATACTCTCTGTACTGTAAGTTTTTTGTCATCAAGTCCCTTGAACAAAGCACTAGTTTGACTCTCATGGTACTCATGTTTTAGTTTTCAACTTCCCAGTTTCAACTAGTACTTTGAGTTACTACTCCTTCGTCGCTTACTTATATATTACAAGGGGAATATGTTGATGTATCATAAATTACAAATGACTCCAATTGTCTATGTTGAAGTTCTAAGCTTCATTGAATAATCTCTATGTTGTGCTCATTGTTCAAGTATCCCTAAATTCTATCCATTTACCTTGATCCCTATCATGTTTATCCCTGAGTTTGATCTATTCCTACCTTCCTCTATCTAGTCTACTAGTTTACTCATGTTAGATGTTGAAGGATCCAGTTCCTTCCCTCTCACACATGGCTTCCTATCAGCTCCTGCTAAGGATGAAGACTTTGAGTTTTAATGGTACCTTAGGAACCACGTTTAATATTGGTGGTATCCTTTGCATTAATGGTTATCGGTACAACTCTTCTACCGACATTTTGATGGAATCCTCCATGTTCGACTTCAACTACTATATTCACATGGTAGGATTTGTACTTAGTACTTTGAATTCATATGAAGACCTTGGGCGTACATCCCATGGAGCCTAAGTTGCTCTAGATCATGTGATGATTTGTGACACTACTCCAGCTATTACAGATATACTATTGTACTCATGTGGATATGATCCACCTTGTAAACATGTGTGGCCTTATAGCCCACATTATATGATTCATATGTATCTTGTAAAGGAGCTAGTGTTCCACATTATTGAACATGGAATCCTCAGTAAGGATTTTATAACAATGACTATATTTTTTTGTTTCAGGTACTTCTCTAAAGAATAGATTCTAAGTCCTCTGAGCTAAAATATTGTAATGATTTTTACCATCCTTACCCTATGAACTCACACATTAGGGGGCATATGTTATACCTCGTAATGGAACTTGTCCGTCTGAGTAATGAAACCAAACGTGTTGTCACACTAAAGGATAGTGTAGATAGAAGAAGCCCTAAATTTATAAGAGGACTAGATCCTTGATACATACCATTAACTCCAGTATCATCTATATTTGCATACGAAATCACTTGGAACACATGTATTACCTTATAACAGATCACTTACCATATGTGAGTTTCCTTAAAGCAATTAGCATATCGATCCTAAAAGTTGAATATGCGAGTTTCCTCAAGGAAACTCGTGTATCATTCATAAGCTTCTCCAGTGCAACCTGCATATTTGATTAATATTTGTTAAAAATAAAAATATAACTAATCAAAGGGTAGCTGGGGTCGGTTTGGAAACCTCCCCAACTTCTCTATCTATCCTTGACTCAAAATCCTTCCTCCCAAACAACTATAAAAAGAACGCAACAACGCGAGGAAAGGGGACCAACTTTCGAGGCAAAGTTATGATGGAGAAATTCCATTGAGGAGAGGAGCAAGAGGAATCTGAATTAGGTCTTACAAAGGAGTTTTATCAAGAAAATGATTTGTAATGTTTTTAGAAAGTCTAACAATAAATAATGTCATTTCCTTCCATCAATGTGTAATGCATGATTCAATTGTTTTTGAGTATTGATCAAGATTGTTATTGGATTTAAATTGCAATATTTATTTATGTTCATATCTTATATATTATAACAACTGAAGGTGCTTTGAGGAAGGTTGATTTATTTCATACAAGTGTTGGATATTGGAAGTGGAAGAGCTTTGGAGAGAAGAGGTCAATTTAGGACCAACCTTTGGAACAAGGTGCAGATCCCTCATCTCTTCTTCTTTAATAAATGCTTGTAAGTTCGTTTGTCTGTCTGCAAAACCATAGTATGTTGGTGGCCTCAAACCGCATCCATAGGATATATTTCCCTCGTAGCACATAGGACCAAGCAAAAATATCTGCAAACTCTTTCATTAGCTTAATATATATTTTTCTTTGTTCATCTAAAAGTGATTTAGATAACATAATGAGATTTGGATTCTCTACAGGACCAATATGTTATATATCTAGGGGAGGCTAATATGGGGTACCTAGGGAGGTATCCAAGGGGAATAAAGTATGTAATGGGTACCTAAATGGGAATAATATATGTAATGGGTACCAAATGGGAATACATTAATCTAATGTGGCCATTAATAATGGAATGTGGTCCACTTGATGGTCGGGGGTTAGATTGAAGAAATAATATAATAATGACATAGAATCCTAAATATACTCATGAGAAAGTATAAATAGAAATGAGTATCATTGTGTTATTCATGCGGAATATTGTTATTGTGCAAGCGTGACTTGCGAAGTGATTCCTTCCTTAACGGATATTTAATGGTGTTACACTACCTTAAGGGTTCTCTGTATCTTGGTGTTATTCATATGGTGAATGTATTTTGGTTTCTTTTGAAGTGTTCTATATCTTTGTTATGACTCAATGTTCTGGGTTAAAGATCACTACAAGTGGTATCAGATCTCTTTCCTTGGCACAAGTGAATATTTTTTTTTTTGGATAAAAAATAGGGAAAAATTGAGGGGCAAATTTTAGATCATTTTCTGAAATTGTTTCTGTAGTTTCAGAAGAAACAAGTTGCATATTTGAATTCATATCGTAAAAATACGCATTTAAAAAAAAATCAGCTCATTTGGAGTTCAGAAAGTGGAGATATCGTTGATTGAAAATCACTTATTTTTAACAATTTTGGTGATGGCCACGAAAATTGCATAGCGAATATATTTTGATCGGGTGCCCAAATTTCTATTCTGATTGTTTAGATAGATTCGGGGTGGTTGTTCTAGTTCCAGAATTAGGTTAGCTATAAGGAGGAGAAGTAAGTGATTTTTGTAAAATCCTAGCTCTATTTACAGTTTTTTGAAAACAAAAATGGGAAGTTTTTATTTTACAGGAAATATTGATGGTTCTAGTATTGAAGAATGTAAAAATAACTGCAAATCAAAATGGTAAAAATCATGGAATTTGGATAAACATTTATTTCAAAGATGATTCTAAGGTATGGTGGTGCTCACTTGACTCTAGAAATATGGAAGCACTTTCTAATGAAGACTTTGAACAAGTATTATTAGATAAGTGGTCTCATGCCAAGAACATATACCAAGTGGGACATAAGGGTTTATTTTCTATATTGAAATTTCATGGATGTATTCAAAAGGAGAATATTGTGGTTTCCATTAGCCTTAGTTGCAAACACAATTTTATCCATGTTAATTTGGCCAAAAAATTGCATGTTCCTCACAAGCATATTCAAAACACAAAGGTTTATGGTGAAAATCCTAAAATTTTTAAATATTTGAAGATTACTATGGATAAATATGTGTTGCATTCATAATTATATGCTTTAGATATGTATGATGTGGATGTTGTTTTGAGATATCCGTGGATGAAATCAATGGGTATGGTTAATATTAATGTAGAAAATAAGTTTGTAAAAAAATGGTACAAGAAGAAGACAATTAGATTGCAAGATATGTATCTTATACCATAAAAAGAGACTAAGAAGGCACATGATGCAGTCTTTGCAAGGGAACCAATTGTAGCAGATGACACATCAAATGATGAGTTTGTGGTGGAATCAGAAGAAGATAGTGTAGAATCCTATGAAGAAAATTATTAAGCAGGGAATATACAAGAAGAAGAATCAAAGGAGCTACATTATTCCAAGGAATCAAATTTTATGAAATCAGAGAAGAAGTTCCCATCATTCAAGTTGCAACATATCGCCACCCACACTACTTTCAGAAGAAAAAACCATCGAGGACAAGTTAAGAGCACCAGAAAACCTACAATGGACCAAGAGGAAACCAGAGAAGAAAGAAATATGGAGATGAATGGAAGAATAAAAGAAATACAAGGAGATACCAAATAAATGCAACATCATATTGGAACTAGAAGAGCACAAATCAAGATCAAGCAAGCCATGAATCCGTTAGACCATGTATTCACATTCCACTTAGATGGATGGATGCACATGCTTGGTATCATTTGAATAGTTTCTTAGTCAATCTTATTATGTGTATTCTTCTCATGTTTCGAGGACGAAACATTTCTAAGAGGGGTGTAATGTTATATATCTAGGGTAGGATAATATGGGGTACCTAGGGAGGTATCCAAGGGGAATAAAGGATGTAATGGGTACCTAAATGGGAATAATATATGTAATGGGTATATAATGGGAATAAATAAATGCAATGTGGCCATTAATAATGGACTATGGTCCAATTCCCATGTGATGTGTCCAAAGCAATCAAATTAAGAAATCAAAAACATATTTTAATAGGAATGTGATTTTTTTGTGCTCTAACCCTGACGTCTGATCACGACTAGGGTTTTGAACCTGTCAGTGGTTGATCTGCAGGTTGGGTCACTGCCTTTCATGAGCACAGTTGTTGTTGGCATTAGGATGATGCCTCCTGATACTGAATATGCAAAATATTTCTGCAGGCTAATGTTGGGCGAATACTTTAAACCTTTTTCGACCCCTATTCTGAAATTCGTTAAAAATCTCGACAAAATACCAACTATAGATCTGCCACCGCAGCATCCCATGAACATCATAGTTTTTATGGAATATCGGGCTCTGTTGGGACATTTCACAAGGATTTAGACCTCTCCCAAGTCCACAGATATCCGGATCAAGAAAAAATGGCGGCCCTTGATCTCTAACAGTGTCACCTGCTACACGATGGGGCGAGTGTTTTTCTTGTTTGAGTTCATCTACAAGGATGATCGGGATCTGATTTTTCATAATGGGCCTTACTTCATGGGATCCCAAGGGATCTATCTAAACATATGGACTCTTGATTTTGACTCAGATGTTGATGTTCCTAAAACTGTGTCAGTTTGGGTTCGTCTCCCAAAACTGTCGATCCATTGCTGGATCCCCTCCTCCATGCAAACCATTGGGGATAAGTTAGGAAGATACATCGACAAATAAAACCATAAATAAATCTACTCCTATTCTAGAATCTATGTGGAATTCGATCCTTAAGCTGGTCTTCCTGAGGCCATCGAGTTAACAGTTGGAGAATGGAATCAGTTCCAAAAGCTTGACTACGAGAAACTTCCATTCAAATGTCGTCACTTCCATGACTATGGGCATTTCCAGAAGAAATTCTCGAAGCTCCCTTTAGAACAAAAAGAATGAGAAGCAGAGGAAGGTTGGACCCAATCTAAGAGAACCAAAACAAATATCAGGTAAGCTAACATAAGAGAAATGAAGAATGCAGGACCAACTATACCCAGGAAGGACGATACACCACAAAAGTCTCCTCCTGAGGCACGAAATCGATTTGAAGAGTTGCATAATAACACAAAAGAAACCCGAACAGAGTCTGAAATAGTTCATGAGGAAGAATATATAGGAAAAAAATAATGTGGTCTCTACACCTAGATCTGGTGGGGGAGGCTCCACAGAATCCCAACTCTCCCTAAGTCATTCTATTCCAAAAAACCCTAAGTTATAAGGTGAGGTATCAGAAGAGGAAGAAGAAGAAATCCACCTTGATCAACTCATGCAATCAAAATATAAAAGAGGATGTAAAACATAAAAGGAGTGGCATGAAGAAGTCACATACAAAGACAAGCTTATTGGATCTCAAGCTACTCTCGAGGCCATGATGAACCCTAGAACAACCAAAAAGAAATGACATGCCTCTAAAGGGGCCTCCCACCCCTCTAAAGGTAAATAATGAAGCTAGTCTCCTAGAACCGTAGGGGATTAGGTAGTAACAAAAAGACTGATGCAATGAAAGACCTCATGCAGATCTCCAATCCCAATGTCCTACTGGTCTAGGAGATGAAATTGGAGGATGTGGATTTCCTCCAAGCTTCCAATTTTTTTCTAGAGAAATAGTGAAGGATTAGTAGTAAGTGCCAGGGGGGCTTCTACAGGTGTGGGCATGCTCTGGAAAACTTCCATGTTTGATCTTTTTCACTCTGAAGTTATTTTACACTGGATCTTCTTAATTCTTCAACACAAGAACTCCAGTCACCTAGTAAGTATCCCTAACATCTATATTCCTTCCTTATACTTAGAAAAAAAAGACTGTTGGAAAAGCATTCAAGATTTACTATCCTCCCTATAGCCTGGAAATCTCATTTTTCCTGGTGATCTTAATAGCACTCTCTTTGTTAAAGAGAAAAAAGTAGGATCTATTGTGAGAGATCCCCTGTGCGAAATAGTGGAAGACCTAATGAGCAGCTGGGATCTAGAAGACATAAATCTAGCCATGGGGCTCTACATATGGTCCAATCAAAGGTTGGGACCAAGTCATATCGCGGCTCAACTTGAAAGGTTCCTCGTCCAAAACTCTCTTCTTATTGGCTTTAGGTTCGACTAAACCATATTTCCTTTTAGTATGTTAGACCACAAACCCATCCAGCTGGAGCTTCTAAAGGATAAAAAATTGGGCCCCATTCCCTTCCGTTTTAGCCCTCTTTGGATCAAGGAAGAAGGGTTTCTTGATCTTTTTCAGTCAACCTGGGACAGACTAGTCTCAGGATCCTCCTTTTTTTGAGAATAAAATATAAGGAGGTTAAATTTGTCCCTTAAGGCCTAAGAAAACAATATGAAGTTCCCAATTATGCAAAGAATTGAATCCCAGGATAATCTTAATCAACATCAGAGATGGCAAGAAGAACCACCTATGGACAAGGATAGTCTGGAAAATTAAGCCTCTCTCCATCTCATCCTTCATGCCACTTGTAGAACTGAATAGGAATACTAGAGGCAGAAAGAGAAAACTCTTTGGCTCCTATCAGGTGACAGGAACATCAGTTTCTTTCACAAGAAATTTGAGGCATGCAAGCACTTCATGGTGGTAAAAGAGATCCAATTTCATTGCCATATGGTCTAATACTTTGAATAAATTAATAAAATTGCTCATGACCATTTTAAAAACATTTATACTAAAAAAAATCCCTCCTGGTCCACTTCCTCCATCCCCTATTCTTAACCCGATCCCCCCTTCGGTCGTCCTAACCTCTAATGAGTCCCTAATTAGTCCAGACTGTTAGTTTTTCAACATTTAAGCTAGCATTATGATAAGATCTTTTCACTGAGAGAATAACAAGCACAACAATCACATAAGCACATCACAAGAGACAAGAGACACAAATATTTTAGGAGGGGAAACCATAAATGGAGAAAACCCCTCAACTTCCTCTAAGATAGTATCACCACAAGATGTGATCCCAAAACAGTAAGATGACCTCCCAACACAATAGCAGCCTTCTGTCTTCTATCAATCCAAAGATTTCCTTCTCCAAAAGTGCGCCACACTTGAGAGAGCAAGAGAGCTAAGTCACAAGTGATAAATAGAGAGACTCTCACTCTCTATTTATATTCTTCCGTTGACTTGAAGTGCACTCAACCATGTAGGCTTAACTTATAATTAATTACTTGAGCCTACACCTTAATTAGTGTATAATAACCCAAGTGCCCCTTAAACTGTGGGGACTTACCTAATGACTTGAAATGACTTGATTACATTATTAATCCTCCCGATCGGAACATCGGGGCATGACCACATGACTCAAATACATAATAGAAACATCCCAGAATAAACATCGGGTTACAATATATAAAATACATATAAGAATACATTCCGAAGTTACATATACATCAACACTCCCTCTTAACTAGGAAGGTATTCTTTCGACAAAAATTTTCAGCACTGGTCTTCTTCTCTGCATTAACTGGATCATCTGAGTCATCTTCATCTTCAAGTCATCTTCGTCTTCAAGTAATCTGGATCTGGATCATCTCTCGATTTGGATCATCATAAAATGGCATCACTGGATCTAGATCATCACTCGATCTGGATCAACATCACTGGACTGGATCTGGATCATCACTTGATCTGGATCATCTCTCTGGACAAGATCTGGATCATCTCTCTGGACAGGATCTGGATCATCACTCGATCTGGATCATCACTGCTGGATCTGGATCATCACTCGATCTAGATCTCTCGGAGTCATCATAACTGGATCTGGATCTCCACTGGTCATCATCAAGTGTGTACTATCTCATCATAAGAAGTTCTACTGAGCCAGCCCTATTTCATGCTGGATGTAGGCCCACCACCTGCAGGTCTTCATCATCACTGGCCATACTGGAGAATCCTCAGGACTTATTACATGCGTCACAAAACCTCGAAAGAGCATCCCAGGACTGATTACGGGCACACATCCCAACCTATAGGATCTCCCAGGGCTTCGAATTACATGTGACCTCACCACAAAACCTCGCAAGAGCATCCCAGGACTGATTATGGGCACACAGCCCAACCTATAGGATCTCCCAGGGCTCCGAATTACATGTGGTCTCACCACAAAATCTCACAAGAGCATCCCAGGACTGATTACGGGCACACAGCCCAACCTATAGGATCTCCCAGGGCTCCGAATTACATGTGGTCATGGAAAAACCTTGTAAGAGCATCCCAGGACTGATTACGGGCACACAGCCCAACCTATTGGATCTCCCAGGGACCAAATTACATGCCATCTGCACAACCTGACTGAGTGTTCCTGGTAACTGACCAGGTGCCTCCATTCCTAGAATGGCAGTTGCCCTTACATCTATCCTACTCGACAGAATGGCCAGCACTTATATCTGACATGGAAGGAACTAAATCCTTTAGCCATGAACAGAATGGCTCTGCCCTTACATCTGACCTACTCGTCAGAATGGCACAATCCCATCCAATGATGGAAGACTCTCAACCACAATGAAGAGAGATTTTTGCACTTACATCTGACATGGAAGGAACTAAATCCTTTAGCCATGAACAGAATGGATCTGCCCTTACATCTAACCTGCTCGTCAGAATGGCACAATCCCATTCAATTATGGAAGACTCTCAACTCCAACGAGGAGATATTTCTGCACTTACATCTGCCATGGAAGGAACTAAATCCTTTATCCATGCACAGAATGGCTCTGCCCTTACATCAGAATGGCACAATCCCATCTAATGATGGAAGACTCTCAACTCCAACGAGGAGAGATTTCTGCACTTACATCTGCCATGGAAGGAACTAAATCCTTTAGCCATGCACAGAATGGCACTGCCCTTACATCTGACCTGCTCGTCAGAATGGCTATGGATCTCAATACTCATATCAGTCATGGAAGGAACCAATCCTCTCACCATGACAAAGTATCTCAGCCCTTACATCTGACCATGGAAGGAACCAATCCTCTCACCATGTCAGAATGGCTCTGGATCTCATCACTGTCTCTGGGAGGAAGCCTCAATCTGGAGAACACCAAGTCTCTCTCTGAAGTACTCAAAATTCAACCTAGCCAATGGCTTCATCAATACATCAGCTATTTGTTCCTCCGTCGCAACATACAGGAGCATCACTACTCCTCTCTGCACCATATCCCTGATATAGTGATACTTGATCTCGATATGCTTCAACTTGTCATGGAACACTGGATTCTCTGACAACTTCACGCAACTCTGGTTGTCATAATGTATACACGTAGCATCCAACTGGAGATGAAATATACTAGAAAGTAGCTTTCGTAGCCATACTACCTCACAACTAGCTGAACAAGCTACGACATACTCTGCTTCAGCTGTACTTAGTGCCACACAGGATTGCTTCCTGCTAAACCAAGAGATCACACCTGATCCCATACTGAAGCAAACTTCCGAATTACTCTTCCTGTCTATGGCACTGCCTGACCAATCTGAATCAACATAACCCTCTAGGTTAATCTTCTGATTCGCATCATACTTGAGCCCATAATCAATTGTACCCATGCATGCTTTGTAACCATCAAGTGAACATGTCTCAATATGTTCATAGCAAAGCAAATATATGGTCTCAGGTACATCAAGGACCCAATCATCTGACGATACATCGTAGCATCAACCATCTCTGAAGAAGCATCACTCAATAGCTTCATGTTCAGTGCCATAGGTGTGGTCATGCAGTCCATAATCCTGAACCTCTTCATGATCTCTACTGCATACTTCCCTTGTACAAGGAAGATTCCATCTGCACTCTGCCACACCTCCATACCTAGAACAATAGTGCATCAACACATAACAGGAGCATCACTAGTCTTTCGCCTTCAACCTTGAAGCAAAGGTTGGAATCCACTTTACTCTCAGTAAATCCTAGAATCATCAATAATTTGCCCATCCTGTTGTACCATGTCAAACCTCAGGATATTCTGTAATCACTCCCTCTGAAGCGGAGCATCAGACTCCCTCTGTCTTCCGTACTCTATGCACTGAAACATTCTGTACTGGAGTGACAAGTAGCTTCCTATGCTACTAATCTTCTATATGATCATCTAGTGTATAGACTTACATCTTCAACCTTGTAGCAAAGGTTAATATCTTCATCAATCTCATCATGTATGTGTTTCAACTCTTTACTGGCTGTAAATGTCTCTTCGTAGTCTAGGCCTTCTTTTTGTGAGAAGCCTCATGCTAAGAATCTTGCTTTGTATCCCACGATGTTTCCATCTACTACATGGTGGAACTATGAACTTCTCTTCAGGTCTCGATACTGCACCCAGACATCATTCTTCTTGAACTTTCCCTTTCTTCTTGGTGGCTGGAAGGTTCTGCATCAATGATGTCACTGCACTCGTCATATTATTCTTTGTCTTTGAACTGTCGTCACTTGTTCTTCGGAACAAGTCTTCATTCTTCTTTTCTTGTAGGCAATTATGTATGCGATCTTTCCTACAAGTCAAATACAATTGTATGGTTAGAAACATTTCATAAGGAATGTTCATATTGGTAAATACTTATGCATAAATATATGATCATGCAACTACTTTAGCCAATACAACATTCATCCATATCTCACTGAAACTTTCTAGATGCCTTCCATCTCTACCAGGACAACATTGGGATTGTGCACTAATCCAACATTTCAGCAAAGAGGTTTCATTCTAGATAAGTAGCAATGGAGAATTTGTATGGCACCATGAGCTACTTACCCATCACATGCATATTAGTAGTATACTGTCATTAATGCAAACATCCTATCATGCATAATACATCAACTAAATATAAACAAATGCATAACAAAACAATAATATGAAATGACAATTGAATACTTATCTTTATTTGTTTCGTGGCTATACTCCTTCTTGAGTCTTCAGCTTCATCGTCTTCTTCATTCATGATAGCATCGTTTCTTATCCAAATGCTGAGGTGGATAAGAAGTTCTTCAAGAGTTGAGTTCTTCATATTCCTCATTCCTTGAGGGATTTTCTTTGGATGATGAGTGCTTGATCTTCAGTTTCTTCCATCTTCCCTTCTCTTCTTATGAATCGAGCTTCTTCTTCTTCCCAAAGTTTTCTAAAAGTAATCACTTCCTTCTGGAACACATTCCTTGAATGAATGAATTCCACGATCCTGGGAGGCCATTCAAGGTGGCCATCACCACTTCTGCATTCTTCACTTTTTCTTTTACTGCTTCACGTTGTTCTTTGATTTGAGAGACTCTTATGACTGCATGGTCTCTGCATTCTGGATCTTCACATTCTTCAACTGGTTTCTTTAGGTCATATTCTAACTTTGTTCTTCCCTTCAAATAGCTTGAAATTCAGGAAGACCTTCAACAACTTTGCTTGCAATAGGTAGTGTTCTGTAATGCACATGTACAAGCCTTCTATGCCAAAGCTCATTTGGCTCTACTATGTCATGAATCGAGGCTTGTTCTGGATGGCCCTTCAATTTGCACAAGCCTCCTTCTTGTTCTCCAATCACTACCGCAGCATCGATAGTCTTTCCTTTTGGCCACATGATGACTTGACCATCTATGAATGCAACCCACATTCCTTTTGCATCAATGCTGAAATGGAGAGAAGGTTCTTCAAGCAATACTTATTTCATTGTTAGAGACTTACCAGGGTATATCTTGTATGAAGATTCCCCACTACCTTTTATTGGACATTGGTAGTCATCTCCTAGTCTCACCTTGTGAGGTGACTCATGTTCTGACAGTCTTATAAAGGATTCCTTGAATCCTGTCATATGTTTGGAAGCCCCACTGTCTATAAGCCAATCATCACTTCCATGAGTAACGTTACTTGTGAGAGCTGATATCAAAAGATATTCATCCTCGCTTGAAGAATCTTCACTTTCATATATGGATCTTTTTCTGGATGGTTCATCATCTTCTGCAGCATGAGCATGATGTCTTCTTTGGCCTTGACCAAGTTCTTCTTGTGAAAGGATTCTAACCTCGTCTCCCTCTGAAACTGGAACTTCTATACTCATGTAGGTGTCCAATCCATTTTCTTCAGAGAGATCAAATACTTCTATGTTTGGAAGTTGTCAACTTCCCCAAGCTTGTCACCAAGCTGATGTGATATATCATATTGAAATGAGAACCTCAAATGAAAATAGCAAAGGATTAGATCTTACCGATTTGAGGTGTCCGCCGTTGTCCCGTAGTTTGCTGATCTACGGTTTGTCACAGAAACCCTAATTTTCAAAACTTGGAATATTTCAGATATAATTGTATGAATAGATAGATCTCTTCAAATGGAGCTGTCCAATGTACTCCTTTTCTGAAAACAGTGCAGAGAAGCTCCCAGAACAGGAAGCCCTAATTTTCTGATTTCTTCTGCAGAAATTCCTGTTACTATTTCTATGATATCTCCAAAATTACTGATCCTCTGAGTCTGAAATTTCTTACTGAGGTAACCTAGCATGTCCTTGATCCAAAAACATAATTTTCATCAGAATTGGTTTCACCATTTGGGATTTATGATCCTTTTCCCAAGGTGACCTGTTACAGGACTGTTCAGAACAACAAAGTTGTACGGCATGCCACGTGTCACTGGTTCATCTTCTAAGTCTGATCTTCGAAACAAAGAAATTAAAGTCTGTGCCCTTTCTATAAAATCTTCAGTAATTCCATTTGGACCTCTGTATCCCAAGATATTATAGATCTCCCCAGGTGACCTGTTTATGGATGATTTCTGGAAGAGGCTGGAACCCTAGCTTGGAGAGATCATATCTCCCAGAATATAGCGAATCAGAGGCTTCCCTTTGGACATAGTGTGCATCACGATTTTAGCTTCGTCTCCTGAAATTGTCAGCTTCTGTGACTTCTCCAATCTCAGAATATAGCCACTGTACCAAAACTTAGCAGTTTTAGCATTTAGGGTTTCTCTAGCTTGGGGTCAAACTAGGGTTTGACTTTCCCGGAGTTTTACCCAACCAAATTTCTTGATCCAGGTCTCTAAAATTCGGTTTTTATGAGGAGAAAAATCCTATGCTGGTCTCACTCAAAAATTCCTGTTCTGTAGAAATCCCTAAGTTCCACATCGAAACTGAAAATGCTTGAAATTGAATTCCGCATCGACAGAAAGATGCACCCTTCAATGGAGAGTCATCCTAGCATACTTGTG
>LPNX011072043.1:324879-408127 GCA_001517045.1 Pseudotsuga menziesii
AAACACCGGGTTACAATATATAAAATACATATAAGAATACATTCCGAAGTTACATATACATCAACACAGACTCCAAAAAAGAAATTAAAAGGCCCTCTCTAGTATGCAACCTGAGAAATCCCCTAGGTCGAATGGGTTCATGGCCATGTTCATTACATAGTATTGGAATATCGTTAAGAATGTCCTTCAGAAACTTGTTCTAAAATATGAGGCTTGCAACAAAATTGGGCCCAGCACCAAATCATCCTTTCTTTCCCTTATTACTAAAGATAAAGGGGCTACCTCATTTGAGAGGTTCAGGCCCATCTCCCTCTACAACATTTGATATAAAATTATCACCAAAATTATAGCCAACACAATCAAAATCTTGCTCCCCTCCATCATTCCTGAGAACTAGGGAGGCTTCATTAAAGGTAGACATATAGAATACAACATCATTCTTGTTCAAGAAGCCATTTATTCTAGTGTTCAATGCAAAGAAAAAGGTATGATTGTCCAATCGAATGTTTCCAGTTCCTTTGATAGAGTTTGTAATGAGTTTTTGTTTTAGGTTCTCCACATATTTGGATTTGATCCTCGATTTATTAATTGGGTCCAAGCCTGCATTAGTAATATTTGGATGAGTCCCTTGGTTAATGTCCATGTGGATGGTTTTTTTAATCCCCCAGGGGTCTTCTTCAGGGTTCCCTCTCTCTCCTCTTCTTTATGCCATCCAAGCCTCTGTGCTAAGATTTCAGTTATCTCAAGGCCAAAGGAATAACAGTCTTGTAGTAGGGATTTCTCCTTGCTACAGGGGTAGGAATGGCTCCTTTCTATCTATAGGACAGAAGAGTAGGTTGCTGCATGTGGAAAATGTAGAAAGAAAACAAAATGGACATAAAGAAAAGAGCAAGAAAGAAAAATGGCCATGAGCCCCTCTGCAAACAAGGTTAGGGCTTTGCCTTGGCTACCTACAAATAACTATTAAGCAAAAATAAACCTACAAAACATGTTAAAGATCAAACCTACAAACAAATAATGGTTAGAAAACAACTAATCTATCAAATAAAAATGCATTAAAAAAACAAGATTATACCTCTCCTTTGGTGAAATGGGCCACCATGCCCTAGCTGGAAGGAAGCACCTCTCTATCTCACTCAGCAATGGAGGAGGAGCTATGGATCAATGGGGAATGTGAATGGAAGAGAGGGGGATGTGGGTGACTTGAGAGGAAAATAGGTCTCAAGGCATCCACGGGAAGCATAACAGTATGCAAGAGAGGTGTGTTTTGAGAGTGACCCCCCACCCTCCTTTTATAGCTTTCTTTTGGGGTTTTAGGGTTTTAAACCCTTGGTCCAGGCTTTAGCCCCTTTTTTGGGCTTTTATTCCCTTCTTCCCTAACTTTATCTCCTTTTAGGGTTTTAGGATCCTTTGAGGGGTTTTAGCCCCTTTTTGTAGGATTAAGCCCTTAGGAGAGTTGTTTAGGCTCCCTTTTGGGGGTTTTAACCCCTTTTCTTCATTCTTAATCCTTTTTTAGGGTGTGTGGGTCTAATGGGGTGTTATGAGGGTCGATCATGGGTGTCCTTAGCTGGTGTAGGCCATGTAGAGCTGAGTGAGGGATTTTTTGGGTTAACAGATTTCCCCCTGATGTGTGAGGACATGAGCTCATCGTATGGCTGACAGAAATCATAGAATTTGCTACGTAGAGGTGGTGCTTCTGGGGCTAGGGCATGGTGGATTTTGGTTTTTTTATTAATATGGTTCCCATCAATGGGTGAGATAAAAATAATGTGTGACATGTATATGGACAAGGTGGGCATCCCCATGCTCGTGAAAATGTCAAAATAATAATTTGATCTATGCTCTAAAATACAAGAGCCGATCATATACAACTGATGATACAATAATGGTTTCCTCAATGTGAGGCTGAATATAATACTGATCTGAAGAACTAGTACATTGGACCCGTGGCAATCTCATGGAATGTTATATATTCATGACTGACGTCTTGCTGGATCTAGAATGGTGCATAGCTGTATGGAATTGCTGATTGAGATTCAGAGTCTCTATGGTACAAGTATGCTGCATCAATCATAAATATATATAGAAGCATTATTGGGGCTTCTGAACACTGTCTCCAACGCAACCCAGAAATCACAAGGGACATAACCTGTTTAGGTCCCTCGAATAGACTCATCAATGTACTAAAGTCAGGTGACATCCAGGGTCTTCAACCAAGTACTATGTGGACCAAACCCTGTATGAATCTCAATGGTGCGATGATGTAGTTGGATTCAAGCACATGAGAAACAACCATCTCGAGAGGCACTAAGGACTCCTCTCAAATGGTCCAAGGAACTCATCAATGAGGTTAATGAAACCAAGATATAGGGACCTCTAGGTCTATCCTCTAGAATATGTGTATTGTCATTGACAGAGGGAGACCTGCCTCTAGTCAAGGCAATGATGTTTCCTTGACCAGGAGCATGAGGGAGATAATCGAAAGGTGTGAGACAATATACGAACTGACCCACTGAATGGTGGGGGGGAGGGGGAGGGAAAGAATTGAATAGGGCAAGGGGGAGTATGGTAGAGCCAAACTTCCTTTGTTCAGAGTATGATAGCAGAGCGGACTAGGCAGCAAATGAAACTTGACTCATGGGAATGGGATCATAGCTGTAATATCAGGAATGTTACTGCAGATGGGAAATACTTGGAGGAGGTGGACACTTTTGATATTGATGGGATCCAAGGAAGACACATTGCAGAGTACTTTGAACAAAGGAGACCCAAAGGGGGAATGCTTCCAAACTATTTTCTGTGGGGTGGTGTCTAGGGACACCGTTATGGTATGATCTCATGGATTTTTGGTGAGCCCGAGAAAGTAAATGCTTGATGGTGCTTTCAATTTTAGAGAGTCTAAAAGCACGAAGAAGACTTGTTATAGCTTATTTTACCACTCCAGGTGAATCACACTTTGTATGGCCTTCCCCTGTCCCTCTGTAAACTCCTTGGACCCCTTGGACCATTTTTTTTCCTTTGATGTTTCCTTGACCATCCCTAAAAACATGTGAAAAATGATACACACAACTTTTAAACCCTTAATCACGTATATACGTAGGTTTGACCCCTAAAACTGCGTACATTGGGATGTGTACAAAATCCAAATCCTTTTGGAGTTTTCCTTAACATGGATCTGACTCACTTGACTCCTGGCCTTCCCTATGCCTTGAGATCGCTTGGATTCAACCTTTCATTACCCCTTTGAAAAGCTATATAAGGAACTCTATGGTACATTGAAGGCATATGAGAGAATTGAGAGCAAAGAAACTATAGTCCATTGTTGCTGGAACTTCTGCTTGAGTCTACATCCCTTTGTCCCTTGGAGCAATTTTGTGTTCTTCCCAAGCTTACCTTTTGCTTGTGAGCTTTCTATCGAGAGATGGAGGATTGAGGTGGTGGAGGCCCAAGTGGGGGATTCAGTTTCTCTAGTTTGCAGATGTGACGTCAGAGTTGTATCTATTGTAATCTCTGATTTATATTAATAGAAATATCTTTTCCTGTCTAATAATGTATGTTTGAATGAATATTTTATCCATTGGATGATTTCAAATGCTTATACATTGTTGATTATATATGCTAGAATATATCTAACACCATGATATATAGTATGCTTGTGTTGTTTACTTGTTGTTGAGGAAGTAATTTATCAATTCAAGCTGAAGTTGGAAAGCTCAATGGGGATCTACTTCAACCGTCCGGAATAAGGTATGAGGTCTAATCCTTTAGTGTTAGACATTTAATTTCTATTGCAAATTGGAAAAGATTGATTTTTGTAGTCAAGCTGTCTGTTGTGGTACCCCAAGCCATAGGAATTTCTCTCCATAATAGAATTGGCGACTCTGCTGGGGAGTTCCTAGTAGTTGTCCTTTGGGGGTTGTTCTATCAACATTCAATGAATTTGAATTGCTCTTTCTCTCTTGTTTCTGTGTTGGGTTTGGGGGCATGTTTTCCTGTCAGTGTCTGAATGGTGCAAATTTTGTCTCAGCTTGTCTGTTTGCCTTGATTTTTATGCACCTTTCTTCCTGTATGCGAGTTTTTAACTCACAGTTGCGTATACACATGGGTTTACTGCGAATAGTCGTGTATGCCCTTATTTTTTCCCTTTAGTGGAAGTTATATGGTTGCTGGGTGAAGTTTGATGATTGCTGAGTCTCCTTTGACATTGCCTGAGTCTGATTATACCTCTGTTTCTGACCAGAGATGTTTTTTTTAGGCTAATTTTTTTTTTTAAGAAGGTTCTTGTCATGGCATTTTTGATTTTTTGTTTGGGATTAGTGCATTAGATTTCTTTTACCTTAGTGCTTTGCTTGAGTGCTATTTGAGTGTTCTTGCAAAGTTTGGGGGTTGTCGAATCATTCTTTTTCTTTTTGTATCTCATTTTATTTCAAATAATCCAAAAACATGTGCTTATCATCATGCATTGCATTTTGCATTTTGCATTGTACTTGCACTAGAGTTGCTTTGGACTACTAGTTAGGATTTCATATAGGAAAGATTGCATTCATCATTTGAAGAAAAATTGTGCATTTCACGTAGTAGCATACCCTGTTTTCATGGACACAATGCATTTGCATTGATTGTTAGGTGTGCATTTTACTTCATGTTGTGTCATAACACCATTAGTTGCATGGCCATATCCCTCTTTTGAGTAATAAACCCAATTAAAATCAACGCTTAATTAAAATGAACTACACTCTTTTCTTTTATAGGGTGCACCAATAAGATTAGGTTTTAGGGTCTTAGAATAGTTCATTGTGAGTAAATTCTCCAAGACCACTAAACAACAACATGTATGTGTCTGTCCAAGTGAGTGTGTGAAATCCTTGGTATAACTAGTGTTTCTCAGGATCCTCCTCTCAAAAGGGAGTTAAGAACGAGGAAGTGTGAGCGGTTATTGATTGGGATGAATCACACTTTGTATGGCCTTCCCCAGTAGAGTTGCAAATTCTGTTACGGAGAGAAATTCCTATGGCTTGGGGTATCACAACAAACAGCTTGAATCCAGAAATCAATCCTTTCCAATATGCAATAGAAAGTAAATGTCTAACACTAAAGGATTAGAACTCATAGCTTATTCCGGATAGTTGAAGTATATCCCCGTTGAGCTTTCCAACTTCAGCTTGAATTGATAAATTACTTCCTAGACAACAAGTAAACAATAAAAGCATACTATATATCATGGTGTTAGATCTATTCTACAATATATAATCAACAATGTATAAGTATTTGAAATCATCCCATGGATAAAATATTCATTCAAACACACATTATTGGACAGGAAAAGATATTTCTATTAATATAAATCAAAGATTACAATAGATACAACCTCTGATGGCATGTCTGCGAACCGGAGAAACTGAATCCCCCACTTGGGCCTCCACCACCTCAATCCTCCATCTCTCGATAGCAAGCTCATAAGCAAAAGGAAAGCTTGGGAAGAACACAAAAGTGCTCCAAGGGACAAAGGGATGCAGACTCAAGCATAAGTTTCGGCAACAATGGACCGTAGTTTCTTTGCTCTCAATTCTCTCATATGCCTTCAATGTACCATAGAGTTCCTTATATATCTTTTAAAAGGGGTAATGAAAGGTCGAATCTGAGCAATCTCAAGGCATAGGGAAGGCCAAGATTCAAGTGAGTCGGATCCATGTCAAGGAAAACTCCAAAAGGATTTGGATTTTGTACACATCCCTATGTACACGTTTTTAGGGGTCAAACCTACGTATATACGCGATTAAGGATTTAAAAGTCGCGTGTATCATTTTTCACATGTTTTTAGGGATGGTCAAGGAAACATCAAAGGAAAAAAAATGGTCCACGAGGTCTAAGGAGTCTGCAGAGGGAAAGGGGAAGGCCATACAAAGTGTGATTCACCTGGAGTGGTAAAATCAGCTATACCAGATGCCCCCTAATGTGTGAGGTCAGAGGGGTCATACGATGTCTGAAATACATTATAAGTCCATCCCAGGAGTGGAGTGATGATGAAACCCAGATGGAAGACCAGCCAGCCAATCATCATAGTACAATGATACAACTTTGCACATAACTACAAATACATATAGCAGTCTTGGATACATAAGAGTACAATGGCCATGAATAGGCATGATACAAGATATCACATAAGTGGTCATCGCCACGTACAATATACATAGATCAAAATCTCCATGATGAAGATATACAAAGGACCATGATCTCCATAATGGCTGAAGATATATAACAGATCAAGATCTCCATAGTGGCTGGAAATGTCTGACATATACTAGAATCAAATCACGAGAGCTGAAATTTCATGAACACTAGCACGATCAAGGAGGTAGCATATAAGAGATGCCACCAATATGGAAAGTCTTCTACGCAAACCGCTACGAGTACATGTCCTACTATGTGAATAGAGGTGTCGAGGTCAAACATAGCAGTCCATCGTCTGATTACCAGTCATTAATGTATATCGTTAACAAACGCGAGATCACCCACCAATAATGAAAATGGGAATCAAGGTACTACAGTGCAAACTAACAAGTGTGAATAGATGTGTTGAGGTTGAACACTTGAGAGGATCCATCGATCAGGGGACATTGATGTATTCCCAAAGACTGTCGATGGCGAGAGAACCTACCACTAATGACTGCAAGTCTCAAAGCACTCAAAATGACTCTAAATTCCAATCCAAGAATAAATGATATGAAATCAATGGGATGAAATCCGTTGGAAGGAGGGAATTAAGGCATCCCCCATCATCCAACACGAGGTACTCAGCAAAGCTGTATAATGTGGAAGGACTCGATCATAAGGTGCACGAACTAGTAACTATATCGGGAATGGCCGACATGCAAAGTCAAGATAAATAAGGAATGGCCAACTTAGGCTTCAACTTCCTTTGAACAAGAGCAGAATGGTGTATGGTGACTGAATGAAGGCAGCATAGACTCGATATACAAACTGGGACATCTATGTGACACAGGAGGCATCGACAGAGGCTCCATGGGGACTGGAAGCTTAACCAGTCGGTGGAGATAAACTCAGATAAACGAGCATAGCTCCTAAAGCCAAACTATGAATCCAACCAATGGATGTGATATACAGTGCTTTGTTCGAGGGTGAAACGAATCGATAGCTTCCAAAGATAACATCTTTCCTTGTCCAGATTTTTGGTTTTTTGATTTTTTTGGACTTTTTCAAATATATGAAAAGCTTGAAAAAGAATAAAATTGCTTTATAGTTACAGACTAGGAGGAGATGAGTGTCATAAGGGAAAACAAACTATTTCCAAGCAGTGGAACATACCTATGCTCAATGCAAGGATACATGTGTATGATATTGACACTCAGGGGGAAATCCCCTCCTGGTAAAAATGAAATCAAGCTGCAAAGGATATAAAAAATGGCTCTGCATGGCTAGACATGAGATAAGCTCAGGCTGTATGGCTGAAATGCAATGTCAGGGAAGCCAGCATAAAGCTCAATAAGGCAGGCAAAGCTCATGATAATGCATTCACAACTTGACATGAGGGAGTCCTGAGGGAAATAGGCTAGCAAAAGATCAAGATGAGTATGGGGCTCTTGTGAAATGTCATGGCAGTACTATACAATGGACTCCCACAACCTAAAGGAGAAAATGTCAGCATGGGCACCAAATTCAAATAAGGCGCTAACTAGGGTACCCATGTAAGGTGAAGCTCTACCACTCATATCATGCCACTTCTAAAACAACAAGAAGGTTTCATGACATAATAGAGTGGGTTCGTACCTAAGGTTCTGATGAAATGGTCATAAGGTCATGCAAAATGCAAACGATGATGAAACCTAACCTATATGCCAGTTTAGACATGATACTTAAGATCGACATGAACGGGTCAATCCAATGGTTGAAACAGCACTGAAAAAGATCCTCTACATCATGAATTAGGTCAAAAACGGTCCAAAATGATTAGAAATTGTCAAAACTATAGGAAAGGGGGTAAAAAATTTCAAATATTTGAAAAATTTCTATAAATAGTAAACAATTCAAAATATTATAAAACATTTGAAATTTTTACCCATTTGAGTTCATATTTTCAACAACGAATTCCAGGAGATCGAGCCGGCGGAATCCACTGTCGTTTCTTCCAGGTACTTACCCATGCTCTTCTCTTTAGTGGCCATGCCCTCCACCTCATTCACATGGTCCTTCGGGCTGAAACATTGCTATGAGTCATGTCCGTACTGTTGTTACTAGACTAGTTGTGTCTCAACTTCATGTACCGCTCGTTGTTTCAGGAGGTCATGCTCATACTTCTAGAGGTCACATTCCTACTTCTGGAATGTATATTCCTACTTCCATAACGTATGTTTCTACTTACGGACTGTCTCATGGGACATCTCATGCGATGACTTATGGAACCTATTATGGGACACAGTATGGACAAGGTTCTTCACCTTATGGGGGTGGGTATCAACAACCTGCTTACTCTCCAAATTATAGCTTCATAGCTCCTAATAGTCAAGGTCCACCACACTATGGTGCTTCCATGCCACCCTATATGAGTCAAACGGGAGGAGGGCACTATGGACAAGACCATGGTGGTAATCATACCTATATGAATCAGAATTATCAGGGAGCGGACCATCGACCTCATCATCCTAGGCTCCCTTTCCTCGCGACGCTGAATCTTTCTGACTTGTCGAGATTGACGAACGATCCTATAGCTAATGAATCGACCTGGTCGGCTGTCCCTACTAAGATTCCTTCGGACATATCTAAGTTCGAGAGTGTTGTGCCCCTACCCAACAGCCTTTAAAAAACATTATTTCATCAAACAAAATTGTATTTTGTTTTGATGAAATGTTTGAATTTCATATAACAAAATTAAAGAATTGACGGTTACTGAAATGGTGACATTCCAGCAGCTACTGAAACATGAAATTCAATGTTTTTAAAAGAAACCTTTGCGAACTATGGATTAGTTGAGAAAATAACTATGTTCAAGTTATTTCTTTGGATGGATTTACATTAACAGTTAAGGGATGAGCATTAATATTTTCTTTTTATATATCTTTTTCTCATAACTAAATCTTGAAATCTTGTCTAAATGGTAATCTCTTGATTTTTTCTATTATGGATGTTGATAAGGTTGAGAAATTGGGTGATTGATCATAATGTGGGTTGACTTGAACATTAATCAATGGGGTATGCATGGTCGGGTCAATATTGTAGAGATTCGAGGGTCTCACGCGTTAGCTTTCTTCATTCGAGAAATTGTGAAGGATAAGAAACGTTGTGGCTTAACATGGAGATTTATCACATAATATCTCTCGAAAAAAGATAATCTGGAGAATTTGGCTATCAAAGAAATTAGCAAATATGTGAAGTGGAAGCAAGAGCTTAAAGATCGAGTTTGAAAATAAATAAATGTGGCCGACCTTTACAATCGATCGCATAATTTTCAAGTTTTATTTTATTCATGTTTTTGCATTTTGTTTATGATTTTTAGTTTAGCTTTAGATGCTATTTATGTATTAATTGGTTGGTTTTGATGACTGCAGATCTCAACGGAGTTTCAATCGCCCAAGCTCAAAATAAAATAAGATGGGAAACAGTTCACGAAATGAATGCAGTTTGAGAGCAAATAAAATCGTGCTAAGACCATTAAACTCCGAGATAATCTCCAGCAAGTTGCTCAGATGCAAATCAATTAAAAGAATAGTTCATAAAATAAGGAGCAGCACTTCAGTTTTCAGAGAAACTGCCGGGATTGTTGCCAGTTCCAAAATCGCGTCTTCAACTGACAGGCGATTTTGTGAGATTTATTGTGAGCAAATGGAGGCGAATCTTAAAAATCTGGCACATGGGTTTTCTTCATAAAAGACCCATTTAGCTCTACTCGGGTGGATTTCGCCAGAAAATGATGGATTCAAGGCAATTTCGAGGATCCTTTCAGCACGATTTTGGCAGTTGCGGCCGGCAACGAAATGTTTGTTTCCAGGAATTCGCCTGTTGCAGAGCTGAATTTGTTTTGTTTTCTTCTGATCCTGGTTTATTTAAACTCAGAAGAATTTGATTGTTATGGAGAGGGGGACTGGACTGAGAGATTGCTCTCTCAGATCGAAACTCTGCTGCTGTGATCGATGGTCGATACTTTGGGGATGCAAATACTGAACTGTTGGTTCGTACTGTTTGGGCTGCTAGGCAGTTATCTGTCAGTTGGCACAATGTCCTGGGCTGGTGATGTTTGAATCACATTTACAGTTTTAAAACTTATATGTGGTATATGATATCTTTCAGTTTTTGGTATTTGTTTTTCCTATATTACTATGTTTGTTTTAATCTCCTTTGATGAATTGTGCGAAGATAATCTATTAGGTATCGACTGTTCTTGTTTTTAGCTATGCTGGTATAACATATTCTGTAGTTAATAATCTATATTATTGTTACATTATATGGAATGATGCTTGTATGAATTTGCAACGGTTTGAATTTCTTTAAAATTTGCAAATGCTTATATACAGTGCATTTATCAGTATCAGTTGATAACAAGTTTTAATTAAATTGTGCTCCTGATCAGGATAGGAAATAGATTAGGATAATTAGTTTTTCATTCTTTTTGTCAATTATATTATTTGAAAATCCATTTGAATCAGATCCTTCTTTATCAATTACATTCAATTTATTTCTTTTGTAAATGATTGTACAAGGTGTATAAAGTGTGTTTGTATATAATATTAATTTTGTTTATATTATATCTTTTCTGCTTCTGTATTTATAACTTATTCGATTGAATCCGATAGTCTAACACCTTGTAACATATAACCTGAATTAACATTTGTAAATAATAAGGATAGGTTTGACAGCCAATCAGTAGCACTAATTAGTCTCTTAGGATCCCAGGCCAACAGAGCCTTTAAACCTGTAGGGAGCGACTACTTAAAACAACTTGGAACCTGCTCTAAGGATCTCGGACTGGGTCGTTTTCCCCCGTTGCGGGCTTAGTCAAATACGCCCGTCAACAAAGAGAAAACCGAGAGAGGATCCAAGTGAACATGTTACTACCTTCCACCTATGGTGCTCTTTGAATTCCTTACACCAGGACTCCATCCATTTAAGGCTATTTCAACACACCCTTACATGGCCTGCCACGAAATGGTATATAGAGCTACCTAGGGGAGAACTCGCTTTGTTCGATGACCTTGCAATGAATTTTATCAACCACTTCCAGCTACCAGTGCGTTATGACGTTGGTACTGAACTCTTGTCAATGTTTTGGTAGGATAAAGCCACACATATCTCTAAACATATTCAAGAGTGGCATAGACAGAAGAGGTTAATTAAAGCCTTTATACATCCACAATTCCTCCTCGAATGGTTCCTTAAGTCATTATTGCCGTTTATAGCAAAGTATGTTTCTACATCCAGAGTGCAGAATGAGGAACAAGAGATTTTTAGGGCACAGGAACTGGACTTGATTTATGCTTAGTTCAGTTTGTTATATGAGATTATTCCCAATGCTCCACATTCTAGTTTTGACCCCAAAGTCAAACCTGGACCACATGCCGATGGCATTGTTGGTTGTGCAAGTGCGAAACCTGCGGATTCAGTTGCAAAACAAGTTAGTCAATTGTCAATAAACCAATCTGCTTCAAGATAAGCTACGACTTTGTCTCAACCCGCCCAAACGGTGAGTGTACTTTTAGTGCAATCATCAGACCACAAGGGTAACCAGCAGCCCGGACGAAACATAAAAAAGGGTAAGAATAATCGTAAGGGTGGGAATAAGAATGAAAATGCTAATAGTAATGACAAGAACGGCCGTAATGCTGGGGGGGACAAGCAAGCTAAATGTAAGGTTAAGTTCCCTTGCAAGTTATGTAAGGACGATCACCTCACTTACTTGTGCCCTTGTATCGATGAGGCCTCTAGATTCTTGGCACAGGGCCCAGCTGTGCTAACTAACCCTTTACCTCACAATAAAAATATGAACTCAAGGTCCCATGACCAGTCTGGTGGTGATCAAGATCCTCTAGAGGGTAGTGGTCGTGGTTGCATTAACATGGTACGTGCTGCGAAATTTGTGACCTGTGCGAAAGACTATGGTTCGTCACAACCCAGCCCAGGCAAAGAACCTGATCCACCAGGGTCCCCTTTGCGTATTGAGAAACCTATGGATAAACTTGAAGCTGCAACTTGCATGCCTAACGGAGTCCTTAAGCGTTTAGGGTACAATCCAAATGCCTGAGCCGCCCAGAGCTATTCATTTGTTTAGGGTTTGGGCCACACTCCTTGTGCGATGTCTGCATTGGAAGTGCTTCAGAGTTGTCCTTCGTAAAGGAAGGAATTGCTTTCTGCCCTTGGTGTGAATGATGATTATTCTTCCTCCATGATTAAATTTGAAACCGCACGACTTCAACTTCACTTGCCTTACTATGTGTCTCTTTTGATTCATGTAGAATGTCTTAATATGACCGTCAAGCGCACTATGATTGACGAAGGCGTTGCCGCTTCTATGATGTCTTTATCATGTTGGAAGGGTTTAGGTTCCCCTGAGCTGTCTAAATCAGCGACTATGTTAATTGCATTCGATGGGATATTGTTTAGGCCACATGGAATCCTTCCTTCCTTTAAATTCCATTTAGGAGGGAAGACCGTTGTGATAGAGGTCAAGGTGGTTGATGCACCCCTTGACTACAATCTCTTGCTGGGTAGGAATTGGATGTACAGTATGCAAGCCGTTGCTTCTTCCTTATTTCGTGTTGTATGCTTTCCACATAATGAGAAGATAGTCACGATTGATTAAACGACATTCAAGAATCCATCTGTTATCGCATCTTCAGGAGCTTCGATCCCGATCGTTGAACACTCTCAGCCGAAAATTGGTAGTGTGGGTGTAGGCATGTATCCATCCCTCATGGGAAGCTTTAGTTGTCCTGCACCAATTCTTATGATAGGATCTAGTTTCGATGAGGCTTGGACATCTATGAGATCGGTGTCTTTTCACACGAATCATATGGAATATCCTTGGATTCTTCCTACACCGAGTACTCCGAGTGAGCCCATCGTGACGGATGTGCCGTTGCCTGCAACTATGATAGCTTATCAAGCTAATTTCAAGTGTGTTGCAAAGCCTAGTCCTTCCTCTTCATGGACGGGGGAGGAGGACCCTTATGTGCTACCGGCATGGGCAGTGTAGTATTCTCACACACATGACTACCTTGATACGGTTTTCCCTTCAGATGAAGCGATTATTGAGGCCATGTTGGGAGTTGAGCCACGATGGAAGGAACTCCATCATAGATCTTACTTTCTTCCTGAGCTTGACTTCTTGGAGCGTGAGGACTTTAGGGCGGTTCTTAGTGAGAGAGTTGGTATTCCTATGGTTCCATTAAGCTCTCTTGGTCCGATGGCTGATGGGAACATGGAGAACATATCTTCAACAATTCCTATCAATATCTCTTGCGATCCTGGCAGGATAGAGAATGTCTATATTGGGGCGGAATTTTCCCCTGATGAGATTCAAGAATACACCGAGCTATTTAAGGAATTATTTGATATCTTTGCTTGGTCTTATGATGAAATGCTAGGTATCGACCCTCATATTGTCGAGCAAGAGATTAAGACTTATCCCAATGCTAAGCCTGTTCAACAACGCTTGTGTGCGATGAATCCTAGGAAAGCACCCGCGATTAAGGCAGAGATAGAGAAACTGTTAAAAGCCGGTTTCATCTATTCCATTCCCTTGACGGAGTGGGTTTCAAACCCTGTTCTAGTGGATAAGAACCAAGGATCAATCTGCATATGTATTGATTTCCGTGATTTGAATCGTGCCTATCCTAAGGACAATTTCCCCACACCATTTATTGATCAGATTTTGGATGAGTGTGCGGGTAGCGAGGTTTTTTCCTTTATGGATGGATTTTTCGAATATAATCAGATACAAATTAAACCTGAGGACCAACATAAGACTACATTTATTTGTCATTGGGGAACCTTTGCATATCGAAAAATGCCTTTCGGCCTTAAAAATGTCGGAGCTACATTTCAGCAGGAAATGACCTTGATCTTCCATGATCTCAAGTCAATTATCGAAGTATTTTTTGATGACCTTGCTGCTCATTCTCGTATGAGAATGTGTCATCCCTATCACTTGAGGTTGGTATTCGAAAGATACCAGCATTATTTGGTTAGGTTAAATCCTCATAAGTGCATCTTTTGTGTGAAGTCAGGTCATTTGTTAGGATTCATCATTTCTAAAGAGGGTATAAGGGTTGACCCTTTGAATTTTGAGGCAATACTTCAGTTGTCTCCCCCGAAGAATATTCGTCATCTTCAATGTTTACAAGGCATGGAAAAATTCTTATGGAGATTTGTTGTCAACTTTGCCAATATGACTAGAGGCTTCATGCATCTATTGAAGAAGTACACCACCTTTTGTTGGGATGAGTGAGCCCAAGAGTCCTTTGATGCACTCAAGTGAGCCCTAGCATTGGCCCCGGTGATTAGTCCCCCGGACTATAGCCGTGATTTTCTACTTTATGTGGCCACGTTCATGGAGATGATTGGTATGGTTTTGGTTCAAGAGGATGAGGAGCTCTAAGAGCATGTCATATACTATCTAAGCCAGAACCTTATTGATGCAAAGATTTGTTATTCTCATGTCAAGAAGCTTGCTTTAGCTACCATACATGTGGTTCAACGGTTGAGACATTATATTCTCCTTCGCCAGACCTTGGTTGTAGCCCATGTCAATCTGTTTCAATTCATCCTCACTCAAAGGATGATTGGGGAAAAATATAATAAATGGATTGTCATTCTACAAGAATTCGATCTCAAATTTGTTTCGGAAAAATCGAAGAAGTCTTTAATTTTTGCAGAGCTTATATTGGATTTCCTTAGCGAGGCCGAGGAGTTGGTTTGTGAAGATACGTTTGTCGATGAACACATATTCTTAATCTCAACTTTAGACCCATGGAATGGGGATATCATAATATATTTACAAACATTGAAGACCCCTACTCACCTCTCACAAGATGAACGATGACGATTACGTCACGTCTCTAAGAACTACCTCATAGTGGATAACACTTTGTACCACCATTGGGTAGATTCCATTTTATGACATTGTTTAACTCATGAAGAGGCTGAGGTAGTGCTGAATGATTTCCATGGAGGGGCATGTGGTGGTCATTTATTTGGGCTTTCTATAGCTCAAAAGATCTTAAGAGCGGGTTATTTCTGGTCGTCGATCTTTAAGGATTGTGTAGATATGGTCAAGAAGTGCCACCCTTGCCAGGTGTTCACACATAATATGCGCTCGAAACCTGCCTCGTTACATCCCATTATCACCGCCAGTCCCTTCAGTAAGTGGGAGCTCGATTTTATGGATTGCAACCCAGCTTCGGTTGGGGGGCACCATCATATCATAGTGGCTATTGATTACTTCACGAAATGGGCTGAGGCTATGCCTACAGTTAAATTTGACGGTGAGATAGTCACCCACTTCATGTTCAACCAGATTATTAATCGGTTCGAAATTCCAAAAGAGCTTGTCACTGACCATGGCTCGCACTTTTAGAACCGTATGATGGAAGAGTTGGCATCAAAGTTAGGGTACAAGCAAGAGCATTCCTCCTCTTACTACCCTCAAGCAAATGGACAGGTAGAAGCAGTGAATAAATCACTCAAATCCATTCTCCAACGAACCATCACACAAAGCAAGAATAATTGGCACATCATGTTATATCCTGCTTTATGGGCATATAGAACCGTTGTTAATACTGCCACGGGTTTTTCTCCATATCAACTTGTACATGGAGTGGAGTCAATATTTTCGGTTGAATGCAAGATTCCTTCTTTGAAGCTAGCTATAGAACTCTTACCAGATACTTCACCATTGGAGGAGAATTTGTTCCACCTTGAGCAACTTGATGAGCAACATCGGGATGCCTTGGTGGCTCTAGAAGTAAATAAACATCGTGTAAAGGTCCAGTACGATAAGTCTGTCCGTCCAAGGAGGTTTAGTGAGGGAGACTCGGTCCTTTTGTGGGATCAACCGAAAGAACCCTTGGGGGTAGGAAAATTTAATCCCATGTGGTGGGGTCCTTACGTGGTCAAACTTGTGTTAGATAAGGGTGCTTATGAGTTAGTGGATTACGAAGGAACAGCCTTGGCGGAGCCTAGAAATGGGCTCTATCTCAAGAAGTACTATGCATGATTTTCATCCAAGGCTGCTTATTATATATTAGTGTATAGTTTTTCATAGTTAGGTATTTTTCTTATAGTGATCAGGTTTGTGATTAGTTTCAATTTCTTTCGGAAGATGTCAATGGAATCTTCCACCTACATAGGATCTGCGGATGGTGCAAGCCGTCACACTCAACACTCAGCCTCTGCTGCTTGGGTGATTTATACTCCTATGGGTCAGGTACTATCTTTAGGAGGCATATGTCTACGGCCATCTTCCAACAATGTTGCTGAATATAGTGTCGTTATTGAGCTTCTACGGGATGCCATTTCACATGGTGTTCTCTCTCTTGAGGTACGTCTTGATTTGGAATTAGTAGTGTCACAGCTTAATGGTTTGTACCATGTTAGAGATCCGACGTTATTAAGAAGATTCTTAAGTGTGAGATTATTAGAACGGAAATTTGACAATATAATATACATACACATTCCAAGAATTAATAATCAACTTACTGACTCATATGCTAACTATGTGTTAGATTGGCATTTGTTTTATTCACAATAAATTCATCACAAACACAATTTTTACACATGTAAATAAATAAATCGATCACCATAAAACTTTTTATATAAACATCCAAAATATGGTAATACATAGTGTCATGATACAAAATTGGGGCTCTCAATCCACCAACATATAATACACGATAGTACAAAATGCATAGACTCCCAGGTATCTAATCCTATGGAGGAGGAGGGAGGTTGTGATCATGGAAGGTCACTACGGCTCTAGCTAGCCATCGGAATAATCGCACCCATGCACGTGGTACACCCACCACCTGGCGCTGCATAGCCTTAGGAAAGTCCTTGACTTGCACCATGGGAACTCTGTGTGTTAGCCTCACAAAATTGGTATGAATGCTCTGGAGCGTCTGCTCCACATCCACACCCATGATATCATCTCCTCTTCCCCTCCGTCTGTGACGAGGGAAGCCTTCCGGCCACCGTGGTCCCACATCTGCACACAAATGGTAGATGTCACTATGTATTGTCATGCAAAAATATGTTTTTTGATTCCATATAATTAAAAAACACAAACAAAAAAAAAATAACTTAAAAAATTTTAAAAAGAGAGGGTCGAGATTCGTTACCTATATTGCCATATGTCGATCTTGGTGGTAGCGGTATGTCCGGGTCCCCTCGGAAATCTATCCCCGCATAGGGGTAGTCATCGATGGAAACTATTTGTCGTTTCCACCACAGAAAGAAGTCAGCTGGATAGGGGTTGGCCACCCTACCTCCCCCCAATCTGCGCATCGCTTCTGCCCAGCGTCGTTGGGCCGGATCTAAAACCCCATGAAGATGAACGTCCACTCTGGGGCTCAATCCTGGAACATGCTCGAAGAAAAAAGTGCTCAATATACTGCTGAAACCAAAGTTCCATACTCTGCCTACCTTACACTCACTGAGCTAATGTTTCATGTTGCTTAGTAGTGTAGTGCTCCAGTCATAAATCATGGGTCTCATGCACTCCACTGCATAGAACATTAGAGGCCGCGAGGCCTGGTGGAGTGATGCCAAGCCTGCTATCCTGCCCAATGTCAATAATATGGCCTTTAGGCCTAGAACCTATATAGAATTGGTAGGGACCTGGCTCCCCACCTTCTCTGTGTCTGGATAGCAGTGCACCGAAATTTATTCATCGATAGTCAGGCCACCTCCTGTCCCACCATGAGAACGAAGGTTCACTACTTTCCCTTGTCGAGAAAGCCCAGTAATGAAGTATATGTACTCCACCTCTATAGTGAGGGACATCCCATCTATCTGGAAGGACTCAGAGTCTAGATCCCAGTAATCCACCAGCATCTATAATAGTCTTGGTTTGGCTCTCAAGCCACCAAGACACCAAAACTTGTAGAGTCCACAAGCACGTAGAGCTTGTTGAGCCATTAGATTGGCCCTTACTGCCTCCTCTACCTCACCATGTTCACGCTCTCTCCACTCTAGGACCATCCTGCACAAGAAATTTCAACTTTTCCCATTAGATTACTAAAAAAATCTTATGCGTGGCCTCATACACAACTGTTTTCAAAACAACCGCATATGTACGCGAGTATGGGGGCATTTTTCGCGTATATCCATCCCTATATGTAGAAAAACCCTCGATTTCCACGTGGGATATAGCGCACTTTTAATTTTGGCCTAGAAAACTCAATTAATCATGGAATTTGATAAAAACATGCATCAAAATGAAAGAGAAGAGCATGGGTAAGTACCTAGAAGAAACTGTAGTCACGATTCCACTGGCTGGAACTCCTGGAATTCGCTGTTGAAAATATGAACTCAAATGGGTAAAAATTTCAAATGTTTTATAATATTTTGAATTGTTTACTATTTATAGAAAATTTTCAAATATTTGAAAAATTTTACCCCGTTTCCTATAGTTTCGACAATTTCTAATAATTTTGGACCGTTTTTGACCTAATTCATGAAGTAGAGGACCTTTTTCAGTGTCGTTTCAGCCGTTTGATTGACACGTTCGTGCCGATCTCAGGTATCATGTCTAAATTGGCATATAAGTTAGGTTTCATCACCGTTTGCATTTTGCATGACCTTATGACCATTTCATCATAACCTTAGGTACGAACCCACTCTATTATGTCACAGAACCTTCTTGTTGTTTTAGAAGTGGCATGATATGAGTGGTAGAACTTCACCTTACATGGGTACCCTAGTTAGTGCCTTATTTGCATTTGGTGCCCATGCTAACGTTTTCTCCTTTAGGGTGTGGTAGTCTATTGTATAGTACTACCATGACATTTCGCAAGAGCCTCATACTCCTCTTGATCTTTTGTTGGCTTATTTCCCTCAGGACTCCCTCATGTCAAGTTGTGAATGCATTATCATGAGCTTTTCCTACCTTATTGAGCTTTATGCCGACTTCCTTGACCTTGCGTTTCAGCCATATAGCCTGAGCTTATCTTATGTCTAGCCATGCAGAGCCATTTTTTATATCCATTGTAGCTTGATTCCCTTTTTACAGGGAGGGGATTTTCCCCCGAGTGTCGATATCCTACACATGTATCCTTGCATTGAGCATAGGTATGTTCCACTGCTTGGAACTAGTTTGTTTTCCCTTATGACAGTCGTCTCCTCCTTGTCTATAACTATAAAGAAATTTTGTTCTTTTTCAAGCTTTTTAAATATTTGAAAAAGTCCAAAAAAATAAAAAAACCAAAACGTCGGACAAGGAAAGATGTTATGTTTGGAAGCTGTCAAGTCATGTCACCTTCAAATAGAGCACTGCATATCACATCCATTGGTTGGGTTTATAGTTTGACTTTAGGAGCTGTACTCATTTATCTGAGTTTATCTCCACCGACTAGTTAAGCTTCCAGTCCCCATGGAGCCTCTGTTGATGCCTCCTGTGTCATAGAGATGTCCTAGTTTGTATATCGATTCTATGCTACCTTCATTCAGTCACCATACACCGTTTTGCTCTTGTTCAAAGGAAGTTGAAGCCTGAGTCAGCAATTCCTCAGTTATCTTGACTTTGCATGTCATCCATTCCTGGTACAGTTACTGGTTTGTGCACCTTATGATCGAGTCCTTCCACATTATACAGCTTTGTTGAGTACCTCATGTTGGATGATGGGGGATGCCTTAATTCCCTCCTTCCAGTGGATTCATCCCATCGACTTCAGATCATTTATTCTGGGATTGGAATCTAGAGTCATTTTGAGTGCATGGAGACTTGCATTCATTAGTGGCAGGTTCTCTCGCCATCGACAGTATTTGGGAATACATCAATGTCCCCTGATTGATGGATCCTCTCAAGTGTTCGACCTCAACACATTTATTCACACTTGTTAGTTTGCACTCTAGTACCTTGATTCCCATTTTCATTATCGGTGGGTGATTTCACGTCTGTTAATGGTATACATCAATGACCGGTAATTAGACGATGGACTACTATGTTTGACCTTGACACCTCTATTCACATAGTAGGACATGTACTCGTAGCAGTTTGTGTAGAATACTTTCCAGATTGGTGGCATCTCTTATATGCTACCTCCTTGATCGTGCCAGTGTTCATGAGATTTCAGCTCTTGTGACTTGATTCCAGTATATGTCAGACAATTCTAGCCACTATGGATATCTTGATCTGTTATATATCTTCAGCCATTATGGAGATCATGGTCCTTTGTATATCTTCATCATGGAGATTTTGATCTATGTATATTGTATGTGGCGATGACCACTTATGTGATATCTTGTATCATGCCTATTCATGGCCATTGTACTTTTTTGTACCCAAGACTACTATATGTATTTGTAGTTATGTGCAAAGTTGTATCATTGTACTATGCTGATTGGGTGGCTGGTCTTCCATTTGGGATTCTTCATCACTCCACTCTTGGGATGGACTTATAATGTATTTCGGCCATCGTATGAACCCTCTGACCTCACACATTAGGGGGCATCTGTTATAGCTGATTTTACCACTCCATGTGAATCACACTTTGTAAGGCCTTCCTCTGTCCCTCTACAGACTCCTTGGATCCCGTGGACCATTTTTTGTCCTTTGATGTTTCCTTGACCATCCCTAAAAACATGTGAAAAATGATACACATGACTTTTAAACCCTTAATCGCGTATATACGCAGGTTTGGCCCCTAAAATTGCATACATCAGGATGTGTACAAAATCAAAATCCTTTTGGAGTTTTCCTTGACATGGATCCTACTCACTTGAATCATGGCCTTCCCTATGCCTTGAGATCACTCAGATTCGACCTTTCATTACCCCTTTGAAAAGCCATATAAGGATCTCTATGGCACATTGAAGGAATATGAGAGAATTGAAAGGAAAGAAACTATAGTCCATTGTTGCTGGAACTTATTCTTGAGTCTGCATCCCTTTGTCCCTTGGAGCAATTTTGTGTTCTTCCCAAGCTTGCTTTTTTCTTGTGAGCTTTCTATCGAGAGATTGAGGATTGAGGTGGTGGAGTCCCAAGTGGGGGATTGAGTTTCTCCAGTTCACAGATGTTCCATCAGAGATTGTATCTATTGTAATCTATGATTTATATTAATAGAAATATCTTTTCCTATCCAATAATATATGTTTGAATGAATATTTTATCCATGGGATGATTTCAAATGCTTATACATTGTTGATTATATATGATAGAATAGATCTAACACCATGATATACAGTATGCTTGTATGGTTTACTTGTTGTTGAGGAAGTAATTTATCAATTCAAGCTGAAGTTGGAAAGCTCAACGGGGATCTACTTCAACCGTCAAAAATAAGGTACGAGGTCTGATCCTTTAGTGTTAGACATTTACTTTCTATTGCATATTGGAAAAGATTGATTTCTGGAGTCAAGCTATCTGTTGTGGTACCCCAATACATAGGAATTTCTCTCCATAACAAGACTCCAGTGGGGGCTCTTTTTGATTGGTAGTCTCCTGTGCCCAAAAAAGGATAAAAGTATACATAAGAGAGCTCACCCATCCTGTAGGATATGAGAGACTTCTTTACCGTTGGTAGTCCAATCAGGCCAGAAAAGGTTAAACTTATACTGACTGGATGGTCATTTAGATAATTTTACGAGCATGAATGAAACCAAGTTTGCTCAACAATATTTTCTTGATGAGAAGGCTGGAGAAGAACTTAACGACAACCCGTGGTGAGATTTTTTGTAAAGTGCAGCCCCTCTGCCCAAGAAAGCATAAAAGTATGCAGAGAGGAACAGTATTGGATTGAATACACCAAGGTCATGGTCTGCAAAAGGAGGTAAATGAGATGATGTAGATGCCCTTTCCTATCCTTTATCGAGCGGGAAAGGAAGAAGCTGTGCTTGGCTATCTTTTCATTGTTTTTAGGAGTAAAAAAAGAGCTAAAACAAAACTCCAGTATGGTCAACCGATTGTGGTGGCACAGGCAGTGCCCCATGTCAGGATGGTGGACAGTGGTCCAAAGGTCATCCGCACAGTATGGATGGAGAAAAAGGCTCTCAAGAATACCAATACATGCTTGGGATAGACCGTGGCAGAGGCACGCCAACCGAGGTGGCTCTCGGACAGAGGTCAGGAGAGTGTGTGTGATTTGTGGTGAACAGACTTGACTACATGTGATGTTAGTGCAAGTCTAGGGGCAGTTATATGCCAAATACGTACAAGAAAAATAAATTGTTTTGTGGACAATGGTCCAAAGGTCCGCATAAGGTGAGGTGGATAAAGAAGACAACTATGTGTTAAAATACGAAACGAAAAGAAAAAATGGTAACCCTTAACGGGCGATGGCCCGATAACCCACATGAGTAGAGGTAGGGAAGAGTGATACAAGTACAGGTCCATAGATACTTGCATCGTCATGTTGCAGCTCGTAAACTGAGGCTACTTGTGGGAAATGGTCCCAAAATTTATTTGTTAAACATGAGACAATGGTCCCATAAAGAGATAGAGGCCAGAATTCTGAAACCAGTGGCATCTCAAATGGAGTCCATATGGTCCTGTTATATCGATTGGAAGAAATTAGGTTAAATGGGGTCTATATAAGGGTGGGGTCCACTTGGTGAGGTGTCATTGTCACTGTTCATTATGGAGTTAGAGAGGTGGGCCCTAAATCTTCATTTGCTGATTTCTCTTGATCCGACCGACAGTTTCGAGTTCTGTGACTTGCAGGTAAGAGCTCTCACTAAATCTCATCTTTTTAGTTGTTTACATTCTGCATTTTCTCACCTGGAGGTCCTCCATGAGCATTTTGGGGTTTCATGGAGCCAAGTCACACCTTTCAAAGGAAAAGGAGCGACCTGGTCGCATCTGTGGGGCATTTTTGAGCAACCTGGTTGCTCATTTTTCCCAAACAGGTGCGACTTGGCCTATGAGGGGTGTTTTTTTATGAGAGCTGTGGCTGACATCAGGGTTTTTTCTTGTGTAGGATAGCTGAGATCAAGTGGTGAGAGAGAGACTACAAAGACCTCCAGGAGGCATCATTACGAGAAGGGAATGTGAGAGATACACTAGCCCGTTGTGGATTACTTAAGTTCATGAGGATGCCCCTCATGAAGAGCTTGATTTTGTTGTTGAAAACACTGGTAATTTTCTGGGATGTTGATGAGGAGGCGTTCCTCTTTTAGGGCCAGTAGATTGAGATCATGCTAGCAGATGTGTACTTTCTGACTGGGCTCCCTATGTTGGGAGTTGTGGATGACTTGACACCAATGTTGTCTCGGGGGGAGACATTGGAGGAGCTATGTGACAGGCACTGTTATGCTATGACGTATGTGCATGGCTCCTATATCCTGATGTGTGACAAAGAGGATCTATCGACATGAGTGGTGGTGACATTACTATTGTGCATCTTGGGTTCCATGGGGAGCCACAAGATCTCTGGAGGGTAGCTTCAGCTAGTAGAGCATGTTATAGGGGGTACGTACTATGGATGGGGCCAGATGTATCTTTAGGTTGTTCGGTTGTAGCTGAACAAGTCGAAGACATCTGGGGCAGGATTTTTTTTTGGCTCCTTCCTATGTGATTTATTTTTTGAGAAAGTACCTACACTGCATCTGCACCGGGATGTGCAGGATAATGGTCCATGGGAGCCACAAATGTACCGGTGGTGCCAGATGATGATCCGAGAGGGTGGTGGTAGAGTGGGTCACTTTTTTACTAAGGAGCTATTAGAGTAGTGGCAACAGCTTCCAGTGGTGATCGAGGAGTACCTATACATGGGTATGGAATATCATGGGGACCCTGAGATGCCTCGACCTCCCAGCCAAGCGTGGGGACCAGCTGGTATGTATGCGTGATGTTTTTGTGTTCATATTTATACATAGTGTAGTTTGAGCTGGTTGATATATTTATGTATGATATGTGTGGACTGGTGGTGTCCTTATTTGTATATGCATATATTGGTCCTCACCGACCGCCCGGGCATCGGAGGTGGGTAGTTACCATAGCTCCTACGACGGTTCCTGCTGGGAACCCTCGTAGGCGATGGTGGGAGATGGATGACTTGCTGCCGCATCTGGATCAGCTTGCTATTGGGATCTCTGATGATGGGTGGCAACATCTGAGCAGTGATTTGATCGCTTCTATTCATAGTTTTCCTTTCGAGTAGACTACTATGATGAGGAGGATGGCTATGGCCTGTGAGCAAGTTCGTCAGGCAGGGAGAGGTGATCTTCCTATGGAGGATGAGTCTTCTGAGGAAGATGACGATATTGAGTCAGATGATGAGTCTCAGTCAGATTAGTAGCCAAGTGGGGTTGTCCCTAGTGTGTTGGTGAACTTAGGAGTTTTTGTGTTGTTATGTATATCCTGCTGAGAAAGCATATGTGGCTTCTCATTCTGTATTGGACATGTTTTGGACATGCGACTGATCGATTTATATATATATATTTTTGATGCACGTGGATGTGCTTTTATGGTTTTATTATGTGAGTCTTTTTATAATGATATGGAATGCAAATGCCTATGTGATGTATTGTTACACTGTGTGTGTATTTTTGGATATGATTATGCATGATGTTATGGTTGTATGCTCCTTATATGCGATTATGAATGTGTCAGTTTAGAATATCATTAGCCATTTGGTCTGCTATTGAGGTTTCTGGGAACATGTGTGAATGTGATGGATTCAAATGTTCTAACCATCTGTTTAGTGTGCAGGAACTTTCTAAAGAGGCAAGGATCATGTAACCGATAGTAGTTGTTTAACTGAGAAACAAGCAATTAGGATTCCAAGAAGACATCGAGATGGTGAACGCCTAACTAAAGAGCGGTGGCCAAGAGGCCATTGACACCATCATATTCAGCCTGGTTGTTGGTCATAGTGCCCATGCATATTCCCTCGATATGGATCAACTTGTGAGATGGAGAGTAGATGACCCATGCAATCGAGGCAAGTTTTGGAGACCATCTGCTTGCTCCATCAACGAATCCCATATATCGGTTTGAGGTGTAATCCATTTGGAACAATGAGGGGAAATGATACATAAGACTTACTTTTGAAAAATGTGTAAAACAAAATAGGGAGAAATACTATAATACAAGTTGTACTGCCGTCACTCAAAGGGGTGACGTTAGAGGGAAATTCATTTGGACTTTCCAGGGATTAGCAGTCATTCCTTTGTGTGACATGATGAATCCTTGTAGATGGCCGGTTGGGACATAGAAAACACACTTGAGAGGGTTCAAGCAGATTCTATACTTGCGACATCATAGAAGGACTTGTCGCAAGTCATCTATGTGTTGTGTTTGCTTCTGCGACTGCGTAATGAGGTTGTCTAGACAAGCCAACATGATGTGAACGAGGTCGTGGAAGCAGTATGTCAGGGCACGCTGGAAAGTGGATCCAGTATTTTTCAGGCTAAAGGGCATGACTCTATACATGAATGTTCCCCATGGGGTTGTGAATTCCATCTTGTAATGGTTTTCTTTCCAGATTTGGATTTGGTTATAGCCGAAAAATCCGTCCATGAAGGAAAAGGCCTCATGTCCGGTGCATGCATTGATGATCTGATCGATGCAGGGCATTGGGAAGTTTTCTTTGGGACACGCCCTATTGAGGTCATGGAAGTTTGTGCAAACGCAAATGGTACCCTGTTTTTTGTTCACGGGAACAGGATTAGAAACCCAAGTGGTGTACGCAATGGGGTAGATGAAGCCAGCAGTGCACAACTTCTCTATCTCGGCTTTCACCACGGCCACTTTGGAAGGGTGAATGGGCTGTTGCTTTTGGCATATGGGTGCCACATCAGTCCATGTGTTGATGTGGTGTTCCACGATGGATGGATATAAGCCAAGCATTTCAATGTACGACCAGGCAAAGATGTCACAGAATTCTTGGAAGAGAGCTTTGTAGGAAGTGACCTCTTCCGAGGAGCAAGATACCCCCAACATGATTTCTTCAACAATATCAGAATTGGTTGAGATGTCGATTTTGATGGTGGGTGAAATGTTGGCCATGTTCCCTTCTTTGAAGGAATATAGTGCCAGGATGGGGTTCTTGAACCAATCGACTTTCCCATGGATGAAATCTTTGGTCTCCATGGAAAACTGGTCAGACTGTGACACAAGTTCTTCGGGGAGGAAGAACGAGTGATGGTGCATGTTGTCCCACGGGTATTCCAGGGTGGTCAGAGCTTCAAGTATCTCCTCATCGTTGCTAAAGCAACGAAGAGACAGGTCTGATGAACCACCGTTGGAGGTGGAGATAAGCAGGTCAGTTAAACTGGACATCATGTAAATGGACATGGTGTCTAAAGAAGGTGGTGGGGGGTGAACTTCTTTGATCAAGGTGATTTCAGACTCAAGGGAATGTTGATGGAGGTCAGCTAGAGCCATTCAAAAGTCAGGAAAGTATTGACAATGGTGAGAGTAATTTCCATACAAACCGCAGAGGGCGCAAGCATGGTTTGTTCTCAATGCCTTGTTTCTGACTATCGGTGCGTTTGTGAGTTCAACCACGAGGATGTTTTTGTTTGTGTCCATAGCATCCAAATGCACACAGATCATTGGGATTTCAGGGTAATTCTGAGTTGGGTGGCCCTGTTGTTCACAGACGGCACAAGGCGGGACTTGTCGCGGCTCTGGGGTAGGTTTCGCATTCTTTCCCCTGGCCATTTTTGGGTGGGGCGGTGTGGTTGCAAGTGCGGTGGTTGGCTTTTGTTGTCCGAGTGGAGGGTGAGACTCTACCGTAATGGGTTGCACCGGGGTTAAAATGACCTGGGGCATTGGTGGTTGAGCTGGTGGATCAAGATACCATACTGGAATTCCCAATGTGAAGTTAGGTAGGCTTAAGGTGTCCATTACCGGCTTGCTCATGACGCCAGGTGGGGGAAAGAGGAAGGGAATCGTATGGACTGGTGATGAGCCCAGATAAATCCTTGCTAGTTGCATGTGGGGATGTATCCGTGGTTGTGGCTTCATGAAACGCTGCTGCTGCGGATGATGTTGTGGCTGCAGTTGGTGTTGCGACTGCAGAAGGTGTTGGGGTTGGGGTTGGGGCTGCGCTGCGCTTGTTGTTTGGGTGCAGTGGTGCTGGAAGAGACCATGCACAAGTTTGCAGTCTCATTTTGTGTCAATGGTGGTGACACTAAGGGGAAATGAGCCATCATGGTGGTATCAGAAAACAACCCAGGTCCCACATTCAACAATGGGGAGGTTGGTGTGTTGTCAACCATGGTATTGATTGCAGGGATGACATTGGCATGTGTGGTTGACCCTTGTGGCTCAATGGTGGTGATGGTAGGGATAACGTTGGCAGGTGTCGTTAACCCTTGCATATCGTGACAATTGAGTTGATCAACTGTCATGATCTTCCCTTCATGGGGGAACATCATGATATGGAAGATAGTTGATGTGACCGCTCTCATGGCGTACATATAACTTCTTCCGAGGAGGAGGTTATAGTCTAGTTGAGTGTTTACAACCTCTATGTCGATCAGCACTATCTTCCTGGCTAATGTGATGGGGACATGGGGGAGGATTCCTTGGGATTTAGTGGGATGGACATCATAAGCCCACAGAGTTGTGGAGGATGGTTGTAGAATTGGTGATCCTAGTTTCTGCCAAACCAGGGTAGACATAATGCACGTAGATGCCCCCTCATCTACTATATACTGGTGCAAAACCAAGTTCTAGATAGATACCGAGATTTGGAAGGCGATGGTCGATGGCATGTGTGGTTCTCCATTCTCTGTGTCGAACATGATCAACTTGGAGTCGAAGGGGTCTACGGCCCCAAGGGCAGCTAGTAAGGCTTTCCACTGCGTTGGGCATGTTTTGAGTACCTCCAGAGCGGACACGGGCATTGGTGTTTGGGCCAAATCATCCACAATGCTATATCTGATAGCAGCTCTAGCTATGGTGTTGTTGGCCACTCGATGTATGGGGGGGTGGGGGAATGGGAGTAACTGAAGAGGTAGGTTGACTGTTTTAGATGTTGATGCCACTGATGTGTCAGTGGGTTTGGTATTGGTGCTGTACTAATTTTGTCTGGTCTGTAGCTTGACCTCTTTAGTCATCATAGCTAGCAGGTGGTGAACACCTGTTTCTGCTATGGGAGGTGCCCCCGAAGCGTTGGGATTGGCCTAGGGAGGGGGTGCAGTTTCCACCAATCCTTGGACCGGTAGTCGGTTTTGAAGCACCATCGGGGGAGGTCCTTGTGGTGCCGAGTTGCGTTGGGCTTGTTTCGTAGCATTGGCAGCCTATTGGGCCTCATTTTGAATGGCCTGCTTAGCTTGACCCATGAGGGGACACTCGAATGTGTACTACCCATAGACCTCATAGAGTGTGCATGGTTGGTTTGTGCGCAATGGGGCGTTGCATCTAAGAGAATTTGGTTGTAGGGGGTTTTGGGCGGGTTGATTTGCTACAGCATTATTGGGAGGGTTTGGTTGTTGACCACCTCCCTGTGGTTGGTTATTGGCTTGGTTCCGGGGCTGATTATTTCTAGCTTTCCCTTGTTGATTGTTGGGGGTAGGCTAGTTGGGATGGTTTTGTTGTGAAAATACTTGTCCCAACGGAGCGGGTGGAGCAGGGGCGAGGGCTTGAACCGCCTGCACTAGTGGTGCATAATAAATTTGGGTGGGTTGCGGTGCCACAAATGTGGGCAGTTTCCCCGTGTACTACTGTGTTGGCCATGCCATGGCCTGAGCCTGCTGCGGTGGTGCAGGTTGTGTATAGGAAATTTTTGCTCCAGATTAGGACATCATTCTGGATAGTCTAGAGTTTGGTTTTGTTAAGCAACACTAGCAGTGTTTCTTGGTTGTGGTGTAATAGCAGGTGGTGTCGGACGGTGCTATGGCTATTGGGAGATCGAGCATATGATGCCATCTACAGCATGGGATGCCCTTGGTGCATCTGGGTAGGAGGTGTTTGGATGGGGGGCGTCTGGAATGATGGTGTACACATATCCAGAATGGGCGTAGATAAGGTCAAACTGTTGGGCTTTTAGTATGGCCTCCTCTTTGAATTGGGGACGTTCGAATGTGACGTCCTTTGCTATGGGCAGGAGTAAGGTCTTAAGACACCAATCCAAAAAGATCTTGTCGTCAAGTTGGATTTTACATAAGCTGTGACGTCGCCACCACTCATGGATGTGGTCAGCTATATGTGTCGTAGTGCTTTGGCGACAGGATAACAGGATCTCCACCCCTTCGTCATATCTGATAGGGAGTTGGAAATACCGTAGGAACATGAAAGCTAAGGAGTTGAAATCCAGGTACTTGGCCTGCAGTAGATCAATGTACCATTTGGCCATAGCACCTGTAAGGGTGCGTTGGAATAGCCTCAGTCTGATGGAATCGTCTACGATGCTATTGGATGAGCACCATAGATGGAATGTCATAATGTGCTTTTGGGGACATTCCCCTACCTTGCCTTCAAACTTGGGAATGTCTGATGGCAGCTTGGTTGGCATGGGAGGCCAAAAAGCTTGATGGCAGATGGGGTCTTTTGTTAATCAAGCCAAATCAGGCAGGTTAAGACAAGCCATGAAAGGCATACTTGACCCCGGGTTGATGTGAGATGGGGAAGGGATGGTGGTGGGGTTTACAAGTGCATAATGTATCTACATAACTGGGGGTATTGGTTGTGCCATTGTAGATGGGCCAATGCCCCCACTTGTGTTGGGAGGGACAGTGTGGGTGGAGGGTACATTTCCCCCATGTATGAGAGTAGGGGCAATGTAAGTGGATGGTCCACTACCCCCCTGTGTGGCAGGAGGGGCAGTGTGTGTGGAAGGGCCACTGCCCCCGTGTGTTGCAAGTGGGCCAGCATGGCTGGTCACTATGGGTGGTGGTAGCTGACTGATGACAGTTTTCGTGACTGTGCTTGGGCTACCTGCAGGGTTGTTGGTGACAAGTTGTGGTGTCGACATGGGTCCACTTGCTATGGTTATGCCAAAAAATGGATCTTGATTTGCACCAGCCGTGGGGCTTGATGGTGCAGTATAGAGGTCTAGTTCAGACTGGTATGGGTCTGAATTTGAATTAGAGGCTATGTGGCCTTCTGATGGTGTGGGAGATCACTAAGAATGGTGTCAACGGTGTCAATTTCATGTCCCGAATGGTGGTGGTTTTCCTCTTAGGCGTGAGGAAGAGCGTGGGGGATCAATTGTGTTAGATATTTATCAAACTGATGGGAATGGTGTTTGGACCCCAGTTTCAATGGCTTCCTATTAGCTGTAGGTGGTCACTCGACCACCAAGATAGCGCTTGGCTTTTTCCTCATGGGCGTTTTTACTCAATCAGTGGGGGTCATTGCCCATTTCGCTTGGAAATTCCTCTCAGTGGCCAACTACTTTGGGGTTCCTGTGGTACTCCTCATAATGCATTTCTAGGCTGATCCCAAGTACTTCCCATAGTTGAAGCGGTCAGGGACTTATGTCCTCAAAGACTGCAGATTTGTTTGAACTTAGTGTAAATTAATAAATTTTAAGGCTCTCTTAGCGTCATGAACTGAGTTGGGTTGGTTACTTGGTATGGTGTATTTTTTTTTGTCATATTGTGGTAGATTTCATATCATTGTTGTGCAAGCAGTGAATAATCATAAATTTGTAAACATATACATTTTTAACCCTGAATGTGACAACCTAACTAGGTGACTACCTTACACCTATATTCCTCTTAGACTAAGAGAAGGTGTTGGGATCTCAACACAATGGGACTAGGCCCATCCATAGATCCACAGGTCACCTCTCGGATGCAAGGTTGGTCAACAAGGAGGACGCTTAGTGCCGTGCGAATCCCTCCTTCTCTATCACCTCTACCATCCAGGTCATCCATTTTTATTGGTTTAGAACAATATTCAGTGAAGGGCCTAGGACTATACGAGCTATGCCATTCGTCATATCCCAGAATACCCCGAAGGGTGATGACTGGGTAGAAGATAAAGGGTAAGCAAGAGTGTTAATTTTATGTCAATTTTAGTTAAGCTACATTCATTAACTAAGCCATTCAATTTTATTTTGAATTTACACTTTGTTTGTTGATGCAATTACAGTAAACTCAAACAGAAACAAAAATTGAACCACTGTGCTGGACAGAGGCGGCCGAGCTGCACTGAGAGTCCGTATTAAACTGAAAATTAAGTACTGATTGACAAACTACATGTTTTGGGTCAATTTCGGCGAGGGGGTCACAATTTTTTTCCAAAAACAAGTGAGGGGGTCGTACAGATTTCACAGATAGAATTGGTCTGCCTGTCTGAGTGAAGTCACACCTTTTGGGGGGGAAGGGTGACCCGGTCACTCCTGTGAGGCCTAAAAGAGGGACCTCATCCCCTGTTCAGGCCCAATAAGTGCAACCTGCCCCGGATTTAGGGTTTTTATGATCCTAAGTCAGATCTAGCTAACAGTAACTTGTACTATGGCCAAACTGACTCGGATTTGCCTTGCAAAGGCTTCAACAACAATAAAAACTGGAAATAAACTAGATCTAAGCTAGATTTGACAAAAAAAATTCTAAAACTAGGGCATAAATTGAAAAAAATTGAAATTTTAAAAAAATGAACCAAGGATCCTGTGGGATCGACCTGGTATGGTCGTTAGATCTATAGAAGGGATTTATCCTTGCTACAAGGGTAGGAATGGTTCCCTTCTGTCTATAGGACAGAAGGGTAGTTTCCTGCATGTGAAAAATGCAAAAAACAAATGGAATGAACATGAAGCAAAGAGCAAGAAAGAAAAATGGCTGTGAGCCCCTCTGCAAACAAGGTTAGGGCTTCGTCTTGGCTACCTGCAAACAACTATTAAGCAAAAATAAACCTGCAAAACATGTTAAAGATCAAACCTGCAAACACATAATGGTCAGAAAACAACTAAGCTATCAAATAAAAATGCATAAACAAAACAATATTATATGTCTCCTTTGGTGAAATGGGCCACCATGCCCCCTAGCTGGAAGGAAGCACCTCTCTATCTCACTCGGCAAAGGAGGAGGAGCTATGGCTCAATGGGGAATGTGAATGGAAGAGAGGGGGATGTGGGTGGCATGAGAGGCAAAGAGGTCTCCAGGCATCCACAGGCAGCATAACAGTATGCAAGAGAGGTGTGTTTTGAGAGTGACCCCCCACCCTCCTTTTATAGCTTTCTTTTGAGGTTTTAGGGTTTTAAGCCCTTGGTCCAGGCTTTAGCCCCTTTTTTGGGATTTTATCCCCTTTTGCCCTAACTTTAGCTCCTTTTAGGGTTTTAGGCTCCTTTGAGGGGTTTTAGCCCCTTTTTGGAGGCTTTAGCCCTTAGGAGAGTTGTTTAGGCTCATTTTTGGGGTTTTTAAGCCCTTTTATTCATTCTTAATCCTTTTTTAGGGTGTGGGGGTCTAATGGGGTATTACGAGGGTCAATCATGGATGTCCTTAGGTGGTGTAGGCCATGTAGAGCTGAGTGAGGGATTTTTTGGGTTAACAAGTCTTATTGGGCTTCACATAGCTAGTGGATTTAGGTACATAGTTCGTCAATGACACAATTCTCCTTGGTGGAGGAAGCATCCAATCAACTAGAAGTTTCAAATATGAAATTGATCTTTACTAAGAAGCCTTAGGAAGCAAGATCAACTATGCAAAAAGTCATATTTTTGGGTGGAATTGCAACCCTAGAGAGATGTTGTAAATAACTAGAGTCCTCAGCATCAAAGGGAAGACTCAGTGGGAATCCTTCAAATACTTATGCATTCCCATATTCAAAGCTTCTCCAAAGTCAACGAACTAGCTCCCTATTGTTGACAAAATCAAGGCTAGAGTTAATTCATGGGGCTCTTCCTAGATCAACCCGATAGGGAAGACGGTGCTCATCAAAGTTGTCCTCTCCAGTATTCCCATATATCAGTGCTCCATTCTCCTGGACCCTAAAGTAATTATTGCTCTTATAAAAAAAAATATTAGAAACTTCCTCTAGAAAAGAGGGAAACAGTTTGGGAAAAAGTTGTCACTTGTAAGCTAGGGGGAAATCTCCAAACCTATACAAGAAGGAGGCCTCCAATTAAGAGACCTAAGAATCCGAAACCTTGCTCTTGGAGAAAAAATCCTCAGGAAAATTGTATCTGGGAAAGCCTCCTGGTGTAAAAGATATCTTTGGAAACAATATTTTGCTGGGACTTGGTTGAGGTGCCTCGACAAACTTCCAGTGGATAGGAAAGGCTCTCCCATGTTCACTATTTTCCTCAAATCTTTAAGTCTCCTTTCGAACAGGTTACACTGGATTCCTGGGAATGGGAAACATGTCAATATTTGGGATGACTCTATTATGGGGATGTTGTCAATTGGCCAAATCCTTGTCATGGCTTAGTTGAAATATTATCTTAATAGTTAGATTATAACCACCCTCTTGAATATCTCTATAGCAGTAGTTCTTGGAAAGTCTAATAGATCTCATGTCCTCCTCATCTCGAGGGTGAAAAAAATGTCCTGATCTCTTAGCTTCAAGGGAAGTCCCCAGTTTCAAAGAGATCCGAGGATTATAGAGGCTAGGGGGTTAAGTATAGGACTCATACCATCGTCACCGGTTATAACATGCTCATTAGTCATCAAGTATTGACCAACCCTACCATTTGGGAAAGAGTATGGAATATGAAAACTCTCCCCAAGATGGATTTCTTTATCTGGACGTTGGCCCATAATAGGATATTGACAAGTGATAATCTGAAGAGGAGAGGTTGGGAAGGTCCAATCAGGTTCCCTCTCTACTCTAACTTCTAAGAATCTGCTGAACACGTATTGCTCTAATGTTCCTTTGCAAAAGAAGTATGGAGTCTCTATCTTCCTGGTAAAAATGGCCCAATATCTCTTCCCATAGTATTCATTCTCTTCTTGCTGATTGTTCCAATATTTCCCCATTTTCTAGCTTAAAAAATGGAATTCTTAAATATTATTGGATGGCGCTCCCAAAGTTTGTATCATGGAAGCTCTGGCTCGAGAGGAATTATCGAACATTCATTAATAAAACTATAAATATAAGTAGGTGGCTTCCAAGGTTTCAGGATTACTGGGGGATTTCCTTATCTCCATCTAGTGTGACTCCTATGGATTTCCTCTCTCCCCTTTCGAGGAAGCTTGGCTTCACTGTCTCACTCCTGATTTACCTATTCGATCTCCATCGGGCCGTAAGAATGTAAATTATTGGGATATTAGGCTTGAGGACTCTCATTTCAATACTTGGATTAAAAATATTCATAAAAGAATTCTCTTCTTTGATGGATCCTCTAAAGGGAATCTTGGGGAGGAAGGCGGGGCGGGGTTCTTTTTTCCCTAGATGGAAAATAGGAATTGTCCTATTCGTGGGGTCTCGGACTTGAATCAAACAATATGCCTGAGGATCTGGCCCTCTGGAAAGGTCTCCACCTTGCTAAAGCTCAAGGTATCAACGACATCGTGGTGATTGGACTTGTTATTCAAGAACTCAACACAAACAACCCTCTCGAGGATTTGAATATTCGACAGCTAATTAAGAAGATCCAAATATTTTTCTCCTCCTTTCAAAAAAACGAATCTTTTCATGTTCTCAAGAAAAATAACAAGTTGGCTAATTTGGAAGAAAAACAAAGTTCTTCATTAGACAAAGGTGTTCTTGAGCTGAATGATCATAGGAATAGCTACCTTATTCCCTAAATCCTTTATCCTTGGCTTCCTACATGGTCGTTAGCTTAAGTTTGTTGGGACCTATGTCGTGCCCCCCCCCTTCTCTTTAAGGCATGTCTCATCCTCGCTCATGGCATGATCTGGTTCTCTGAGTTAGCACATGGGTGCTTGCATGCGACACGGGATGGTTTAAATGAAGCCATGAGGTTTCTTGTATGAACCTACTTCTCTTCAAATCCATCCTCTATCACTTCGAATTTGTATGCCCTCGTTCTTGTCCTTCCAAAGATCTCATGTACTCCTGCATCATCTGGAATGATGATGCATGAAAATCCTGGTTCTATACAAGGTGGCAGATGGTTTCCTATTCATCATTGTGGGTTTATTTACATGGTTGCTGAATTTGCAGATGCTGTCAGTTCTTTGTTCCTCTATGTAATCATGGACTCCTCGTCTGAATCCACAACTTCTTCCCTGATTGCACTGCACATTTAAGACGATATCTGGGATATCGAGAAGAAATTGAAAAGAATGAATCGCCTCTGGCATATAATGGACACAAAGGGTAGATGTCATTTGTATAATGTTGATTAAGACATGATTCAGTTAAGGAAGGAGTTTGAAATCGAGATCAAGAAAATAGAATAGGTGTTTATCAGGTTTCTTGCTGAATTGGAAATCAAGGTTGGAAAAATGGAACTGAAAGTGATTAAGCTGGAAATGGAGGCTCATCCTAGCTCCTCCTTGTGTCATGGAGGAATTGATTGTTAAAACATGTATTCTCTGCTCTTAGAATTTTTTTATTGCTATTGTCGCTTTTGTATAGTTTCCTTCTGTGTAAAACTCTCTTGGTTCCTTTTGGAAAACTTGATCAATATGGGTTGGTTTTGAGATTTTGTTTGTCTCTTTCATAAGGGCACCTGAATTTTCCGCTTCCATAATGGAATTTGGAATTTCTGCTATCTTAAGGGCATCTGAACTCTGTGGTATTTTCACAATGGTTATACCACTACCTCTTAATATAACCGTTTCTATTTTAAAAAATAATGGAATGTGGCCCACTTGATAGTTGGGGGGTGGTTAGAAGAAATAATATAATAATAAGGTGTATACCCCTAAATATACTCACAAGAAATTATAAATAGACATGAGTATCATTGTGTTAGTCATGTGGAAGATTTTTATTATACAAGCATGGCTTGAGGAGTGTTTCCTTCCTTAAGGAGTATTTGACGGTGTTACCCTACCTTAAGGGTTCTCTATGTCTTGGCACTATTCTTATGGTGAATGTCTTTTGGTTTCTTTTGAAGTGTTCTATATATTTGTTGTGATTCAATTTTTTGGATTAAGGATCACTACAAGTGGTATTAGATCTCTTTTCTTGGCATAGGTGGGGATATATCTAGTGGAGGATAATATGCAGTATCTATGGAGGTATCCCATATTATCCTCCCCTAAATATATAACAGTTGGTTAGTGTTGCATAAGAGCTAGGTTTTGGCTCTACTACTCCTTGGTGATGACGCACTCGATATGTGGCTTAAAGCAACAAAGCTCAAATATGGGAAATTTTTTTAACCTTTCTAGATAGACCTTTGCCCAAAAAAACAACATGTTGTACATCAAAATACTGGTAAAAGGAACTATAACTCCAATTCTTGACACTTTTTGAGTTCATGGAAGCAATAAACCTAATTATGGGTTTACCTATGCGCACCTACAATAGAAAATAAATAAATATGGGAACATTCTTTGAAAACTCATAATTACCCTAAGACTTTTACATGATTATCCCCTAGCATTCTTGCTAGCATTTGTTGGAGAGGATTGAAGCACTTTTTGGAGGACTACCATTCTGGATTGGGTTTGTTGGTGAGGCATGATGCACTTATTGGAGGCCTAATATTTTGGCTAGGGTTGGTTGGTGAGGCTTGACTCACTTGTTGGAGGCCAAGCATTTTACTAGGTCTTACCTTTGAGGATAGGCACATATGCTTGAGAGACCTAAATCTTGTCTAGAGTTTGTCCTTGATGATGATTCACCTTGTTCATGGCACTTTTGTTGATCTAGGTTTTATCCATAGGGTTTGGTGTGACAATTCCTTTGTATCTTCAGTTATGGAGCACTACTCCTTGTAGCATATCTACCTGTGTACATTGATAGTACACTTGTTTAGTGTTAAATATGAGCTCAGGATTGGATCTAATACTCCTTTGGGACGGAGCACTTAATATGAGGCTTCTTTTGTGATGATGATTTGGCTAGGGCATGCTAAATATTATGGTTAGGTTAGGGTTTCATATAATAAAATTTTAATTTTTATACTTTAATGCATAAAACAAAACTAAAAAAACCTAGATACATAAAAATACTACTATAATGAGTTCAATACATATTTTTCATCTCTTTCAACATTAACACTCCAATGGTCACTGTGTTAAAGTTTGTCCTTGAGATAATTTAGCAATTTCTATATACAAAACATAATCACAAGTACAACAAAAAATAATGAACAACAATTATACTCAGACACCTTTGGAATTAGACCTTGTCACTACAAGGACTATCTGCTAAAAATAACAGATGGAATACCTTGAGAGAAAGAGAGAGGGTTAGGGTGTTGTAGGTTTAGGTTAGATACATATAGTAGCTAACAATATATTTTAGTCACCAAGAGTAAAGTCCCACCAACCTTAGAGGTTTCAAGTAGGACAAGGTTTAAATAGGAAACCCCAAAGATCATCATGGTATAGGTCTTGTAGTAGTGGAAATGTGTAGTCCAACTCTAGCAGTCACAAAAAAATCACAACCTAGAAAAATGAAGGTCAAACAATCCATGACTTAGCTAGGAAGAACCACCATAGTCCACAGTCATCCCTACAGGGCTTATATAGTCCACGACCCAGCCATAGAGGGATTATACATCCCACGACCTAACCCTAGAGGTTTTAAACATAGTCACAACCCACTAGGAGGAGTCCAATACAATCAAAACAAACCCACAAGGGATCCATAACCATTACAACCTGCTAAAGAGGAGGAAAAGCAGTCACCACCAGCCCATAGGAAGAAAAGAACAGTAAGGACCTAATAACAAGGAGAAAATAAAAGTCACAACCTACTAGAGAGGAGGAAAAATGGTCACATCTATATTTTAGGAGGTCAACATAGTCACACCCAGCCCACAACTGCTCCAAAAGCAGTCACGACCTACTAGGATGGGGGAATTACAGTAATCGCCTGCTAAAGAGGAGGAAAAATAGACATGAACAACCCATAGGTTCAAATGGTCACATAACATAAAAAACAATAAAAATAAATAAAGGATAATTCATCATAGAAAACGTTTCATGGTACCACAAACAATAAAGGTGTTAGGACCAATAGGAAGATATAGGACCACAAGACAACTAGAGTGGTCACAACAAGGTGGTAAGGAAAACCCCTTACCCATAAGACCAAGGTGTATCATCAAAGTGGGGAAACAACCATTTTACCCATATGACCAATAAGACAAGGGAATTTAATATTTTCTCTCTTAGGAAAAAGAATGAACAACAAAAGAGAAGATAAATGGCCTTAAATCCAAATATGGAATGGATTTAGGTAGTTTTGAGCATATCTCTGCCTCCCAACAGTTATAAAACCTCCACTCATGGCATGTTTTCACCTACATCATCAGCTTCTTCACAATTATGTGCATAGTTTTGTGGTAAGGAGGTTAGTAAACTAAATGTTTTACCAGGTCTTTGGGCTAAATCAATAGACCCGAGCATAGAAAACTATAAAATGTAACTCTTGGGAAGATCCGGCCTATGTTCAACCACCAATAACAAGTAAGCATGTCCCTTTTGAGTTCTAGGCATATTTTTTACTTAAAATAACCCTAAAATTTGGATTTGGGTAATTTATATCTCATAACGACACTAAATCATGAAGTTTGAATGTATTGCATGCCTCAAGCTACCACTAAAAGGAGGTCTAGGAAATATTTTGGATAAAATGCATCAATTAATTTTTTTTCTAAATATCGGCAAGTTTAAGATCACCTTAACATCATCATGTGTGATTGGAGATGTAAAAATTGATGAGTTCAACACTCTTGATGTTTAAGGCAGCGTTGGACTTATTAAAGGAAAATTTGGCCATAAATTTATCTCATACCCCTATTTCACCCTTACTACAAGTAATTTTAAGCTTTTACAACATGGAATTGAATACTACAAAAAAGGGAAAAATAAATTATTCTTCTAAAAAATGCTTGCAAAGAAACCTAGCTAACTAGAGTAGACTTCGATATACAACATAATGGAAATTGTAGTAACGTTAAACAGATTTGAGTTCAAATTACCTTATATTTCAGTGGATTTTTTTAGCCACAATGTTATCCCCCAATACTTTCCTCATATTTACAACTCCTCCATTAAAAAGAAAATGAACAGGGGACTAGATCATAGGGGACTAGATCGTAGTAATAGATTTTGCTAACTCATTTGTTCAAAACATTCCAGGATGTTGGTCGCTTTGACTAAATGAATTCAGAATAGTGATTTCTGAACTATTAGATATATTCCGAACTAAGTTAAATGTCCCAAACTAAAGTTCAACGTTGAATAAATTATTTTACCCTCAACTAGATGAGGGTAATGGTGAAAAGTTTGATACGTTCATGATATTTCCATGGTGAAAAGTTTTATAAGATCGTGATGTGAACATATGGAGTTTTTTATTTACCACGTGGAGTTGAGATAGTTCTCCATTTTTTCTTTACAACGTGGAGTGCAGATAGTTCTTCTTACCCAAAGCACTATGCATCAATACAATATGCCACACCTATTTTTTAAAAATACATTGCACAAAAACATTACAAAAGTCCTCCCACTACAAAGATTTTACAGAGATTTCATACCATACCTCCGGAAAATTTTCAAGAATAGTACTATTAGCTTTTAGGCATGCAATTTAGCTCGAGAACTACAGATCCATTCAGACTCTTTTAGTTATACTCGGTCTATCTTTTGGATTCTCCTTTGATGAATAGTGATTTGTTTTCTTAAAAAAAAAAGGACAAAAGAGATGTTAAATAAAGCATTGAAAATGGACTAAACTAAATATAAATCCTTTGAAATTAGTTAGTGGAAAAGAAAAGCCTTCCAAATTAGTTGGTGCGAAAAAATGAAGTATGGTGGGAAAGTTGATAATAAAGTTGATAATACCCAAAATATACCATGAGTACTCAAGTTTCCAACATAAATGATTCCCCATTTGCCACTACAAAGTTCTTGTCTTTTTATAAAAGTAAAAGGTTTTGATATAACCCCATTTCAAAGTTCGATGACAACGGACTTTTCATAAACATAAAAATACGGTCCCAAAAAAAGGGCAAATAAACTGAGTATAGAGAAGATGGTTCCAACAAGAGCCACGTGGTGGCAATGTTCCCGACATTGCTATTAACTTTGTAACTAGTTATGACAAAAAAAAAAATTGCGATTGAAAAACTGGTTGAAGCAGTTGTATGAAGTTAAATAATAATAATTTAAAAGTTAAAATTGGACCATCAAAGCTTCATGAGATAACTTCGATTTGTCTTACAACTAATTTTATTAATGTGATAAACAAACACGACTTGTATTTTTAATAGAAGAATTAAGTTCAATTTGAATCATCATTTAACATCATATCTATGTTTGTTTTTTCTTAAAATGAAATAAAAAAAGAGGTTATTAGCAACCATGTTAGCATAACCTTTTTTTTCAAAGAAATTAGATATGAGCATATATAGGAATCTTCAAAACGCTGAAATGCATGGTAACTTTCCTCGACAATTTGACAATCTCTGCATGAAATTTCAAGAATGTATAGGATTTTCACAATATAAAAAAAAATTGACTCCTTTGCATTATTTTAATATTTCATTTACTTCATTCTTATCCATAATTTACATCACTAATTTAAACAAAAGGCTTCATTCCTATCCATAATTTACATGACTAATTTAAATAAAAGGCCACAAGATGGAAATGTCCTTGGTATTCCCACTTGGGCTGGGCTAAGCTAATGTGTGTTGTAAATTGTAACCAGTTAATGGTTTAAGACAATGGAAGAGTTAATGGTTTAAGACAATGGAAGCAGAAATATAAAATTAAGACTTTAGCTTGAGCTCAAACTTAACTAAAAGAGATATCAAACAACTATATCAAATGTTTTTTCTAACCCACATTTAGGAACATTGGATTTATTTGTTTGGCATTGTGATAAACAATGTGAATTTGACGTGGTTGAAAATGACAAAAGTGAAAATACAAAAGAGACATTTGCATAAACCTGACAGGACCAACATGAGGCCGATAGACATGACAAATGTGGGCATGGACACCATGTGTTGTCTTCTGGTATTGTTTGCTCTCCATCCTACTGCAGGTGGGAATTTCTTTCTCTCAAGCTAGCCATTTGGAGAACCAAGCATTCTTGTCTAACTTCATGTTCAAACTCTCTTAAGCTCTATCAATTCTTTAATACTAGGTATCGCTTGGACTTATACTAAGTGAGATGCTTGCGCATAGCCTGTGAAGCTATGAGCTGGCTTCCCAATAATGTAGAGAGTCAAGCTTACTTAGAAGGTTGAATTATCATTAATAAAATTGCTAAGTTAAATGTAAACTTTAGATCACAAGATCAAATGCAACTGGAGGGCAGTCACCTGAATCCACTCGAACTTGTCTTTGTCGCTTTAATCTCTCAAAATGGATCTACTATAGTATCTGTGCCAAGATCTATCCGCAGCCGTGAGTATGTCTAGTAGGTTCAACAAGGGCATCCCTATAGTCTCTAAATTTTAACAGAGGAAGCAGAAATTTCAGCAATGTTTTTCAATCACTTACATCTTAATATTCACAGACTCTCACCATCCCTATAGTCTCAACTTTGTTTGAGTAGAGTTTTTACTAATAGTAAACAACATGTCAGTTGAGTTTGATTAGGTAAAATCAAAATAGAAATAACAACAAAAAAGATAGATAAACCTCTCAGACCTATGGATACCTTGTTCGCTTGAGTAGATTATGAAATAAAACACAAACTTACCAACAACTAATGGTCAGTTCAATATTGCTGCAATGGAAGCTACTGGAATGTAATTAACCTAAATGCACATGAAAGTATTAAATGGAATTAAACTCTAACTAGCAAGCTGCATAAATATTGGTATATGTCCTAGAACATTACCCGCTTCTATTGGCATTAATCAAGACCATCAATAAATGGATAAATGGACGAGCTACTTACCCAAATGTTCAGTTTTGATTACTGTTAATCAACTATTTAAAGCAAATAAATTGTACACAAAAAAAGGACCACAGAAAGAAAGAATTACATGAGACATAAATGAAAGAGAGTCAGAAAAAAAGAATTCCCATACTTACTAAGAGCTCTAGCATTCCCGTCGATGTCGTTCTTGTGTTTTCTATTAAATTCTTGCATGAAGTGATTCACCATCCTATTATCAAAATCCTCACCTCCCAAGTGGGTATCTCCAGCAGTGGCTTTCACCTCGAAGATTCTCTCTTTAATCATTAGAATCGAAACATCAATTGTCCCTCCTCCCAAAGAAAATATCAGCACATTCTTTTCTTTCGTAGAAGTGGACTTCTTATCAAGCCCATAAGCAATGGCAGCAGCAATTAGCTCATTGATAATCCTCAACACATTCACCCCAACAATGAGACCGGCATCCTTAGTTGCATGTCTCTGCAAATAATTGAAATAGGTAGGAATAGTAACCACAACATTCTTCACAGTCTATCCAAGAAAGTCCTTGGTAATCTCCTTCATCTTGGTGAGCACCATGGAGGAAATCTCCTTGGGTGAAAATTGCTTCTTGTCACCCTTGTATGATACTTCGATCATGGGCTTATCACCAGGGTGGATAAGACCTTGAAAGGCCAGAGCTTCATGTCACTCTGCACAAAGGCATTGGTGAAGCGCCTATCAATCAATCTCTTGGCATCAAAGACCGTGTTCTGGGGATTCATGGCCACTTGATTCTTTGCGGCGTCCCCAATAAGGCGCTATGTATTAGTAAAAGTAACATATGAAGGAGTCGTTTTGTTTCCTTGGTCATTGGAAATTATTTCTACTCTGTCGTGCTGCCAAACGCCCACACAACTGTAAGTAGTTCCCATATTGATACCAATCCCCTTCGATAACATGGAATAGTTGAAAAGGTAAAACTATAACTCCAGAATTTTTAATGTTAATTTACACCACTCTTATAAATCTTCATCACTTGTTACGTTTACTACCTTGTGACCATAAGTTACTTCGGATTGTTTGCAGTCAATCCAAGCCTTGGTTGACGGTAATTTTAAATATAAACAAACTTTCCTATATTGAATCTGGTAGAATATTTATGATGTGTCGGTGTGGTAAATTGCATTTGCCATCTGGAGAGATCTGGTAACATCTTTTTAAACAAAAACTCATTTTTTAAGGGAGATTTTCCAATTATCTCAAGAATAGCGCCTTCTCTCATCACATAAATGATAGATCTTTTAAAAACTCAATATATATTCCCCTTCAATGGCTGATAACTTCCTTCACTTGTGGATTATCAAATTAATGAACTTGAGACTTGGAGATTTGGTATAGTATTGTCTTCATCTCAATGACACGTCTTCAATGGCGTTGGCATGTAGGAAGAATTATTTATTAACCTGTGTTGGCAATGTCATGAACTAGATTCATAGAATCTACATTTACTTTTTCTTCCTCATACCTACTAATATAACCTCAAAAATTTCAACTTCTTGATATTCGAGCATAACTAAGTGAGGTCGTAAAATATATATAATAACATAACATGTTGATACCAGATTATTATATGATCAAAGTAGAAAAAAATGTGATATAACTATATCTCAATTTCATAAATGGATAATTATTTCATAAATGTGATAATTAATTGTGGAATCAGAAAAAGTCTTTAATCTTCCTTGCTTTCCACATATGTATCTGCTTTTTGCTAGTTCTTAAAATCCGATATTCTTCAAATTTCTGTACGGATTTTTAGATAGTTATAAAATAATGAAGCTCCTCTATCTAAGTTATATATATAAAATAATATTTTCACAAAAGAATAATATGAATAGACCATAGAAGATAACAACTTCACAAAGATAGTGAACACCTCACAAAGATAACAAAAGTTAGATTTCATATTATTCTATTAAATTTGGATTTAGTTTACTATACGAGTACCACCATATCTACATATTTAATCTAACTTCTATTTAAATATTCTACTAAGTTGAGCATCTGTAATGTAATATGTATTCACCACCGTAACTGGACTGGACTACAATGAGAAGCACAAGGCACTCGTTTATCAACTTTGACTACAGTGTATGCATATAGTAAATAAGATTCCAATAAAACAATGGTATAGTAATAATAGAAATATGTAAAGGAAGCGAACACGAAGCCCTGGAGAAACAAATTGCAGTGCTGGTGCGAAAGATTTTGCTTATTTCATGGGTTTTGTTACATAAAATATGTATCTGATTTACTGTCAAAACTTATGGATAAGTAAGCTAAACAAAAAGTGGAGACACAAACTGCTATAGTACTGCAAAGAGTAGTGTATGATCTATCATCTGCGCTGTGAAAAAATGTGGATAAGCATACTTTAAAAATATATACAGTGAAAATTTGTGGATAAAAAATATACAGTGAAAATTGGTGGATAAATATACAGTGAAAATTTATGGACAATGTATTTTTAACAATTTGTAAAATAATGAAAGCCACAAAACACAAAATTTGCAAGAGTGGAGCCACATACCTCCACATTCGATTCTGAAAAACAACCCAACGTATGTATAAAATATTATAGAAACAATAAAATGTCTGAGAGCAGTATGATGAGCTGGCTCATGGAAGATGCATGGTGCACCATACAGATGAATAAAATGAGAAAAAAAGTTTGAATGGATTCATCAAAAATCAACAGTAATATAATAAATAAGGGAATGATGCATTCTGCACCATACTAATAAAGGCTTGAATGGATTCATCAAAAATCAACAGTAATATAATAAGGGGATGATGCATTCTGCACCATACTAATAAAGGCAATCATAACTAATATCAAGAACAAATTTAATATGTTGGTATTGCAGGATCATGATCATCAGCTGAAATTCCAAAGAGAACAAGAGTGGACCCATATATCTCTGCACATTTGATTCTGAAAAACAACCCAGTGTATGTATAAAATATTATATAAACAATAATACCTCTGAGAGCAATATGATGAACCAGCTCATGGAAGATGCATGGTGCACCACACAAATAAAATGAGAACAAAAGTTTTTGTGGATTCATAAAAAATAAATAGTGAGGATGTTGCATTCTACACCATACTAATAAATGTAATCATAACTAATATCAAGAACAAAATTAATATGTTGGCATTGCAGGATCATGATCATCAGCCTCGTCCGTAAATCCAAAATCATAGACCATAGTTCACCCCCAATATTCAATATTATGATTCGATCTAATTCAAAACCATGACTTAGACATGACTTTAATTACAAATGAGGGTAGTCTTATATGACAAATACAAAGTTTCAATGATGGGACCAAATCCCCCTACAATAGCAAATGCGTAACAAAAATAAAATGTCAGAAATATTAACACAATTACCTTGATCTGACAAACTACCATCCAAGTGGAAAAATAGACCGTGAACAAGTGGAGAAGTACTCCTCCATTGCTAGTGCTATTAAATGGCATTAACTAAAGCCATTAAACCCTGACTAGCCAGTTGCACACATCCTGGTGAAGTTTTGGGAACAATGTACTAGATTCCAATGATATTAATGGAAACCATTGAATGGATGAGCCACCTGTCACCTTATTTCCTACAAGAAAGAGGCATATCGAGAATAAACCTTACCGAATACATAATTCCCATTACTACTGCTTACGCCATCACGTCATCGGGTCTTGGGGCACAAAGAACCAAGCAAACGTCACCTGCAAAAGACCAATAGAAATTAAGTTAAATCAATATTTAAATAATTCAAAAAATAAAATTTAATNTATTCCTATCAAATTAATTGACCTAACCGATTCATATATATTCCCTGTCGGGAACATAAAAATAAAGTCCACGCTCTCATAAAAGAACATCAGTGACCCATAATCAATGTCACTGCTAGCAAGGAAAGTGGATAAGATCTAAATTCTTCCCATTACATCACAAAGGTTTTCAACCGTCATTAACTTTTCTAATATTTTTGCAATACTTTCCTTACCTAGTTGATTTTTTGACTAGGTAGGAATCAAAGAGCTAGGAACCACTTCAATAAATTTTGCATTTGCACATTTTTCCTAGAAAAAAGATGTTATTAGATCAATCACATTACTAAAACCGCAAACCTCGACTGAAGACAACGTTAAATTAAGTTCACCTGCTAAATTCAATGACGAGTAATTTAATAATCCATAATGAACTACATTATACTAAAAGGACTCTCTTTGCTAAATTATTTGATTGAGAGACTCATACACACATGGCCTCGACCCTTAATACGAAAGACCACATGGGGGTGGAAAAATATGAAATGGAAAACATGAAAGAGCAATGAAATGTAGGATAAAGAAGGTAATTAGTTTTATCAAAGGATATATCTCATAACATCTGAGGTTGAATAAAGGAAACTATTAATAGTGTCTTGTCATGAGAGAGAACTAGTGGAATGACTTGGTTTTTATATACGCTTTTGTATGGAGGAGGTAGCTTGTAGATGAGTCCTAAGGGGGTCTCTTATTTATCCCAATGATAGGTTTCATTTGTTCCCGGTGATGAGATCTCAAGTGATGGGAGAAGGTTCCCCAAGACTGCATTGATCTAAAGTCTGAATTGAGTTGTGCTTAAATAAATATATCAAATAATGCTATCAAAGAATAATTATGTCTTTCTATGGAGAAAATATACTCATATGATATAAAAAATGTTACTTAGAATCTCTTCTAACATCTAAGGACAAGAAAAAGATTGTGATGAGACTTTTTGGAAGCAATTGATTCTTCTCTCTGAGTCCTATATTGTCTAGACTCTAACCAATCATAGTATAAAGTTGCATGAGACCTCATCCAACAAGAACCATCCAGAGACCAACATTAAGAAGTGTTTCATTTAGAACTGGACCATATGATTTCCATGTTATAATATGAAAAAAACAATACAACAATATTCTATTATTTATGTACCACCTATATGCTTCCTCCCCTACTCTACTTGAAGCAGTTATGTGCTGCCTCCCCACATCTAATAATAAGGATTCTTGGAAGGTGAGGCTATGTCAATAAATCATCAAATAGTAGCTAGACTTGCTTAGAGTATGCTCAAAATTATTATTTTTTTATAAGGAAAAATAATAACATACTTAATAACATGAGCGAAAAAGAAACATGCAGTTTGTTTTTACAAGGTAAAATACTTAAAAACATAAAAAGTGAGACAATGTAGAGACAATATCCTCATAGGACAATTATTTCTATGGAGACTATATTCATATGATAATTATATTTTTTCTAAGGAGTCAATATCCTCATATGATGTCTTTATATATTTATTTCCTTCCTATAAATGAGAGCGATGTTAAGAGAACTGTCCCAACCAAAGAAAAAAATGCAAGAAGAGTGTTGAAATTATACATGTCTTGCAACAAAAGTATTTCACTTGAGAAAAATAAAGAACTAGAGAATGACACATTAACATGTATCAATGGGAAATTAAGAGGAATGGTTGAGAAATTATTAAAGAGTGGATGAATCTCCACATTCTTCATCTTAAAACAAAAAACTGGATTTTCATCAACTTCAAATTCCATGATTGTCATAGTTTAATGGGGTTTATGCCCTCTGTTTAACTCCTATATCCTCTAAGATCCCTCCTCAACTACTACGTCCAATGTTTCCCTACAACAACTTTGTATTCTACCTTTGTGGATGATAGTGCAATTGTTGTGTACTTATTGTTAGTCCATGATATTTTACTTGAATACATATCTCAAGGGAGACTTAGGATCATTTGACAATCCTACCAATTTGAATATGTACTAAAACTTGATAAATTAAAATTTTTATTTGTGACAAACTCTACACCCAAATTAATAATGTCCTACACATACCTCAATATCCTCTTTCCATCTTTCAAGTACATAACTCTTTGCAAAGTCATGCATTTGGAAATAAGGCTTAATTCAAAGATAATATCTAGTATAGTATAATATACATGGATTAGACTATCTATTAGATACGTGTACAAGGTATAATCTACCTTTCTTGGATCCTCTTAACTAGATAGTTTCAATCAATTCTCTAATGGTCTTGGAAAAAAGATAATTATATTTTTCTTTTAATACAATATCCTCATTACATGCTTTGATTTTTTTATTTCGTTCCTAAAAATGAGATCATAAGTAAAATGCTATGAACAAAGTCCCAACAAAAAAAATGAACAAAGTCCCAACAAAAAAAATACTATACATTCAAAATTTCTTGCAACAAAAGTGTATCACGTGAGGACAACAAAGAGCTAGAGAATGCTTCATCCAAGTGTAGTGATGGTGAACTAAGAGAACCGATTGATCAATTGTTGAATATCACCTAGGTTAGAATTAAAGAATATAAAGGGTGGCAGAGAAGTGATTCCCCTGACTTTTACACATTATATAATAAAAAGAAGAGATGCCTTAGAAATGTTTTATTAGATTTTGCAGGTCAATGCTAAGGGTGGATTCTTACACATTTCCCACCAATTTTTTAATGAGATATATCAAATAAATGTAGTGCCATGACGTGCAATGATTGTTGGGTATTTCTATTAAATTAAGCACATAGATCCGTGGAACAACACACAACTCACAAGATAGATCATACAATTTACTCAACAATTAAAGAATGAAACTGTGCAAAAATGCTTTCAACTTTGAATGCTTTCATTAATCAAAAGTAATTAGATAATTAATTACAATGGAGTACAATGGATAAATAGCCTCATTCAATTTGAATCCATGTGATTAAATTCGAATTGGTTGGACTCTACTTGATTGAATGGTTAATTGACCTTGTCTAAATCATTATCGAAGTTCATCGGAGTTCAAAATAAAAACTCATGTGTCTAATTCAGTGTTAACTAGTCTAACTAACTGACGTAGGTGAGTAAATGTGCCTCACTTGCATGCAGCCATGCAATCCTAGCGCTAACTGAGTAGAACTGAATGTAGGGAACTAGAACTGAATGTAACTAACTCCTAACTGAGCTTGACTACTCACCAATTGAACTCAACTAATGGAGGTTGGTATCGGCACTCCCAGTGGCTCCTAATTTGTAGGGATTGATCTAGGAGGCTCCTAAACTGATGCATACAAGTGAAATCAGTGGTAGTTGGCCTCAATTAGTGTTCCCCACACTTTGGTAACTGGTACATGTGCCCCAATTAGGTAAAGTGGACCCGATGGTGCTAGTGACTAAAAATAGACTGAAAGGACTCCTGATTTAGACATAATGACCAAATTGGATAAGGGAGGATTACAATCCTAACACCCTCCTGAATGCTAACTTGGAAAATTTGTGGGCCTTGGTAACTAAGACCATAGGTCACCCATTAAAACAAGTAAATTAAATACTCAACACAAGGAGCCGGGGAAAAAACCGCATGGGAAAAAAACCCCCTGTCTAGCTAAGAATATAGAATCAGGATTTAGGTTTGAAAAACTAGAAAATGTGTTGCTGCAATATCTATGATGTAGCGAAGTAGTATGCATGATGTTCTGTGCACAGGTATCATGGGGCCTGGCATGTAGACTTCTCCATCTTCTCCCAAAATGATGATGGAAGGAAGGAATGTAACCTTTGCCTCTTGATGGATGAAGAGGTGTATGATCCACTCTATTCTTATGAATGTAGTGAGACTAATCCCTTTCCATGTAGCATCTTACAAAGAGTCTATTGCATCTCTATGAAGGAGGTAAGAATGGATGACATAAAACAAGGTTCTTAGTCTTCTAAGTGTCAGATGGATTTCCAATCATCTTCCTAGCTTCCAGTTTGGAAGTAGGGACTAGATTTGGATCTAAATCACCCTGAATCTCAATCTCATAAATTGATACAGTAAATGAAATTGATACTGCAAAATAAGTAGATGAAATGTTTTTACCTTCCCTTGCAAGTGGCTGCTAAGAGTGCATAGATTCAGAAAATGGCATGAAGCGTGAGAACTCATATGCCTTGGAGGCGTGATTTGCAGCACCCTTCACTATGATTTTCCTAGTAGATATATCTATCATCTCTACTAAGTCAGGACCAAATATCACTCACTTTGGAGAACCAATATGAGTCATCTGGTATATAGATAACAGATTTGCATCTAAGGAGGGAACATAAAGCAAATCTTTGAAATTTCCATGTTCAAGCTTGATAAAACCCTTCCCTTTCTCTTGAAATTTACTGTTATTTCCCATCTGAATACTAGGACCATCAAAATACTGCAAGGAAGAGAATGACTCTCTGGATGCAACCATATGATTCGAAGCTCCATAATCAACAAGGAAGGCATGTGTTGTTGAGCAACTAGCCTTTAGTGCATGGCATGTCTCTTCATGTTCTTCAGTTTCTTCTCTATGGCCATCCTTCCTTGCACTAGCAAGTACAATAATTTTATGTTTCTTTAGAAGAAGAGCCATCTCATCAATTTTTCTTCTAATACATGAGCTTTCTAGATGAAAGCCCCTTCCAAAGTAAGAAAAAGGTGTCTTTCCTTTTCCATTATTCTTGCTTCTCTTCTAAACTGAAGGCTCATTTGGCTGCTCTTTCTCCATATGAGACTCATCCTTTTGCTTCCCTTTATCATTCGCTCCCTTAGTTCCTCCTGCAACCAATACTTGATCTTTGGAAGATCGAATGATCCCCATTTGGATAAACTTGTCATGCTCCTAAGTGAGAGATTCAATGAAGGAGTTTAGAGTAGGAATCCTCCAATTCGGAGTGGTGAGATTCACTAAATGAAATGTTGATACAAAGACTGAATAGTCTGCACCAAGTTTTGAGAGAATGGCAAGGATGAGTTCATCATCCTCCTTCTCAACCTTGCACATCTTCAACTGGAACACTAGATTCTTGAATTTAGTGAAGAAGTCATTTAATGTTTTGAAATTGGATGGATGAAATGAAATCAACTCATTCTCGAGGTGATAGATCCTCAGATCATCCTACTTGTCAAATAAGGAAGAAAGCTTATCCCAAAACTGCTTGGGAGTATTCAATCCATTGATGTGGAAGAGAATACCTCAAGAGATTGAGAGGTACAAACATCCATATGCTTCATCAAGTCTATTCCAATACTTTTATTTGTCAACATAATGAGTTGGCTCTATCTCTATCTCCATTGTGAGTCTGAAGAGTCGTTTGGAGCATAGCTGCTTCTCTGTGTCCTCCTTGAACTGGTGGTAGTTGAAAGGAGTGAGAAGATCCATTGGAGGAGCCATTTAGAATGCAAAGAAGAGGACTGAGTTGTTGTAGCAAATGCTGTGAAGGAGACTGATAAACTTGTAAGTCACATAATCAAACAGAAAAAATAAGGTTGATATTCTGCACTTTTAGAATTTCCTTCACACCCAGCATAGTTGATGAAGCAAGCTTTATCAATTACTTAACTTGGGATATTAAGTGGTAAATTCTCCACTTCTGGTGTAGTATTGGAAGGAGCAAATTTGCTCAAAAAAAATGATCCAAGTATGAATATGTAGTAGGAGAAGTGTCTTGTCATGTCAAGGCTCTGATACCATACTAAATTGAGCACATATATATCAAAAAAATATATTGCCACAATTACTTTTGAGAGATCGAAACAAATTATTTCAATTTGTGACAACGATCTATATTCCTTCCCTACTTTGTGGCTCAAAAATAATATTAAACAAAATTAAAAGATAAAAATAAAGATAATTAAAAAATTTGAATTTATTTAAAATAATCTATCCTTAAAAAACTTTGAAATAAAAATTAAAACTGTTAGGGCAGATATTTGGAGTTGACGGCTTAATAAGAAAGAATTTACATTTATTAATATGCTAAAATCCATGCCTAATTTAACCCAAGATACTTTATCCTGATGATGAGCCCTACTTTATGGCTCGAAACGTCGAGATTAAATTCTAGCTAACATAGTTTTCCCATCTTTCACTGCGTAAAATCATGAACAGATCTATATTTCATTTTCTTTGTTCTCTAAAACATCTCAATTGCAAAAAAAAAAAGGAGTCACTTCATCTTGCCCCTATTAAAAAAAGATTCTTATTGTTGTTTTCTTTCTTTTTTTCAATGATGAGGCCTATGACTCCACCGATATCGAGCTTTGGAAGGTTACAACTATCAAAGGAGTGAACAAGGAGTAGAAAAATCATGATGGTGTTCGTTTCTTTTCTCATGGGGGGATTTTTTATTTACATAAGCGTCGTGGGGTTGGTAATCTTGTATAAGTTTATGTAAAATTTGTCACATGAAATAAAATTCTTCAAATTTTTTTTATATATATAGCGAATAAATCATTTCATTTTGTTGATTCATGAATTTTAAAATTGAAAATAAGGCTAATGAATAAAATTGGCCATAAGGTTTTACAAGGTATATTTATGGTTTTGTATTTTATGTTCATATTTTCTCCTGATTTGACCCAATATATAGTTTAAATTTAGATGGAGTATAATTCAATTTCAATTCTCCCTTGATCGTTGGTTGATTGTGTCATGTGATCGTGGCCATATAATAGGATATTTCTAGTAATGTATATATACATTGTCGTAATGTACAGATGCAATATAATAGGTGCATGTCTATTCATAAACATACTAGCCTTGATGATCGAATTAGAATCTCTTGTAGCACATTTGATTATTGTGGTAAAATTTTATTAGGTGTGTACGGTTTACTTATGGTTTTGTATTTAAAGTTCATATTTGTTGAAATTTGACCCAATATATTTTAACTTTGGAATACAATTTGACATCAAATATATACCACGTATGAACTAAATTTCTTAGTTCTCATTTTGTTGTTAGTGTCAATTACTATACATGTGATTGTAAATCAAGTATATTTAGGAGCATGTGTGGGAGTTCGTTTATGTTCAGCACTATGTGAGTGGAATTGTCTTTACATTTAAAATAGGAAAGTTAACTATACTCTCCTAATCATTTGTCAAGTTGATTCATGTGACTATGGTTACATAATATAAAAATATACATTGAATGTAATAGGTTCATCTAATTTCACTCCATAATGTTCATAAACATATTAGCTAACTTGGTGATCGAGTTGTAATGTCTTGCAACATATTTTCCAAAAGAAATTTACTATGGTAAACGTTTCTTATATTTATGAGATTTAAATTGAATCAATATTGAGGTAGAATTTATGTCATTTGATGATCCTACCCAATCTAAATATGTGAAAATTGTGAAATTGAAACAATTGTTTGTGACAAAATCTACACCCAAATCAACCATGTCTTGCACATAACCCAAGATCCTCTTCACATATTTCCCATACATAACTATTGGAAAATTCATGTAATTGAAAATAATTCTTACTGTAAAACTAATATCTAGTCTAGTATAAGATAGATGGATTAGAATCCCTACCAACTTCTTGTACAAGGTAGAATATAGCTTCATTGGATCCTCTTCTGTATATAATTTCAATCCAATCTCTAATGGCATTGTCAAATGTCTACAAAAAAATATTATGGAGAAAATATCCTCATAGAATTCTTTGATATGTTTATTTCCTTCTTAGATATGAGAAGAAGCCCCCCAGGATTGCACCAATCGAAAGTATGAAAGTGAGTTGTGTTGAAAATATCCTCATATCATTCTTTGATATGTTTATTTCCCCATTGATACTTGCCTCAAATTATTGTATAGATACATGGTAGCACTAGTAAGCATATTATACGATGGAGATTGTGTTATTCAATTGAAAGAAACATGGATCACATAAAGTTATCATTTAATATAGGCATGCAAGGTATTCAGATGGTTAAGCATTTTGTCGATAACTATGAATTAAGTACCATTTCCAAGGAAAAATGTCCCACTTTGAAGGTTATACGAATATAAAATTTTATGGGTTTTACATACCTCCCCATATCCTACTAAGTTCATCCCAAATAATCCCATAATTTAAGAGATTTCCTACCAAACAAATCTACATGGACTTGGAGCTTTTCTACCAAGGTATAATATTGCTCATTAGCTTACCTTACCATTATCCATAATATCACATGGAACATGGAATGCTAAATAAACTGAAGTAGAGGGATAAAATTTAGTGCCTTTTCCCCTTGGAGTGTTGATGTATTTGTAAGTTCGGAATGTATTCAATTATATTGTACCCCGATGTTCCTATCGAAAGAATCATTTATATTTCATTATACCCCAATGTTCCTATCGGCACAGTCATTAATATAACAAGGTCATGTAAAGTCAATGATTTCAACGCTCCATTGTAAGTCGGGGAAATAGTCCCCACAATTGAGTTAAGGTTATGCCTCCTTGTTGATCAGGGGGGAAAAGTCCCCACAGTTTAAGGGCACTAGGCTTATTAGATTCTCCTAGAGATGTCAGCCCTGGTAAGTAATTTTCAAGTCAGTAAGTAGTATAAATAAAGAGTGAGACTCTCTATTTGACATACACACTCACTCAACTAGGGTGCATGAGTGAGAGAGGAAGTGCTCACAAAAGTGAGAGAGAGAACAGTTGTTGGAGATCATCTTTCTGTCTTTGGGTTTTACTGCTGCCATTGGTGCTCATTCTATCTCTTAGGAAGTTGTGAGGTTTTCTCCTTTATGGTTTCCCCGAGGAAAATCTTTGTGTCTCTTGTCTCTTATGATTATTGGTGTGCATGTTGTTCTCTTAGATAATATCCTATATCATATTGATTAAATGATAAAATTCTAACATGGGATCAGATCTAACCTGAGAACAAGACATTGTGCAGCTACGGAATCTAGGGCTTATTACCTTTTGGGTCTCTCTCCACAAACCATGAGAAAAATGAGGCTAGATAACTCTCCATTGAAGGGCGCATCTTTCTGCAAAGCAGAATTTGATTTCGGGCATTTTTCAGTTTTTGCTGCGAGAAATTAGGGATTTTTACAGAATAGGAATTTTTAAGTGAGTCCAACATAGGATTTTTCTCCTCATCAAAATCGAATTTTAGAGACCAAGGTCGAGATTTTTAGTTTGCTTAAACTTAGGGAAAGTCAAACCTTAATTTGATCCGAGGCCTGAAAAAATATAGAATATTAAAACGACTAGTTTTGGTACATTTGCTATATCTCAGTATTGAAGAAGGATCATGGGCCAAAATTTTCATAGGCTAGAGATACAATCCTGCTGTACCCTGTGTAAAAATTTCAGCCTCATATTCTCTATATTCTGGGTGATATGATTCCTACAAATCAGGGTTCCAGACTCTTCCAGGATTCATCCCTAAACATGACACACAGGGAGAATTGTCATATATTGGGATAAAAAGTTCCAAATGAAATTTATCAAGGTGTTCCAAATATGGCATGGAGTGTAATTTCTGTGGTAAAAGTTTCAGACCCCAAAGGTAAAACAATGACATGTGGCAGTTCATACAAGTTTGCTATGTTGAACAGTCCTAAAATACATCACCTTAAGAAAACTCTGATACGTCCCAATGGGTGAAATCAATTATGGTCAAACCTATGGTGTTGGAAAGAGGACAGACGAGGTTACCTTAGTATAAAATTTAAGACACAGAGGAGCAGTCCTTTCAGAGCTACCGCAGAAACAATATCAGGCATTTATGCATAGGAAAATGAAAAACTAGGGCTTCCTATTTCGGGAGCTTCCCTCCACTGTTTTCAAAAAAGGAGAACATTGGATAGCCCACCTTAAAGAGGGACATCTTTCTATCCAATAAGATCTAAAATATTCCAAGTTTTTAAAATTAGGGTTTCTCTAACAAACCCTAGATCAGCCATATCCGGAACCAGGACGGACACCTCAAATCAGTAAGATCTAATCTTTTGCTCTTTACATTTGAGGTTCTCATTCCAAGATGACTAATCACACTAGCCTGATGACAAGCTTGGTGAAGCTGATAACTTCGAAGCATGGAAGTATAGGATTCCATTGGTTATTGAAGAAAATGAATTGGACACCTACATAAGTGGAGAGGTTTCGGTTCAAGAGGGGGATGAGGCTAAAAGCCTTGCACAAGAAGAACTTGGTCAAGGCCAAGAATATCATTTCTGATTCAATCAAGGATCACCTTGTACCACAATTGTCTTCCCTAAATACAGCTAAAGAGATGTTTGATTCCTTGACCAATCTATTTGAAGGGAAGAACATAAATCAGAAGATGACTTTGAGAAAATAGTTGAAGAATGTGAAGATCCAGAATGCAGAGACCATACATTCATACTTTACAAGGGTCTCTCAAATCAAAGAACAACTTGAAGCAATATAAGAAGAAGTGGATAATGCATAAGTTGTGATAACCACCTTGAATGGCCTCCCAGGATCATGGGATTCATTCATCCAAGAAATGTGTGCGAAAAGGAAGTGATTACTTTCAGTAGACTCTAGGGAAAGCACACACAAGATGAAGCTCGAGCCATAATAAGAGAAGAGAAGATGAGAGCAACTGAAGATCAAGTGCTCATGATTCAAAGAAGATCCCTCAAGCAATGAGGAATTTGAAGAACTCAATTCTTGAATAGACTCTTATCTATATTGAGCATTTGGATAATAAATGATGGTGTTATGAATGAAGAAGATGATGAAGATGAAAGGAGTCTACCCACAAAACAAATAAAGATAAGTATTCAAATGTCATTTCATGAGATTGTTTTGTTATGCATTTGTTTATGTTCAGTTTGATGTGTTATGCATGATAGAATGTTTGCATTAATGATAGTATACTACTAATATGCATGTGATGGGTAAGTAGTCCATGGTGCTATACAACTCTCCATTGCTACTTATCTAGAATGAAACCTATTTGCTGACATATTGGATTAGTGCACAATCTCAATGATGTCATGGTAGATATGGAAGGAATCTAGAAAGTTTCTGTGAGATATGGATGAATGTTGTATTGGCTAAAATAGTTGCATGATTATAATATCTTTATGCATAATAATTTTCCATTATTAATATGCCTTGTGAAATGTTTCTAACCATACAACTAATGCATTTGACTTGTAGGAAAGATTGCCTACAATCACCTACAAGAAAAGAAGGATGAAACTTGTCCCAAATAACAAGTGACGACAGTTTGAGAAATAATACAAGATGATGAATAATATGATGATACTTTCAAAGAAAGAAAATGGTTTCGGACATAGTGTAGTTATGAGACACTGTTGAGCGACCTAATTGATGCAGAACCTTCCAACTATGAAGAAGTAGCCAAGAAGAAAGGTAAGGAGAGTACCAAATTATGAAGAATGATGTCTAGGATGCGGTATCAAGACTTAAAGAGAAGTCCGTACGATACAAGGAAATATTCATAGCATGAGGATTCTCACAGAAAGAAGGCATAGACTACGAAGAGACATTTGCATCCAGTGGGGGTTGAGACACATGATAGGCAAACTCATGTGTGCAAATTAAAGAAGGCCTTGTATGAGCTCAGAAGGCACCCATGGGATACACCTACATGAGGAGCTTGAAGATCACTTAGAGTGATGAATATATTAACCTTGGATACAAGGTTGAAGATGAAATCCTATAGAGGATGACAAGCTCACAGATGGGTATGAGAAGAACTTTTGAAAAGGTTCAAGATAGAGGATCTTGGTATCCAGTGACCCTAGATGGATACATAGAAAATTAGTAGCAGAGGAAGCTACTTGTCACTCTAGTAGAGAATGTTTCAATGCATAGAGTACGAAAGGAAGAAGGAGAACGATGCTCCACTTCAGAGGGAGTGATAGCAGAAGATCCTAAGGTTCGACATGGTATGGCATGATTCCAACATTTTCTTCAAGGTTGAAGGTGGAAAACTAGTGATGCTCCTATTATATATCAATGACCTATTCTTGATAGGAAAAGAGGAACCCATTAAAGATGCAAGAAGGAGACTTGTTGCCGAGTTCAAGGTAAAATACTTGGATATGGGCATTACTTTCTAGGCATGGAGGTGTGGTAGAATACAAATGGAATCTCCCTGGACAAGGGAAGTATGCAGTGGATATCCTGAAGAGGTTCAGGATGATGGAATGCAAGGCCATGACCACACTTATGGAATCAAACCTGAAGCTATTGATTGATGCTTCATCAAATACGGTTGATGCCATTATGTATCATCATATTACTGGGTCATTGATATACTTGATGAATACAAGACCATATATTTGCTTTGTTGTGAACACATTGAGCCAGTTCCTGATGGATCTGAGACATGTTCACCTGATGGTTGCAAAGCATGCAGTGAGGTACCTAAAGGGTATAGTTGATTATGGGCTCAAGTATGATACAAATCATAATATTAACTTGGAGGGTTATGTGGATTCATATTGGGTAGTTCCATTGATAGGAAGAGAACTTTGGGGTGCTGCTTCAGTATGGGATCAGGTGTGATCTCTTGTTTTAGCAGGAAGGAGTCCTACATGGCACTGAGTACAGTCGAGGAAAAATATGTTTCTACTTGCTCGACTACTTGGGAGAGAGGAGTAGTGAAGCTCTAGTTTGTGATCCAGATCGAGATCTCTCGAAAGAGGGAGTTCTAGCATAGGCGGTGAGACAGGTTGTCTAAGCATAAAATCCTAGCGAAGCTTGTAGGTTTCTCAGACATAAACGGTCCTGTAGGTTGTCGTCAGATGTAATTGGTCCTTGCGAAGCTCACAGGTTATCCTTGGATGGAATCAGCCCTGATGTGATTCTATGCTAGAAATGGCTAGAGTGAAGTTTGAGTACTTCAGGGAGAAGCTTGGTGTTCTCCAGATCGAGGTTCCTTCGAAGGGGAAGTGAATTAGTGAGCCCTTCTGACATGGTGATAGGCAGGGCCTCCCATGGTCAAATGTAAGTGTAGAGCCCTTCTAACATGGTGGTAGGCAAGGCATCCCATGGCCATATGTAAGTGCAGATCCCATTTGAAATGATGGTAGGCGGAGCCTCCCATGGTCAAATGTAAGTGCATAGCCATTTTGACATGGTGATAGGATTGGTTCCTGCCATGGTCATATGTAAGTGTAGGGCCTTCCCTCAGATGGTAGATACCATGCTGGAGGATGTAAGTGATGATCCTTTCTAACTAGGTCAGATATAAGTGTTGGGCCATTCTGACATGCGGGTAGGCTGAGCCCTCCCATGGTCAAATGTAAGGGCTAGGACATTCTAACATGGGGGTAGGATGGGCCCTCCCATGGTCATATGTAAGAGTTGGGGCCATTCTAACATGGGGGTAGACTGGGCCCACCCATGGTCATATGTAAGGGCTAGGCCATTCTGACATGGGGGCAGGCTGGGCCCTCCCATGGTCAGATGTAAGGGCTAGGGCCATTTTGACATGGGGGGAGGTTGGGCCCTCCCATGGTCAGATGTAAGGGCTGGGGCCATTCTGACATGGGGGCAGGATGGGCCTTCCCATGGTCAGATGTAAGGGCTGGGTATTTCTTACATGGTGACAGGCTGGGCCTCCCATGGTCAGATTTGAGTGTTGGGTGTGCCTTTCTGACATGGTGGTGGATGTGTTCCTCCCATGGTCATATGTAAGTGCTTGATGGGCCTTTCTAACATGGTTCTTGGATGTGTTCCTTCCATGGTCAGATATAAGTGCTGAAGAATATGAAGACCTACATGGAGGCTAGGTCTACAACCAACATGAAAAAGGGCTAGCTCTGTAGAACTTCCTATGACGAGAAGGATTGAGAGATAGCACCAATTGATTGAGTTAGCAGAAGAAGTGATGATGATGATCTGGTGATGATCCAACTTTTATGATGATCCAACTTTGATGATGATCCAGTGATGATCTAGCTTTGATGATGATCCAGTGATGATCTAGCTTTGATGATGATCCAGTGATGATCCAGCTTTGATGATGATCCAGAGAAGAATACTTGTGATGATGAATTGTGTCCAAGAGAATACCTTCCTAGTTAAGAGGGAGTGTTGATGTATTTGTAACTTCAGAATGTATTAATTTATATTGTACCTTGATGTTCCTATCAGGAGAATCATTTGTATTTCATTATACCCCAATGTTCTTATCGGGAGAGTCATTAATATAATAAATTCATGTAAAGTCAATGAGGTCAACCCTCCATTGTAAGTCGGGGCAATAGTCTCCACAATTGGGTTGAGGTTATGCCTCCTTCTTGATCAGGGGGGCAAAGTCCCCATAGTTGAGGGGCACTAGGGTTATTAGACTCTCCTAGAGATTTCGACCTTGGTAACTAATTGTCAAATCGGGAAGTAGTATAAATAGAGAGTAAGACTCTCTATTTGACATACACACTCACTCAACTGGGGCACATGAGTGAGAGAGGAAGTGCTCACACAAGTGAGAGAAAGAACAGTTGTTGGAGATCATCTTTCTATCTTTGGGTTTTACTGTTGCCATTGGTTCCCATTTTATCTTTGAGGAAGTTGTGGGGTTTTCTCCTTTATGGTTTCCCCAAGGAAAATCTTTGTGTCTCTTGTCTCTTGTGATTATTGTTGTGCATGTTATTCTCTTAGATAAAATCCTATATCATATTGATTAAATGATAAAATTCTAACATGGATCTGAGATTCAAAAGTCACAACCTTCTCAATGTAGCTTCAAACCATTGCTTAGTGCTTAGGTATATTTAGTATTCTCAACATTGAAGATAGGAAAAATAAAATATTTATGGGATAGGAAAATAATATGGAGAGATTTTAGAAAAGGAGAACAAAGTACATAAATATTAGTAGAAAGAGGGAGAGAGGCATAAGAAAATTAACCAAAAGATCCAATGAGAAGGCATTTGAATAAAAACACATAAAGGAAGTAGAAGAAGATGCTAAAGTGAATTTGTTTTTTTAATGGTTATATTTTTATTAATTAAAGTCGATTTTATTTTTTAGGAGGACATAATATATGGGAAAATAAAATACGAATCATATTTCTGAAGTTAACTCATTAACAGTGATTTCTTCAAACAAAATATCACATTCACATTTATTCATGAAAGTCAAAATACTGACAAGGAAGTAAAGGATATGTAGATGAATTCATTTTTGTAAAGATCTGTAGATGAGAATCATTTACAAAGCTCTAGTGATGAGAATCGTTCATAGGTCGATTGGAAAAATATTGTTCACAAATATTTGCATATGAGAATCATGATATTTAATTAGATTTGTGGATATTTGTGGGTCGACCTTATGCCATATTTGTGGAGATTCATTGGTTTCATTTTGAAATTCAATCTAAGCAGTAGATTCATGGTTTACTGCATACAAAATTACTATTTTTTTATAATATTCTATCTAGAAATAGTTCATTATGCGCTATAGAGGAATTTTTTTGTTTCAAGATTCAATCGTTTTCCAGAGGCTCTCCTCCACATAGGTTCGAATTCCTACTTATTTTTGTTTAAAAGTAATTTTATTAAAATTTAACAGTTAAAGGTATTTGAGATGAGCTCATATGGAGGACCTGTGTATGGTTTTTGTACTCTACATATGTTTCGGACTGCTCAGTCGAGTCCATCATCAGGAGAATGTTTGGCTCATTATTGATTAATAGGGATGATGGTTTATTTCTTAGCAAATCTTGGAAACCTATTTTAAACCTTCTAAATAAATAACAACCAGCCGACATTAGTCTTGAAAACAAAAATTAAAAATTAAAATTTAATAATAACCAATATTAATAAAGGATATTTTGCACATAATCAATAATGAGCCAAACATTCTCCTAATGATGGACTCGATTGAGCAGTCCGAAATGTACGCAGAGTACAAAAACCATACACAGGTCCTCCATATGAGCTCATCTCAATTATCTTCCTATGAAAAATTGAACAATAGTTAAAGGTATTCTCGCACTTAAAACAGTGTCCTAACCTGGTTCTGAAGCACCCAACAAGTTTCATCCCTGGTATGTGGCATACTCACAGGTTATACCCCAACTTAGCGCACCAAAACAAGTCACACAAATAAGTCATAGCCCATCTCTATAATATACAAGCATGTTAAGGTCCAAACTAATATCCTTAGGATAATAGTAGTAAGGGGTCATGGCTCATTCTAACAGTAGTAGTAAACCACTGCTCCAAATATGCACAGTGGGTGTTTCTGTCATGAGATGGGAAAGTTCTTTTTCAAACATGCCCTATCATCCCTCGTCGTCACTTCCCACTAGTCCACTTGAGCGTCTGGCTCTCCCATGTTAATTTTTTAATGGTTATACTAGATCTAATAACATTTAGAATCATAACAACATAACCATAAGCAAGAGGATCACTGAAATATAGACAAGCAAAACCACACAAAAGAACACAAATATTTATACTGGAAAACCCTCATCGAGAATAAAACCCAACAAAACTTCGCATATATAGATGTATCGGAAGTACAAAGACAAGACCCCAAGTAGGTTCTCCTTCTCCCAGTAGAAATGTGTGTCTCTCTCTCCTATGCGTTATACACAAGTGAGTGTGTGTTCAAATTAGGAACATATCTCCTATATTTATACTCTTTTTGTCACTTGAATTTTAACCTAACAAGTTAGCCCCACTTAACTAACTGGGTCGACTTCACATAAGAAGACTCAAAATAGTATTATATTATATTCATTAAAGTACTATTGACCCGACTTACAATGGATGTTATACCTCATGAATCTATGATGGACAAATACCATAGTAACATCTCGATGGAGGAATAAGACATCTCCCTCGGGATACATCAGTAAAATAAATTTAGAATATTCTTTGAAGTTACAATATTTCAACAATCCCCCTTAACGATAAGGGTATTCTACTTGGAAATGAAATCATCAACTATAGGAGAACGAAGAGAGAACATATGCAACATCATTAAAGTGATACATGTATATGTCATAGGAATTCTTTCAACAATCATCAGTAACTCGAATAGTTACTGGAACATCTTCAGTACTAGAAAATCATCTTCTACATCACTGAGTCATCATCTTCTTGCATTACTTGTGTTGAGTCCTGGAAATTCGCAGGTGAAAACAGTAAGGGATTATCCCCAATCAACGTTCCCAACTAGCCCGTTGACTATTTGGTATAGGGAATCCATCTGGTTTACGGTCCGGCTACCGTAGGTCAAAGTAACAAACAAGGGTTTTATCGGTTGCGGCTCGGTCCACCGGAATTTGTATTTTTTGACTTAAAGAAATGATATGCAAGTGCCTAACTAAATGCAGGGCGATCAAGATGCAGGGAGCGGTCACAAAGTGATGCGCAGGTTCTTACCTCTCGTCTTTTGCTCGCGAGTAGCCAAACCAAAAAAAATAAAAATAAACTAACTATCTAAACTATCCCTAGGGAGCAAGATTATCATTTCGAATGAGAAATACGTTTGCACATACATTAAAAAGAAACACAGATAGATGATACTTCTTCTAAAGTACATGAACGCTCACAGATATTTAAATAACCAGATAGCCAATCATTTTATAACAACATTTATTGCTCATGGTGAAAAAATATCCCAGAAACTACTGAAGAACATTTAACCAGAACATAGGTTCAGAACATTAAATACTCTTACAATAAATGAAACACAGCTGAAAATGAAATAGTTCCTCTTCAACATTATTCATTGAGTTGCATTGATATATTCCACTTTACACTCTCTTCGATAGACAAAATTGCAGTTTCCTTTGCAAAACGAAGTAGTTCCTCTTACAAGCAAACATGTACAAAATTTTCCAGGGGAAAAAGCCCTTTCCAAGTGCCTCGTCCCTCTATTTAAACTATAATCACAGAGCGTTTTGTTTTCTAGACGCATGGTCTTTCGGTTTCTCAAACTCTTCATATTCCGATCTTTTGTCATTATGTGATCATGACAACTTGGTAACTGATCCGTTTCTGGGATCACGCCTTTACAGCTCAGGACTTCGTCTTCCATTTGCCTTTTTTCAGTCATACCTCTACTAAATGAGTTAGTCTTTCTTCTCGTCGTGGCAGATTGACCGGTCACCTGGAAATTGCCTGCATTCAAATTAAGATCATGATCTAAACGACAAATATCATCAATTAACCAATCCACAAGGAAATGGCCGAGTGAACCACATACGGGCCTGGCAATATTCTATGGTTGCTGGAGGGAAAAACAAGTCGGAAGTTAGAGAGAAGCGAGTTCGGGAGCCTGGGGAAACAGCCAGCCGCAATGTCGGGTGAAGTTTAAGTCGCAGCCAAGCGAAACGTGGGCGGGAGGTGTCACGAGTCGGACGTCGGACGGTTTTAGCTTCGGAAGCCAGAATATTTTAGCAGCCACAACGGCGGAGGAGGAGAGCTAGAGGGCACGCGGAACGGATGGGAAACTAAGTCGGATGTCGGAAGAGACTCAGATCGGATGCTGGCTATCTCTTCTCGGCTGCAACAGCGGGCGAACAGAAGCTACGGACAAGCGATTTACAGTTAACATACATCGGGCGTCGGATGGTTTAGGAAATCGGATGAAAGAAAAGTCTAGGAGCCACAACGGCGGAAGGGTTGAAACTTCCCAGGTCCTGATCCAGCAGAAGAGGCCCGATTTATAGAAAAACTCGAGGATTCAAACCGCTTTAAGGCTCAGGCACATCTAGGTTCGCTCCTTCATAGAAAGGAAACTCAAAAGGACAAAGTTTTTCCTTCTCTTCGGCCAGTAAAACAGACACTCATGACTCAAACCAAAAAGAACGAGGCACATATAAACCTGCGGACATCTATTTTCAAAGTGCAACGAAAAAAGATATGCCAGAGAGGATCAAGCTTCTAACAATCACCAAGCAAAAAATTGATGAGGAGGGGCCCAGAGTTTAAGTAAAAAATTAAAAAACAGGGAGAAAAAGTTGCGGGAGCAAAAATTGGCGATTCCCTGGTGAACCTAGATCTCTGGGTGATTTCTCTTCGAACAGCAGACTATTCCGCAAAAACACATCCATTGAACTCTTCCAGCTATACAGATTTCTAAATAACAAAAGTGTGTACCTTAATCATTGATGCTAGTCCAATCTGGGAGGTGGAAACCAAGACTTTCAAGTCCGGATAACTCTGCTAAGGAAAAATGAGTTCATTATTAATTTGCTTTCAGGTAGCTGACAGCATTTGACACCACAGGATTGTAGCAGGTGATGAGCAAAAATGTTCATTTGTTCCTCATTCCCATGCCATTTTAGCAGCTTTTGTGCTTTTGGACTTTTGTCTCCTTTCATACGAGTCTTAATGCGTGCCTTTCTTACTGAATTTAAATTCAGGATCCTCTATCCCATAGTTCCCTTTTGTGTGAGTGGTGTGCTTAATGTTTCAGCTCACGGGCGAAGATGATACTTCGGCAATTTAGTACTTATGATTCAGCTTTTGCTTTGATGCATGGTGTCTTCATAGGAATTTTGACTCTTATCATCCTTCTGGCATTTGTTTCCTGGCATGGGATCATTTATATTTAACACTCTGTTCATCTTGCTCTTCTCCATGGGTCCCCTGTTATCGCCCCTTAGACTTTTAACTGTAAAGTGGACGGAGCCTCAACATAGTATTCTAGACTCTTTGGATCCGGTTTATCTTGTAGGGATTTAAGCAGGACTTCAATACACACAGAGATTTCAAGAAAACTATTAGACTGGAAGAAATTCACATAGCAACGCACAGTCTGACTACTCAGAAATTCTACCATTCCCAGAGATTTTGGCATCCCCCAACTAACCACGAGTTACGCCCCTTTATTGAAACCAAAAGACTTAAATTAAACCAAAAGAAAACATGACTCAAAAGGCAAACAAACAGCTTATTTATGCACAAAAAAATAGAAAAACTCAAAGAAACTTCAAGAAAAGTAAGGCTTGAGAACCAAACCATTAACTGGCAAGTTCTCTTCCCATCCCTGTAAATCTTGTAGCATAAAAGTAGCAGGGCCAAGTTTTGCTGTGATTTGAAACAGGCCTACCCACAACTGCTGGAATTTGGAATTTGGAATTTGGTATGCTGGGTGGTCCCACTTAAGGACTAAGTCTCCTACTTCAAAGTCCTTTTTCCCAGCTTTATGTTTGTCAAACCATCTTTTGACTACCCCCTGCTATTGTTTGAAACGTTCTCTAGCCTTGGATCTGGCTTCTTCTGCTTTTAGGAGATTATATATTCTTATTTGCAGAACCTCATCATCCGAACCCCTAGACTCTTGAGCTAGTATGGAAGACGGTAGCAGAATATTGGGAGGCAGGATGGCTTCCTTTCCGTACACAAGGGTATAGGGTGACACTACTACTACAGACTTGGGGGTAACTCTGTCAGCCCACAGGGCGTTTGGTAAGGATGAGTGCCAACTTCGCTGGTTTTCTATGACAGTCTTCTTCAGGATTCTAATGAGGTTCTTATTGGAGGATTTAGCTAGGCCATTCCCTTGCGGATAATAGTTAGTAGAGTAATGTAATTTTATTCCTTTCTCATGAGCAAATGCAGTCAATTTAATGGATGAAAAGTATTTATCATTATCAAAGACTAATGAAACTGGAACTCCAAACCTGGTCATGATATGATCTTGTAAGAAGCTAATGACTTCATCTTCATTTATCTTGCGCAATGGGATAGCCTCGACCCAGCGAGTGAAATAATCAGTTGCAGTAAGAATATACTTGTGCAGCAGGGAAGAATTTGGCTTTATTTCTCCAATGACATCTATTCCCCATTGTTCAAAAGGCTCTGTGATCATTATCGGCTTCAGAGGTGCTGCTGCTCTAGGTTGTCTTCCACCACATATTTGGAAAGTATCACATTTTCTGACGTGTGCATGTGCATCCCTGAAAAGTGTTGGCCAGTAGTAACCAGATCTGAGAACCTTGTGGGCTGTAGTGTCCCCTGAATAATGTCCCCCAGCCGGGCCATCGTGCAATTCAGACATTACTTTCTCATCATCTTCTTTCTCCAAGCATCTCAGGAGGACCCCATCGTAGTTTTTTCTGAATATTACGCCTTCCACGATTTGGTAGGAAGCTGATTTTAGATGCAGCGCTCTTCTTTGTTTGGAATTCCAATGCTCTGGCAATAGCCCAGACTGCAAGTAATGCACAAGGTCCCTATACCAGGACTCAGGAGCTATGAATAAAGGGCAAACATCCGTTACATGCAAATCAGCTTCATCTTTCCATGCTTGTTCTTCATTGTTTGTCTTCCTAGTCATCAATTTGCATAACCCTTGACCTTTTACTATAGTAGCTGGCTTGAATTCAAGGTCGTATTCTTGAAGGGCTGTTACCCAGTTGCCCCTTCTTTCTCCTAATTCTTTTTGAATGAGAAGGGATCTTACAACTGGGTAAGGGACTATTACCTTGGTACGATTTTTTAGTATATAAGGCCTGAATTGCTTTACTGCCTTAAATACTGTGTATGCCTGCTTATCAATGGCTGGGTAGTTTAATTCAGCCCCTCGTAGCCCAGTGCTCATAAAAGAAATTGGGAATTCATCACCCCCATCTTCCTTTTGCATAAGTACAGCTGCCAATGAGTCATCGGACGCAAATGTATACACAATGAAGTCCTTGTCAAAGTATGGACTTTTCAGAGAAGGCGCATGTGCAACATCAGTCTTGATTTTACTGAAAGCCTTCTTTTCAGTCTCAGTCCACTTAAACTGTGTGTTTTGCTTGACCATCTACTGTAGTGGCTTAACAGTCTGGGCAAAATCAGGCACAAACCTACGCACAAAATTTATCGTTCCCATGAAGGATTGCATCCCTTTTTTATTATGGGGCATGGGGATTTGTTCAATGGCCTTAATTCTTTCTGGGTCTATATATATACCTCTCTTTGAAACTATATGCCCCAGTAGCTTGCCTTCTGTGACCGTGAATATGCACTTCTTAGGATTTAGGGAAATGCCATACTTCCGACAGCGCTCGAAACTTTTCTTTAGGTGGAACATGTGCTCCCCTCTTTTCTTTGAAAATATTGTTATGTCATCAAGGTAGACCACCACACTTCGCCCAATCAGTCCGTGGAAAGCTATGTCCATAGCTCTCTGAAATGTCGTGCCAGCATTAATTAGGCCAAAAGGCATTCTTCTATATGCGAAAGTTCCCCATTGAGTTCTGAATGTTGTCTTCAATCTATCTTCCTCAGCCACTAACACTTGGTTGTAGCCCGAGAATCCGTCTAACAATGAAAACAATTCAGAACCAAAAACCATCTGTAGCAGTTGCTCCATGGGAGGCACCGGATAATTGTCTTTGTCTGATGCGCGGTTTAAGTTTCTGAAGTCGACGCACAGTCTGATTTCTCCCAACTTTTTTCTGACCGGCACCAAATTTGACACCCATTCTGAATGCCAGACTTTAAAAATAATCCTAGCATCTAACAATTTCTTCACTTCGCTCTGGACTAGTGGTTCCAGCTTTGGGTGCATCTTCCTCAGCGACTGCTGATATGGCTTGACGCCTGCTTTAATAGGAATGATATGTTTGATGATATTAGTGTCATAGGTTTTTAAATCTGCATACGTCCATGCAAAGACATCTTTGTACTGCTTGAACAAACTGAGGAACTTGTCTCTTTCTGCTGGTGAACAGCACTTGCCGAGGTTCACGAACTTAGGCTCCGTTTCAGTCCCTAAATTTATTAGCTCGAACTATAGAGTTGAGCTGTGCGTCTTCACATTAGCGGGTCTTCTAAACTTCTCATTCAAGTCAAACATCTTCTTTAACATCCTGACCCCTTTGGGAATGAAATTGTCATATTTCATTTCAGCCTGATGTTCCTCATCGTTGATAATGGCTCCTTTAAAAACTTCCTCGTTTGTCAAGCATTCAATTATTTGCTGATCATCATCAAATATTCGCAAGTTGGTGATCATGTCGGGAACTGATGGCCTGAAAAGTAATTCAATAGAGCATTTGTTATTAGTGGGAACCAATCTGGCGGCTTATGTAGCTAGAAGATCAGCGGCTGCATTTTTTATTCTTGGGATTGAAATAATGTTAAATGCATGAAATTTTTTAAGCAAATCCCATACCTCGTTTTGGTAAGATTTCAAATGAGGGGAAACACAGTGTATTTGATTTCTTATTTGCTTTACAACTATTTCTGAGTCCCCAAAAACTTTTAAATTACTAACCTGTAGCTCAATTGCTTTCTTGAGTCCCTGCAGCAGTGCTTCATACTCAGATGTATTGTTAGTACACTCAAACTCTAGTCTACAGGATAGGAAGTGTTTATTTTTTTGTGGATCAATAAGGATGCAGCCGGCCCTAGACCCCTCTAATGTTTTCGATCCGTCAAAAAATAAAGTCCAAAAAACATTATCTACTGAAAAACAATCTACTCCTACTGCTAAATCTACTATTTTAAAGTCAATATCATCAGCCTGAGAAAAATGAAGAAGATCAGGCTGGGTGTCAGATGTGTCGTTGGCCTCTTCCGCTTGATAATTCCCCGGTTCCAGCTCAAGAAAGTAGTTTCCCAATACAGATTCGACTGGTACATTCTTCCCATCCAATTGAGTGACATTGTACTTCATGTGAGGTTCTCTCAAAACCTTGATCTGATTAGGACTCCCTTTGTGCGGCAGCCAAAGATGTGACCAATCTGTGGCGAAATACCCATTTAATTTGGCTGACCAATCTCTGCTCAGGACCAGGCCATAAGCATCTGGTATGTCAGCCACTACAATGTTAATAACTTGGCACACTCTATCATCGGATGCCAAGCAGATTAGAACGTCTTCCATCTCGCCAACTACCTTGACGTCTGTCCTATCCAACTGCACCACCCTCCACGTGGTTGGCTTAGGCTGCCCATTTATTTTCTTACATACTGATATGGGCATGACATTAATTGATGCCCCTGAGTCCGCTAGACAATTGTGCACGTTATGATTAAAAATTTCAAACGTCAAAAGGAAAGGTGGATGTTTAGTTTTAGACTTACCTCCACTGCTAGCTTCCCCAATTTCTTCTTCCTCCCGAGGTTGATTATTAGCGGGCAGCTTTTCTTCTAATGTTTCCAGTGCTTTCAACAACCTTTCTTTCTGTTGAGGTACTTTGCACATTTCAAACAGCGGGACGTTTGCCTTTATCTTCTTTAGATCTTCGACAATGTCATATTCGATTTGTTGTCTAGTGGACTGAGATTTATCAGCACTCACATTCTCTTCGTTTGGCTTAGGCAGCGTTCTGTTTTTCTTCGGATCCTGGCTAGTAATGGTAAATTCTGAAATCTGATCAGCCAATGATTTGTCTTGAAATTTCTTTTTTATATTTCTTTGTAGCCTTCGAATCTTTGGGAGCAGAAGACTGTCATTACTAACCGCCCCTTTTCTCCTAGTTGTCACGTTAGCCTCCTTGATATATTTGCATCCCTGGGTATTTTCCTCCTCTGCATCGAGTAAGGAGACAGAATTCCATAATGCCATGGTCTCGTCTTCCTGCCCTTTTGTAGAAGTGGAAGCAGCATTTTCGTTCTTTTCATCTTCATCTTTCTCCGTTAATCTTGAATCCAACATCTAATTCATGACCAATGTCATTGAATTTATCCATTGCGGACAGTTCTTTTCAGAATGAGGTTGTTGATGAAAAGTACAAAAATTTTCCATCCCTATCTCTGTCAGATTCATGGATGCAGTTTTTTGAGGAGGAGGTTGGGTCTGATTGCCATCCTCCCTTTTCTTATAATATGGCCTGAAGAAATTTTGTGCTTCTTTTTCCTTTTCTAAGTCTATGATCTTATTGGACAGATTTTGCATCATTTTAGCCATGCTTTCATAGTCTGGTGTCTTTTCTTCTTTAGTCTTAGTGAACAATAAAATTTTCTTCCCGTACCTTTCTCTCCTGATTGTTTCGGATAGTCCTCCACACTTTCTCTTTCTGCTTCCACCACTTCTGCCTCTTCATAGGTCTCTGTTAAGGTAGGCTTGGCCCTACCGTTTGCAAACATGGCTAAATCAGGACCCAAAGCTGAAGTATAGTATTCGATTAGTACTTTTTCTGAATGCTTATCTGTTTCAGAGAAATTTTTAAGATATGCTGCAAACCTTTGTGTGAAGCTGTGCACTTTTTCCTTTTTCTCTTTCTTTAATGCACACAGTCCTTTCATGAGGGCAGCGTGAGTCTTTTGGACTGCGTACTTACTCCTGAACATTCTCTCGAAGGTATCCCAGTCTGGGATAGAGTTAGCGGGCAATCCAAAATACCACGAGGCCGCAGCTCCTTTGAGGGTGTGCGAGAATAGTCTACACACTACATCTTTGTGTTCCCCAGCCCTCAGACCTTCTATTTCCAAGTAGAAACTCTGTAGGTGGTCATCCACTAGGATTTTCTCATTTGGATCAAATTTGGGCAGTAGCTTCTCAAAGGCTTGAGGTAGGTCATGCAAAGGTGGGGTCAGATTTAGAGGTAATCTAGCTTTCCAAGCTCGCGGTGGATTCGGTGGATTCGGTGGATTTGCGTTAACGCCGGCCATGAGTTGAGGCGGAGAGTGAGGGGGTGAACCAACAAGAGAGTGAGGATGTGAACCAACCAGGGCGTGAACAGGAGAACTGTAAGGAGTGTTTGGGCCTACTTGGTTCAAAGGCAACTCAACCTCCTGTATGGCAGTTTCCACAAGTTCTTCCCCGTCTCCAACCAACACTGAATCTTCAATTAGAGGACGGTCTTTTTTCTTGTACTCTCTTCTAGGCAATTCGTGGATAATAGGCAACCCTCCAATCTTCTTTACATAAGCACGGGTATGTCTTCTTAGATCATTAACAATTTCGTTGCGAACAGGATATAGATGTTCTCTATTTTCTTCTTCCAAAATTGAATTACGTGGTCCACTACTTTCAGAACTATAACCAGCGGAATAATCTCGGTAAAACGAGTTTCCTCGCCCAACCATGCATTGGCGGCCCTCCTTCTAGCGCCAAAACTGTTGAGGCCTAGAAATTTCGTTGCGACAACAGTAAGGGATTCTCCCCAATCAACGTTCCCAACTAGCCCGTTGACTGTTTGGTATAGGGAATCTGTCCAGTTTACGGTCCGGCTACTGTAGGTCAAAGTAACAAACAAGGGTTTTATCGGTTGCGGCCCGGTCCACCGGAATTTGTATTTTTTGACTTAAAGAAATGATATGCAAGTGCCTAACTAAATGCAGGGCGATCAAGATGCAGGGAGAGGTCACAAAGTGATGCGCAGGTTCTTACCTCTCATCTTTTGCTCGCGAGCAGCCAAACCAAAACAAAAAGAAATAAACTAACTATCTAAACTATCCCTAGGGAGAAAGATTATCATTTCGAATGAGCAATACGTTTGCACATACATTAAAAAGAAACACAGATAGCTGATACTTCTTCTAAAGTACATGAACGATCACAGATATTTAAATAACCAGATAGCCGATCATTTTATAACAACATTTATTGCTCACGGTGAAAAAATATCCCAGAAACTACTGAAGAACATTTAACCAGAACATAGGTTCAGAACATTAAATACTCTTACAGTAAATGAAACACAGCTGAAAACGAAATAGTTCCTCCTCAACATTATTCATTGAGTTGCATTGATATATTCCACTTTACACTCTCTCCGATAGACAAAAATGCAGTTTCCTTTGCAAAACGAAGTAGTTCCTCTTACAAGCAAACATGTACAAAATTTTCCAGGGGAAAAAGCCCTTTCCAAGTGCCTCGTCCCTCTATTTAAACTATAATCACAGAGCGTTTTGTTTTCCAGATGCATGGTCTTTTGGTTTCTCAAACTCTTCACATTCCGATCTTTTGTCATTATGTGATCATGACAACTTGGTAACTGATCCGTTTCTGGGATCATGCCTTTACAGCTCAAGACTTCGTCTTCCATTTGCCTCTTTTCAGTCATACCTCTACCAAATGAGTTAGTCTTTCTTCTCGTCGTGGCAGATTGACCGGTCACCTGGAAATTGCCTGCATTCAAATTAAGAGCATGATTCAAATGACAAATATCATCAATTAACCAATCCACAAGGAAATGGCCGAGCGAACCACATACGGGCCTGGCAATATTCGATGGTCGCTGGAGGGAAAGACAAGTCGGCAGTTAGAGAGAAGTGAGTTCGGGAGCCTGGGGAAACAGCCAGCCGCAATGTCAGGTGAAGTTTAAGTCGCAGCCAAGCGAAACGTGGGCGGGAGGTGTCACTAGTCGGACGTCAGACGGTTTTAGCTTCGGAAGCCAGAATATTTTAGCAGCTGCAACGGCGGAGGAGGAGAGCTAGAGGGCACGTGGAACGGATGGGAAACTAAGTCGGACGTCGGAAGAAACTCAGATCGGACGCTGGCTATCTCTTCCCGACCGCAACAGCGGGTGAACAGAAGCTACGGACAAGCGATTTACAGTTAACATACATCGGGCATCGGACGGTTTAGGAAATCAGACGAAAGAAAAGTCTAGGAGCCGCAACGGCGGAAGGGTTGAAACTTCGCAGCTCCCGATCCAGCAGAAGAGGCCCGATTTATAGAAAAACTCGAGGATTCAAACCGCTTTAAGGCTCAGGAACAGCTAGGTTCGCTCCTTCATAGAAAGGCAACTCAAAAGGACAAATTTTTTCCTTCTCTTCGGCCAGTAAAATAGACACTCATGACTCAGACCAAAAAGAACGAGGCACATATAAACCTGCGGACATCTATTTTCAAAGTGCAATGAAAAAAGATATGCCAGAGAGGATCAAGCTTCTAACAATCACTAAGCAAAAAATTGATGAGGACGGGCCCAGAGTTTAAGTAAAAAATTAAAAAACGGGGAGAAAAAGTTGCGGGAGCAACAACTTGATAACTTGATACTTTACCGCAACTCTTTTATCTTCATATTCTTGCTGTACCGGATCACTTGATCCTCTGTAGTAATCGATCCTTTGCAGCATTCGATCGCTCGATACTTTACTCGATCACTTGATCCTTTGCAGCCCTTCGATCAATGGATCCTTTGCAGCATCACTTCAATCTTCTTGATACTTTGAAACAACACTTATATATTCTCGGTCCTTTGTAGAAACACTTTGATCTTCTCGATCCTTTGTCACAACACTTTTATCTTCTCCATCCTTTGTAGTAGCAGTTTGATCTTCTTGATCCTTTACAGATGCACTTCGATCTTCTCGATCCTTTGTTGCAACACTACCTCTAGTACACATTATCTCTTTGCGGGATGATCGATACCTATCACTTGAGGACATAAGTCCAAGGATGATGCAATCCTCATCATCCTCGACTTTAATAAAGGACCAATCCCAAGCAAGTGTTATTATACAAAATCTACAAATGAATGTAGCTACACTCTCCGTGTGATAATATTGTCTGCAACTAGAGACCTCATCTGCACCTAAGTGCAGGACCTGTCGTTCGTAAGGACTCATTGTAGAGAATCCTCAACTTTAAATCTAGTATCACTCATAAGCAAGTGTTATTCTACAACATATAGAAATGAATGTAGGTACACCCTCCATGCAAGAGTAAGGTTTGCAACTATAGATATAATTCGCACCTAAATGTAGGACCTTTCGTCCATAAGGACTCATCGTAGAGCATTCACAACTTTAAAGCTAGGACCACTCTCAAGAGAAAAGTGCTATTATCTGCAAGACCATCCTCAAATGAGGATACTATCATCCACAAGTGAATGTCGGACCTCGTCGGCATCTGTAGGTGCACTTTACCTCTTTCATACTGGAACATTACTTCCAAACCATCATCAATGACAGTATCATCATCACTCCCCATTTCCATGGAGGATCCATATCATCAACCTACTCCCCCTTTTTCCAAGGAAGGTTCATAGCTTCGACCTTTTCTTCCTTTTTTATTAGATTCCATATCTTTGGCCTATTCCTACTTTCCAAATAGAGTCAATATCTTCGACCTATTCCACCTTTTCAAGGAGGATCCATATCTTTGACTTGTTCCACCTTTCTAAGGAGGGTCAATATTTTTTTCATTCCTCCTTATGAGGAGAGTCTATATCATCATCATCATTATTCCTCCTTACAAGGAAATATATTTATCATCATTATCATTGTTCCTCTCTACGAGGAAAGTATTTAGTATCATCATCACTGTTCCTCCCTACTAGGAAAATATTTAGTATCATCATTGTTCCTCCTTGTGAGGAAAGATCTATATCATCATCATTGTTCCACCTTCTGAGGAAAGTATTCAATATCATCATTGTTACTCCTTGCAAGGAAATATATATATCATCATCATTGTTCCTCCTTGCGAGGAAAGTATTTAGTATCATCATTGTTCCTCCTTGCGAGTAAATATCTATATCATCATCATTGTTCCTCCTTGCGAGGAAAGTATTTTCGGACTACACCAAGATTGTAATGGAAGCTTGGTCAACACATCAATAACTTGCTCATCAGTACTCACACACTGGAGCTTTATGGTTCCCTTTTGTACCATATCCATTATATAACAATATCATATTTCTATGTGCTTTGATTTATCATGCAACACAGGATTCTCTATTATCTTTATACAACTCTGGTTGTCACATAGAATCACTGTGGTATCCAACTCTGGATCAAATAGAGTTGACATCAATTTTCAAAGTCATATGGCTTCTAAAATAGCAGAGAAAGTTTCTATGTACTATGCTTTAGCCGTGCTGAGAGCAACATTAGACTATTTCTTACTAAACCATGAGTTCATGGAGAATCCTAGACAACAACATCCACCTGAGGTGCTCTTTCTATCTGTGGAATTTCCTGCCCAATATGAATCCATATATCCATACAATCTGTAGTCATGATCTCTATCATAGCATATTCCAAACTCTATCACACCCTTTAGCTAAATCATCACATGCTTTGTAGCTACTAGGTGAACCCGTCTAGGTTTAACTAGATTCTGTCTCAGGGTGTTCACAACAAAGCATATATCTGGCCTGGTAATCATCAAATACATCAACGAACCAATAATTTGTCTGTATTGAGTCATATCCACTAACTCTAATGATTCATCAAATAAAATCTTAATGTTTGTATCCATGGGTGTGGCCATGTCTTTACAATCCAACATATCAAATATTCTTAATATTTCCACAACATACTTAGTGAAGCCACATTGCTTCACTATAGGATGAACATGTTGTAATGTACTCAACCTCTTCATGAGATCATACCTGATCCGAAAAATCATGAGGTGCTATTTATATACTCAACACTTCTTCTTTGTATCTACAATGAGTTCATCATGTCAGGTCATAGACATATACCAGTCTTCTACACTCAACCTTGAAGTTTGGAACCCAATTTACTCTTAGTAAAGACCTAGTCCATCAAGAAGTAGTCCATCATGTCATACCATGTCGAACTCGGATATCCTCTGCAGTCACTCCCCCCTAAAGTGGAGCTTCATATTCCCTCTGCATTTGTTCTCTATGTATCAAAACATTATGTATTGGAGTGATAGGTAGCATCCTTTGCTACTAATATGCTTTGTATCCATCTCATGTTACTAGATACCAAGATCCTTTATCTTGAATTTTTTTGGAAAAGTTCATCTTGCACTCATTTGTGAGCCTTGTTGTCTTCTATAGGTTTCTATCTTCAACCTTGTAGAAAAGGTTAAGATATTCATCCCTCTAAGTGATCTTCAAGCTCCTTATGCAACTGGATGTGCTTATCTATGGGTTCCTTCTGAGCTCATACAAATTATTTTCTGCATATGTGGTTATTTTCTCGATATATACTTCTGATTCACTAGAGAAATGTGTATGGTCAATGGAGTATGTCACGTCATAATCTACTCCCTATTTCTGAGACAAACCAAAAACCTTTATTTATATACTTTATCTTGTATATCCAAATGGAAGACATTACGAACTTTCCTTCAGGTCTCAGAACTATATATTAGACATCATTCCCCATTATCAACTGGTACTCTATGATCATAGCTTCTTACACAGCTGGAAGAGTCTGCATCAATGATGTGACTCAACTATTCTAGATAACTATAGTGTATCCGACGCCTCTTACTTTAGTTGGAATTCCGATCATACTTTCTTTATCTTTAATTATCTCTTGTTCCTGAGTCGGTATTCATCTCTTGAGGTGGATCTACCAAACTCTTATATTCTTCTGAAGCTCTTTCTTCTGTAACAGTGTCTCTGACCTTGGGAGCTTCAGGTTCATATTTATGTATGTTTATTGGAGTGAATCTTGAACTTTCATCACTTGTTCTTTGGAACAAGTCTTATCCTTGTTTTCTTATAGGATATTGTAGATGACCTTTCCTACAACTCACATACACCAATTGCATGGTTAGAAACATTGCATAAGACATATGACAAATGATTATGCATAAAAATATAATCATGTAAATATTTTATCCAATACAACATTCATACATATGCCATATACACACGGAGAATTTCCATATGCCTTCCATCTCTACCATAACATCATTGATATTGTGCATTAATCCCAATATGTTAGCAAAGAGGTTTCATTCTAGATAAGTATCAATAGAGTGTTGTATAGCACCATGAGATACTTACACATAACATGCATATTAGTAGTATATTGTCACTAATAAAACATTCTATCATGAATAATACATTTCCTTGAAAAAAACTAAATAATGACAATTCAAATACTTATCTTTTGTTTGTTTGGTAGACTCATTCTTGATCCTTAGGTCCTAGATCCTTCTACTAATTCTAGACACCTGTGTACTGGTTTTGAGTGTCACTAATTTCATTATTTCTTATCCAAATATTGAAATAGATAAGAGTATGATCTGTGTCTTCACCAGTAGAATTCGCATTCCGCATCACTTCAGGAATCTTCAGCAGTGTGACCTTGAGGTATTTATTTGACATATTCAAGTTGTTCTTTGAGAAACCCTTGTAAATTGGAACTGCGTTGTCTCTGAGTTCTATATCTTCACATTCTTCATTTGGTTCCTCAATGTCATCTTTATGTTGATATTATTTCCTTTGTATAGGCTGGTAATTGTACTGAAAATATCCTTGGGCATCTAAAAGGATGATACATGTGAGATCCAATGGAGGTAGAAATAAACCTTTTGCATTTGACTAAATCCGACTTATGCTTTGTATTCATCTCCCTATGGATCTACAAATTATTCTTTGACATAGTTCTCCAGGTCATGCTTCTTCAGGTATGAGAACACTAGTGGAAAATGAGAGATTAGTGACTAGGAGACCAAAAATTTTGGTCACCATAGATTTTTTCAAGGGATAAATGACCAAAATTGATAAATTTAAGTGAGTTAACTAAAAAAGACCAAGATAAATGACCAATTTTGGTCACGGGATAAAACTAAACTAAAAAGGACCAAGATAAATTACCACTTTTGGTCACAGGATAAAACTAAACTAAAAAGGACCAAGATAAATGACCAAAATTGGTCATGGGATGTCTAGACTTAAAATGAGCACATAATAATTGGTCATTTATTTGGTCATGTTTAGTTGTGTCACTCCGGCAATGGAGAATTACATTTTTGACAACAAATTTGTATAATTTACTAAATTCTAACATATCTACTCAACGATTTGACTACAAAAGTCTATGGAGGTGTACATACTCTAACCCCCTTTGAATTTGAACCCATGACCTCCTAGGATTAAACACATGTTATTAACCATCAATCCCACTTACATTTCACTTAGCCAAAAAAAAAGAGAGCATTACCCATCGTTGCTCTAATTCTTTGTATGCAACACATATTGATATCTAGAATCTAATGTTTTTACAAGGAAATACTTTAGCTCAATTTTCTTTGAATTACTGAGATATATATTTTTCAAAGAAAAGTCCTCTTTAGGTAAATGCAATAAGTCTAAATTACTATGTAGTGTGGAAGAAGTAGAGCTTGATTTTCATTTGTCACCTTCATTAGTACCATGGATTTTCTCTTTTTGATGTGAAGCACTTATCACCATAAAATAAGGTTTTGTGATGGTTAGTATTTTGTAAGACATTTAACACTCCCTCATGAAACAATTGAATGGATTCACGTGAGTGAGAGTTCCCTACTTTTATTGCTTAAAATACAATCCCAATTTTTGTAGTATTTTTATGTGAAATTTTGATGGGGTTCATTTCTCTTGTTTGCACATAATTCTTCTTTTTTCCCACTCTCAATTTTCCCGCGCCCCTTAGGCTCGGAAGGAAGCAAGGTATTATAGTAGAATTTCTAATCCACCGTTTCGATTTGGAGCAGTCCGCCATTTCGTCAATTTGGAGCAGTCCGCCATTTTGATTTGGAGAAGATTCAGTCCGCTACCATTCCATTACAAATGTCTTCAATAAGTGACATTGAGCTATTTTGATTTGGTTCTACTCTCATTTACACATCTTCCATGTGTTCATCAGAAATTGTTTTCACTAGCTGTAATGCTCAATCTGATACACATACATATTACTCCTGTACAAAACACTACCAAGATTTTGTCATGGCATAGGTATGTATGTGGATTTGTAGGTCAGAGACCTCAAACTCCTGGTGGCCTCGGGTTAATCTGGTTACCACTTACTCTTTCTTTTTTTTTTCTTTTCACCCTCTTGGGGATCTTTAGGGGTTACAAGCGTTTCTTCAGGCGAGCTATGCTGGAATCATCAGATTTTGTGAAGGATGATACTCTGAAAATATGTTGTACAGTTGGGGTTGTGGTTTCTACTATTCAAGGCCCCAGATTGCACTATATTCACATCCCTGAATCAAACTTGGGTCAACAATTTGGGGAACTGCTTGAAGATGTTGAAAATGTGGATGTCACATTTGATGTATCAGGGGAAAAATTTCATGCCCACAGAGTTGTTCTGGCAGCACGTTCCCCTATATTTAAATCCATGTTTTTTGAGTCCTCTGGGGAGTGGAATGACAAAGAAATTAGCATCAAAGGCACAAGGACAGAGGTGTTTAAGGTGAGCTTTCGTTCTTCCTATGATTATGGAATTGTGCTTTTTCTTTATTTTAATTTTGGAAGATTGGGTATTTGCCTTGAGCTTGTAATTTTTTCCTTAAATTATTGTCTCCTTTCTCATGAATGTGTCTCCTTTGTTCTCTTGAATGCAATGCAGGCTATGCTACACTTTATTTACAGAGATACCCTTCCAAATTTAGAGGAACATGCAGATTTAGGAGAGATTTCTGATCCATCCCCTTGCTTTTTGACACATGAGACAATGATTGAATATTTGCTCACAGCAGCAGATCAGTATGGTATGTGTCAGTTAAGGTGCTTGTGTGAGTCAAGAATATCACAGGGAATAACTGTGAACACTGTTGCTAAAATTCTTGAACTGGCCCAGCGTTACCAAGCTTCTCAACTCAAATCTGCATGCCTTAAATTTGCTGCGACAAACTTGGAAGGTATGCAGTATATTTCAATTAATTATAAACTAAACATAGGAGTTTATATTGTTGAGAAACATCAATTAGTTGATGCTATTAAAAATTTCATCTTGATTTGTTTCTGCAGAAGTCATGAAGTCAGAGGGGTTCGAATACTTGAAGGAGAATTGTCCATCTCTACAGTTGGAACTTCTACAAACTATTGCACAACTCAAGGATGATTGAAACATGAAGGGAAAAGCTGGAATGCACCAATTCAAGAGTCAGATGCCTCCGACAGTAATCTAGAAGAGCAAGACCAAACTTAGGGATACCAATCTACACAGAAATCTGATAATTCTGATTAACTGAAGGGCACTATTTTTGAGATATTTCTGGCTTTGGTGATACATTAACCGGGATGCTCCTGAAGCAGAAATGAAAGATCTTTTTCACTCTGGAGATCATTTGAGGTGATGATTTTGTAAGATGCATCCTAGCTTCTGCTAATAACTGTGGAGCAACCAGCATGTTTTTTTTTAAAATATCTTTGTGGACTTTCAAAATTGATATATAATTTCATTGTACTATGAGAGATGCACTGTTTCTTTCTAAATACACATGGATATCAAAGCCACAGGAAGGGTGGCCATTATGACTGTCTATTACAAAAGGATCTGCTGCTTATTTGATATCTGATAAAATTCGACCTCTTGTCAAATTGTCAAGGGCTCTATCTTCATTGCTTGGACATGAAATGCGGGACACAATGAGGATGCAGTCTTGCATCATATTCTCTGGACGCAATAGAAATAAGCAGAATGAGAATAGACAAGAAATAATCCATGCAATGCTTATAAATGTTCAAGGATTGACACGAGAAAATGTTGCAAGCCATCTGCAGGTATAGTTGAGTTTCTACCATATTTTTACATACCTAAAACTGAATCACCTTTCGTGCTTAGATTTTGGATGCTAATTTCTAGATATGTTGTATTATTTGTCTTTTTATGATTCTATTTTTTCTGCAGGTCTAATTGATTTGTAATCTAAATATGTGTATAGCTTTGATTAAACAGAGCAGTCATACTTTTTGACTTACATATTTGTCTGAATTGATTAAAATTAAAGCCTTTTTTGATGGTGTGCTTTTTCTTTTTTGAATAATCTGTAGAAGTATAGACTGTACTTGAAAAGGCTCAGCGGTGTGGCAAGTCAACAGGGTAGCATGGGTAATGCATTTGGAGGAGGCAGGGAATCTTCGTTTGGTTCTCTTTGCCAAGTAGATGGAATTGGTGATTTGCAAGTTCTTGCTCAATTTGGTCACCTGTCTGCTCGTGCTCTTGAATAATTGCAAGCAGGAGTTCTAGGTAGATTAAATGGTTCAGTAGGCTTGGGTTTACTAGGTCTGAATTCCTCTGGAATGCTCCAATTTGCCTCTCTTCTAGGCCTAGGCTGTAATAACAGGATTGGAAGAGCACAAGGAATTGCACCTGTTAACAATCCAATGAATGCATTTCCTTGTTTATCAACTGGACTTGAACTAGATCAGTTACAGCAAAAACAACAAATTGCTAGACTTGGAGATATAGGTGCTCCTATGGATGATCCTGCAGGATTTCGCACGATGCAATGGCAGTTGAAAGCTACAAATAGTTCCCCTGTGGGCTTGGTTGGAGGTAACAGTGGCAACATCTCAGTGCATTCAACAAATAATGCTTTGGTGTTGCAATTGATGCAACAGCAGTAGCAAAAGCATGGAAGAGGTTTGACCACCTTAACCATTGAAAGAACTATTAGTCAAAGATTGGGGGCAAGTGATATTAACATGGTAATGTCTTCTCAACTACCTAATATGAATGGAAATAGTGGAAACTGGGGTAATGGTGCCACAGTGTCAGTTTTACCAACAAATGAACGTTCAGTGGGTGGCCCTCTAAGTAGTACAGGTTCTGGTGTGCAGAATGTAAGGGAAAGCCTTTTAAGTGCCTCAAATGTTGATTGTATGTCAATGGACATTTCTGTTCCTCCAGTTAATTCTCTTTTAGGGCCTAGCTCTCATAATCTTATCCCAAGAAATGATCTCTCTCTGTCCTCTATTAGTGCAATGAACAATAGAACTGGGAACATAAGCGAAGTTGTGCCATCTGACAATAGAAGACCTAATCTTCCAATTCTTGGTAATATGAATACTAGTCTTAGACAGGGTATGAATCAGATTATAAAGAAAGACTGGCAAAATCATAATCAAGATTTTGGAACCATTTCAAATACTTTATTAAATACTCAGTTGAGCCAGGCATCTCTTCTTAATCAGAAAATGGTGGGAACATATACTGCTCAATCTCAGGGGCAGAACACTAGATTTTGTGATCAAAAGATGAATTTGGATTTCAAACCTCCAGTGAACTCAATTGTTCCAGGGTTTGGTGGACGGTGTGAAAGTGAGAAATCCATTGCATATAGTCAAATGAAGTTGAGGGAAGATTATCCAAAAGATCATGTAAATATGGAGAATGGCTTTATCTCTGAAAATTGCAATTCTGGAGATGAACTTATGAACATTATCTTTAGACAAGTAAGTGTGTTTTTACAAAGCCCTCCTGAGATACAATATAAAATTCTAAGCTAGGTCTCTTAATTGTGCTTTTTCTTTATGGTTATTGATGAGCATATACTAATACATTTTGAAAAAATAGGATTCAACTTACATGGCTTACAGTCATAGTAGTCTGTTATGCTTTTTTTGGGCACTGATTGAGCCTGTGTTTTTTCTCTTTAGCAAATTTGACTTGTATTTGTTTCCTTAATCTAGTTTTCTTATGTGGGTTATTTCCTAGATCTCTGTTTCTGTGAAGCGGCTTGTATTGATACAATCTATGTTTGTTATATATGTTTAACATGCC
>LPNX011072043.1:408553-420929 GCA_001517045.1 Pseudotsuga menziesii
AATGTATTGTTTTATTGCCAATGTTTTGGGTGAAACCATCTAGAATCATCGAACCCTCAACCCCGTGACATCATTGCAGTTTTATGATTATTGAGGCTGCTACCATCAAAGATGGAAGTCGTGTCCAATTTTCTTTTCTAGGGTGGAAATTTCTTGAATAGGCAGGTCCTGTTACATTCAATTTATTTTCATCCTTGCAATTTCATGGTTATTGAGGCTGCTATTCATCTTTAATGGCAAGCGTGCCCAGTTTTCCTTTTTGGGTGAAAATGTCCAGAATTGTCAACTCCTGTGAAATTTGATTTGTTTATCTATCTGTGGAATGTTATGGTTATTGGGGTTGTTATTCAGTGATGTATGATTTTCATTTTTGGGAAAAAATGTCTAGAATGTCAACTCTTGTGACATTTGACTTTTTTCCATCCATGCAATTTTATGTTTATGGAGACTCATTAATCTTCGATGTTAGATTTTTTGTCCAATTTTCTTTTGTGATTGGCTAAGTGTATTTGTCATGGTGTCTGCAGCAGCATGAAGGGATCGGTTTCACAGATTGTAATACGGGATGCGATGGTTATCCTCTGGAAAGCTGCATGTGAAATGGGTTTGTGCTAGGTGGCAAAGAGGCCTATGCTATCTGAAGCAGCTCAGATATGGTGTATAATTAAGGTGCTTCAGTTTGTCTCCAATCACTTGTAATCATTGCAGTAGATCCATTCAAAGAGGACTTGTTAACCTTCAACCCCTTCATTACTTCTTGCAGAATTTGTACAACTTACAGTTGCTTGCATATGGTTATTTTCCTGATGTGCATTGAGCCAGCATTTCCATATTTTTTTACATGGCTCAGGTTTTCCAACACTAGCAGACAAGAATCAAGATGAATGATTAGTTGTAGGAGACCAATTGCAGAGTTTGTAGATGATTAGGAACACTCAGAATTGGTCAGGACAACTAGAGATTATCTGGAATCTCTATGAACACTCAGTGTAAGAATGACTAGAGATCATCTGGAATCTAACCAAGTTGACTACTGTTTCAATAAATTAAAAGCTAAACACTCTTTCGTTTCTATCCAAATATGTCCAGTATTAACCTTTATTATTTAGTTATTCAATCCATGCTCTTTCAATATAAAACAGTTTTGCTATCTTCCAAAAATTGTAGCCTATTTCGGAATGGAATGGGAGGAGTCCCTTTTCAGTTGCCTCATATATTGTATGTGACATTTGCAGATTATGAATACTATATAATTATGGTGCAATTAATTCAACTTCCGTGTTTATATAATTATGGTGCAATTAATTTAAATAAGCCAAACAACTGAATAATTTCCTCTACTGTTAAGGGTGGTGAAACAGGTATGGTTTGCAGTTCTTCATCTCCTTTAACTACAGTGTCGTGTGATGATTGAGATTCTGAAGCTTACCATCTACATTCCCCCTTCTTGTGGTTTAGTACCTTAAATATTTTTTTAGGTGACAAGAATAGTATATTTATACTAGAAAGTCAAAAGGCTGCAGAGTTTACAAAGCTAAATTTTGGACAGACCTGAGATTGCCTTCCATTTCTGTGATGTAACCTTACCATATACAATCCCCCTTCTTGTGGTTTAGTACCTTAAAGATTTTTTTAGGTGAAAAGAATAGTATATTTTTACTAGAAAGCCAAAAGGCTGTAGAGTTTACAAAGCTAAATTTTGGACAGACCTGAGACTGCCTACCATATCTGTGATGTAGCCTTACTAACCCTGAAATCAACTGGCATTAGGCCTACCCACATAATCTATTGCCCCTATATAGGTTATTTACTGAGAATTACAGATTGTGTAATAGTTACAAACCCCAATATGGATTCTGGATCCCTCAAACCACTCATTAATACCTCTGCTTAAATATAGTAACAAAGATATCGTGTAAAAGGTATACTTTAAAAGGTAGAGGAGCAAGATATCATGTAAAAGGTATACTGGAAAAGGTAGAGGAGCAAGATGCCATGTAAAAGGTATACGTATCAGCATATATGTATCATGTAAAAGGTATATGTATTAGGATGTTTCAGATGCCTTTGTGTGTCTAATATAAACTCTTGAATTTTCTTGATTCCATTGATTTCTGTTCTCTGTTCTTGGAGATTTTGAAACATCTGAAGTTAAAGATGTTGAATTCTCTGTTATTGTAGACTTTGAATCCTTTGCTGATGTAGACTTTGAATGTTTTTCTGATGCATATTTTGAATATTTTGTTGCTATATGTTTTGAAATTTTTGTTGTTGTAGACTATGAATCCTTTGTTGTGATAGGAAACCAATCAGCAATAACAGCTACCATTATTATGTTTCTTGTAAAACCGGTGCCATTAAAGATCAACTGAAAAATAATGGCTAATTCCTTGGGTTTATGTTTGGAGTGGCTATGGCCAAATGTTGTGAGCAAATCTGCATCAGTATTTGTTTTACTTAAGATTGCTTAATTTGGTCCATTTGGTTGATCTTGTTTTGAGCTGTTTCCTCGAAATTGAGGAACTGTATTGCGGGAAACCATGTAGAGAGATGGAATTTTTGTTTCTGTATATTGATCCAAACTAGATCTTCTTTGCAGATGTATTGCTAACTTTTGTGCCTTATTTATCTTTTTTGTAAAATGATGTGTTTGTTTCTCTAAAGTTTAAAATTTTTAAAATCACATTATATATTGCACCAGTCTGTCCTGTGATAAATTATGTTTTATAAGTATTGATGAGGTTAAGCCTGAACACGATCCCCGTCTTTAGAGAGCTATGATTGCATTTGATTATTACATTTGTAGTGTTTTGACCTTGTTGCAATGTGTATCCGTTAGCCGCCAGAGCAAGTTGAGATCGAATATGTAATAGAAAAGGCAAAGTTGGAAGATGATATGCTTGAAAACTTCAGAAGCGTGTTTGAAAAGTTTGCATTCAAAGATGCAATGGCAATTGCAAAGGAGGTGTGGCTTATGTAGTTTAGTTGTCTGTAGCCTTTTCCACTATGTCTTATACCCCTTTTGCGTTTTAGTTGAAAAATTAAGAGCTGGAGGAACAATATTGATATTATAAGTTGTTCCTTTGCAGGATGAAGAAAAGAAGGATGCAACTTTGAGTTTGGCAGCAAAGAAAAAAGCATACTCTGATTCAGATGAGGAGGATGAACAAGAGCAGCAAAATAAAGAAAAAGGGGTTTCAAATAAAAAGAAGAAAGTTCTGTATTTGTTTATTCCACATTCACTACTCTGGTAGTGTTCTCCGCTTCGATTTCATAGTTCTCAAGGGTGTTGATTTCTGTGTTACTTGACCTGCAGCTTCAACGGAGAATGAAGATTGCAGAACTTAAGCAGCTTTGTTCCAGGCCAGATGTTGTTGAGGTGTGTTATAACTGTTTTCTCAGCTTACTTGGATGCTTATCATTCCATTTACATATTTATATAGGTTTCACTATTTTTTCCATAAATTTCTTTTGTAATTTTAAGATACCTTTGCTTCAGTGTTCATCTATAGCTTTCCTGAGTGTGATTTCTGTCATTTGTGTCTTCTTTACATCTTTTATCTTTTTTTTTTCAGTATTTTCTATGATACGAAGAGTCAAAGACATTGCACTTGCATGCATGCATTAATGCCATGCTTATATGTTGCCAATTGGCAAAGTTTTGATACTACCCTCTGGGAAAAAATAAATTGAACATCAATGCATACTATAATACTATGTTAATATGCCAGTTGAATTTTGATACCATTGACTAACCAAATTGCCATTTTTTTCCATGAAAAAATCTCTATATTTGATATTTGTAATATATCTAGGGAATATAATATGGGGTACCTAGGGAGGTACCCAATGGGATAATGCTATCTATTATGGCCATCTTTATTTAATAAGGACCATGTAGTGTGAAATAAACAAATGTAATAGTCTTTACTACAAGGTTCTACAAACTAGATTGTTACTTCTCTAGAAAGTATCTAGAAGATTCCGACTTCCACCTATTATAAACTTAGAAAGATCCTTCTCTAGAAAGTACCCAGAAGGTTGTATAGAAACTATATAAAGAATAAGCAATGGAATGAGATGTCTTGTGAGGTTATTGGATGTAATACTTGTAGCAAACATAGCTTATGGAGTGATTCCTTCCATAAGGAGTAGTTAATATTGTTACCCTACCTTTAGGATTTTTTTCCATATTCTTGTGTTTATTCTCTTGTGGATGTATTTGTGTTGATTTCTGAAGTTTAAGGGCTTATCTATTTTGTGATTAAATATTTGTTTTCTTTTTCCCAGAAAAAGAAACTTTATTTTTTCAGCAAAAGATATACATTGTGAGGACCTGATCAGGTCTGTTCATAAGATCTTTCCAAGAAAGGATCTCGAGACTGATATGAAGGTCAGTTTAAGACAAGAAAAAACATGACAATATCATAGCCATAGAGGACTGAAGCTCTAGAATTGAAACTCCATGGCTACTGTCTCATGGCCATCCACTAATTCATGGATATCAAAGCTTCCTGGGTGGTACTACAGAGCTTCCTTGGACAGTTGGTCAGCCTTCATATTGAGTTCCCTGTAGATGTGTTTACATGAGAACCATTCCAATGAACTCATTTCCTTTTTGATGTTCTGTAAAATGTGCTCTATAGAGGGCATGTGTTGATTTCTGAAGTTTAAGGACTTTTCTTGTTTGTGATTAAATATTTGTTTTCTTTTTCCAAGAAATAAAAATTTATATTTTCAACACAAAATATACATTGTGAGGACCTGATGAGGTTACTTGCAATGCTCACACTACCTGCAACAGTGAATAAAGGCCATTTGGGACACGATTTGATTCAGTTATCTCCACAGATTTTATTCAGTTATCTCCTTTTGTTTGAAGGGAGGCGATTGTTGTTCATGCTCCGGAACATATAAGTGAATGGCTTATATTAGATCGCTGCAAGTACTGCCTCACGCCAAACATCTCTCAAGGAGCAGTATTTTTTTTTATCTCAAATGCCTACGTTGCCTAAAAGTGGATATACCTTATGCTCTTCGTGAGGATTATATTTTAGAAAGTTGTCAATGCTCTAGTGATCACTCTGAGGGTTGTTTGGTGCATAATGTTGATGATGCCAAGAGTTCAGTATGCCTGTTATGTGGATGTGGCTAAAATAACAAAGAAGCGAAGTAGCAAGCAATAAAAGTTGATAAAGTTGGAAATGAGGCCTCAAAAATTGCTATCTTCTGGAAATTATTCTGAAGCAAGAAGGGCATCCTTGTTCAATCATATTGATGAGAACCAGGGATACCCTCTTAAAGATATGCATGGAGTTACATGAGTGGAAACAAGCTCTCAAGTATTGTCAACCAACAATTCCAGCCTACGAGAGGGCATATCCTTCATATCATCCTATGATGGGATTGTAGTACTATGCTTGAGGAAAACTTGAATGGTTTTTTTAGAACACAATGGAGGTAGAAAAGGCAGGCAAAGGACATTGGAGTAATAAGTACTATGATTATATTTCCTATTTTTCCTTTTGTTATTCTTGTAATCTTCTACATGTACTGGATTGGAGCAGCGTTATATATTTTAAGTTCAGGCAAAATTCGTCATAATGACTCTAATGGGAACTGTTGTGCCTATGATCTCCTTGCCAATAAGGTCAAATGTGAGGATTGTTGTGGTTACAACATTCACTATATCCACAATATTTCTTTGGCCAGCATTTTTCATATTTTTGGAGGTTATTGGATTACCCAGTTTACCATCCTTTGTTGTGTAGGATGACGCTCGGGATGCCATCTCCCTTACCAGGTATCAAATCCTGACACAATCATTTCTCATACTTGATTAGTTTATTAATATTACCCACAACTCTGGCCTTTGGCTAAGGCAACTTGTATTGTTTAGGTAGATCACTCATGGGAATAAATTAGTCAACCTGTGTAGATATTGCCAATAGGTCCTACTGGCAAATGTTTGATCCTGTTAATTTTCTGCTAGAATCCATTGTTCATGCCAATCAACTATAGTCTGTTTTACTACCTTTCTTACAAGTCTTTGATTTATATGGTCCTTGTCTTAATAAACTTACAGGCATTCCTGAACAAGTAGTTCATTCCATTCAAATCAAATCAATAAAACCAAAGTTTGAGAAGCATTTTGCAATTCCTCTGAATTAACAACATCGTATTTGAATATTGGTTCCCTTAAATTGAACGAGTGTTAGCATTATTATGTCGAAGCTACCTAGGAATGTGGACTTTCCAAGACTTTTTAAGGTGATATTTAACTTCCTAAAACTTAGAAAATGAAACTTTTAAGGTGATATCACCTTACTCTTCATTTTCTTGAGAGTGTAATTTTGGAAGGTGCCATATCTATTTACTATGTGAACCACTTGTCATTAAAGTCAAGTATATGTGATATTTGTCAGTTAGACCACTCTTGGGAATAAATTAGTGAACCCGTGTAAATATTGCTAACAGGTCATGCTGGAAAATGTTTGATTGTGTTAATTTTATGCTAGAATCCATGGTTCATGCCTTTGAAATGTAGTCTATTTGATTTCCATTCTTACAAGGCTTTGATTTATATCGTCCTTGTGCTAATAAAGCTATAGACGTTTTCCAGCAAGAAGTTCATTCCATTCAAATCAGATCAAATGAAACAAAAAATTGAGAAGCATTTTGGAATGCCTTTGAATTAACAACAACGAATTTGAATATCGGTTCCCTTGAATTGAATGAGGATTGGGATTTTATTACGAAGCTACCAAGGAATGTTAATATTTCCAAGCCTTATAAATTTGATATTGACCTTCATAAAACTTAGAAATTTCATCAGCCTTGAATATAAGTTGTGGTTTATCTCCTTGTCATTTCTTGTATAGTCTAATTAGGGGTACGTAGCATCTATATTGTGGGTTTCAGTAGGGGATATGGCCCATGGGTCTTTGTTTTTTATTCTTGTAATTTTTGTAGCCACTATTTCTGTTTACAATATGAGCCACTTGGTATTAAAATATGGTATGTGTGATGCTATCCAGGCTGGATATTTTATTCTAGCTGACAACGGTATTTGCTGTATATATGAATTTGATAAAATGCACGTAAAAGATCATGTATATTCTAGTGAATGCTATGGAATTTGTATTGCACTTGGCCTTTTCAATTACATTTTGATTATGTGATATTTGTTAGTTAGACCACTCTTGGGAATAAATTAGTGAACTTATGTAAATATTACTAACGGGTCATGCTAGCAAATGTTTGTTCCTGTTAATTTTCTGCTAGAATCCATGGTTCATGCCTTTCTACTGTAGTCAATTTGATTTCCATTCTTATAAGGATTTTATTTATATGGTCCTTGTGCTGGTAAAGCTATAGAATTTTCCCAGCAAGAAGTTCATTCTATTCAAATCAGATCAAATGAAACAAAAAATTGAGAAGCATTTTCGAATTCCTTTGAATTAACAATAGCGGATTTTAATATCGGTTGTCTTGAATTGAATGAGGATTATCATTTTATTGCGAAGCTACCAAGGAATGATAATCTTTCCAAGACTTATAAATGTGATATTAACCTTCATAAAACTTAGAAAGTTCATCAGCCTTGAATATAAACTGTGATTTATCTCCTTGTCATTTCCTGTATAGTCTAATTAGGGGTAAGTAGCATCTAGATTACGGGTTTCAGTATGGGATATGTCCCGTGGGTATTTGTTTTTTACTCTTGTAATTTTGGTAGGAACTGTTTCTATTTACAATATGAGCCACTTGGTATTAAAATCTGGTATGTGTGATGCTATCCAGGCTGGAGCTTTGATGCTAGATGACAACGGTATTTACTATATAGATGAAGTTGATAAAATGGATGTAAAAGATCAGGTATATTCTAGTGAATGCTATGGAATTTGTATTGCACTTGGCCTTTTCAATTACATTTTGATTAGATTGGCATGCCATTGATCCACACCTCTAACAAGATCTACACATTTTCTATTAAAGGTTTCAATTCATGAGGCTATGGAGTAACAGACAATAAGCATTACAAAAGCTGGCATTCAAGAAACTCTCAATGCTCGTACCTCTATATTAACAGCTGCAAATCCTAATGGTGGGCGTTATGATAAATCAAAGCCGCTAAAGGTAATGTCTGCAGGTCATTTTAAAGCCAAAGCATCATTCAAACTTGATTGAGATTTGCAACATGTTTTTTTGGTCTTTCTCATCATGTTGTTTGGTTTTGCAGTACAATGTGGCACTTCCTCCTGTGATTCTCTCCAGGTTTGACCTGGTTTATGTCATGATATATGAGCCATATGATCAGATAGATCAGATGATCAGACATATCACCATATTGTAGATCATATTGTTAGAGTTCACCAAAAGCATGAAGAGGCATTATCTCCATCTTTTACTACTGCTCAAATTCAGTGTTACATTGCTTACGCAAAAACCCTTAAGCCAAAGGTTGTTTCTTTGTCCCATTTTGAACTGGTCTTCCAATTTCCAAAAGAAATTTTAGCATTCTTTGCCTCTTTTCAGGAACCCTTGACATTGCTTTTCACAATTGATTGTTTAATGCCTTGATTGGTAATTATGCTTGAACTGAGTATAGCTAGGTACTGAAGCCAGAAAGGTTCTAGTTGATGCATATGTATCCATACGGTGAGGTGATGTTGCACCTGGTAGTCGAGTTGCATATAGAATTATAGTGAGAGAATTGGAAGATTTGATAAGATTGTCTGAGTCCATTGCTCGTGTGCATTTGGATTCTGAGGTACATAGGACTTCCACATTTTCTGACATTAGCAGATACTCTAACATATCCTGTAATGATTGTTTGGGATTGTTGGAATGTTACCGGGTGTGGTCAGCCCATGTTCATATGGTAGCAAGAATAATAATCACATCCATCATCAGGTTTCCTTTTTGCAAACGTTCTCTCTTTTACCTTTGTTTCAGTTTGATGCAATATTTTGTTAAGTTATGATCTAATATGTGTCCCTGCTATACAATGTTGACTCAAATGAGTATGATCTGGCTGATTTTGAAGATGTTAAGAATAATAATATAGATAGAGGTGCTAGGGTCAACGAGAACCAACCTACAAATGCAGATGACCATCAACCTTCAGGTAAGTGCATGGAATACATTATGTTAGAAATTGGTTTTTACATGTTAGATGGGCTGCAGCATTGTTATGCCCATGGTTTTGTATTTACAACTTTATTGTTTAGGGGATGGGATAGCAGCAGCAGAAGGAAAAGATGGTGATCAACCAAAGAAGAAAATGACAGTTACATATGAGCATTTCCAAAAATTTACTCATGCACTTGTCATGCGGCTTAGAAAACATGAAGAATCAAATAAACATAGTATTGTGACAATTTACATGTTCTATCCATGTTACTATATCTGTTAGCAACTTGGCACACCATCTGGAATTTTTATAACTTTGAAAGCGATTTGATAAATCACTCACTATTTTGCTGAAGATAATCATATCGAGAAACTCACAATGCTATTGTAACCTTCCATTGTGTTGACTGATGGGTCATTTAGTACCTGATGTTACAAATAGATTCATTTATTTATTATTTGGTTTCTGCAGAGGCTGGTTTGGATGGTTTGAAACAGGCATATTTAATCAAGTGGTACGTTGAATATTTGAACTCCCAGCAGGTGTTTGATACAATGAGTGGACTACTGGAGGAGGTAAAATGTGTGAGATCTATTATACAGGTATGGAAAACTTAAATATATTTTTTCTTTAAAAATCTTCTCCATTGATTTTAAGGTTCTATGCAGTATTAGCTAGGGTGCAAAGGGTCACTGTGTTAAGCAATTCATATCGTGTTTTGCATCATTTGATAGATAAGGAAGGTGTCCTCGTGATTCTTGATGACAGCCAGGCAGCACCAGTACCTAGGACAAAAGGATCATCCCAATCAACTAAGAATGATTAGAGGGTTTTATCAGTTAATCCTAACTATGTGTTGGAGTAGTAGGCTCTTTAGTATAAAATTTCAGCTAGACTGTCATGGTTTCCTCCATTTATTGCAGGGATATCTTACAGATGGGATATTTTTCGACTGAAGCTTTGAGAGGGGTGATCCAATAGAATTTGAAATTGGCAGTGGTCAAGTAATCAGAGGTTAGCTCTTGGGGTTTATAGTTTATAGTTTATAATTTATAATTTTGGGTTTCCATATATATCTATGCTTTTAATGATTAGGAAAAGTTCTTTGAGTTGTTTGTGAGTTTCTGAAGTTGACATTTACTTGAAATATGCTGATAAAACTTTGTATGCCAAAACTCTCTTTGTGAGATCTGAATTTACTATTTCTCAAGGGACATAAGAAGTCAAGATTGTATCATTGTTTGAAATTCATAATTGATGTCAAATTTTGATCAATTATTTCATCTTTATTTGAGATACAATCAAAACATATCCTTTCAAAACTGAAAACATGGATTTGGTTTGCACATTGCAATTACACTTGGTGGTTTGTGTCAAATTCATTGGTATGCTCATTTGACCACTATATTTGAAGATTTCTTAGTAAATCCATGCAATTATTAATTGATAATGTCTTTGTGCCTTGAAGGTGAGCTGGTTGCCCATATAAAATTTATAGTCGTGTTGATACCAAATTGATCAGACAAAATCACAAGGCATCCATTGCAAGAATTGAATCCAACAAAGTCTATTGATGATCCAGAGATAAAAGCATGGCTAGCTTTAGGCCAGACCAAGTCCAAAAAAATGGAGGTGGAAAAAAAGAAAGGTCATTTGATCTCTTTGTACAGTATATTTATTATTTACCAATCTATTGCTATAATTCATTTGTTGGTGTCTCAAGCTATAGTAGAACATAAATTATTAAATTAAATTTTATTTGTTACATTCAAAAAAGATTCTCAAGATAATTCAGTAGATGACATCTAAAATTCTGAAAAAATACAAGTCATTATTAACATAGGTGGTTTGTGTAGGTTGAAAGTTGTGATGTGGCTGAAGCATTCAGGTTGCTTGAAGTTGCCCTTCAACAATCTACAACTGATCATGCTACTGGTAAATCCTACAACTTTCTTGATAAAGGTGGTCAGTTTATAGGGGATCATAAATTGGTAGTGTGTGCAAGGGCATAAGAGAAGAGAGAACACACACACAAGTTCTCAACTGTACATATATTGTGTACTCTTCATATTCCATGAACAAACAATTAATTCTACATTGAATTGTATATATTTGATAGGGCACTTCAAAATAATCTACTGTTTGTAATAAAGGAGTTAAACTTCTGCATAAAGACCTAATATAGATTCATAGTTGTTATGTTCTTAAATGATGGATAAAGTTTAAGTTAATTTACAACCATGACTGTATACAGGCAGATGTTGAGGAAAGCATCGTTGTTGGTGGCGAGTGTAGTCTATTGAGGCTTCCTTCAAAGGTTGATGCTATCAAAGATACACTTGAAAAAAATGAGCAAAAGGTGTGATATTTGTCTCTGTCATTCATGATCAAGTTCAATGGGGGTGGAAAATATTCTAGAGCCATGTTTTATAGTCAAATGACACATTATTTGTTAAACGTAGAAATATTATGTGTATACAAACTTACTTTTTTTTTAATCTTTTGCAACTTGTTATTACATAGGATTTAAACTGTGTCGGCCTTTGTGGTGCTCATAGATTGGTGCAGGTAGTGTTAAACAGGCTTTAAAATACCCATTGAAATTAATTGCAAAGAATGCTAGAGTGAATGGAATTGTCGTGGCTGAAAAGGTCAGGACAAAACCTACCATGATTGTCAATTAATTTTCATACCTATTGGAGTTCTTTTTCTTTTAATGAAGACAAAATTATTTACGTTGAGAGTCAGCCTAAATGTAGATGGTATTATTTCTCTATTCGCTACGCTTTTTAATATATACTAGACTTAAATTACATTCTTCATTTTTCTTAGGCACTGAATAGTGTAGATTTAGCCTTTCAAGTTTAATTAACCAATTCTTAAATTGAATTTGTTAGATTATATTTTCCTATTTTGCACATGATCTTGGTTACTGTTGTTAACTGTTGAACATTATAAATAATTTTCTTCATTGTTTTTCTACTTACAAGTGAGAATTTTCTATTGGATTTTGCAGGGGTGAGCTTAAATAAGTGGTCCATTGAGTATGAAGAGCCCACTACTGAGGATTTGCCATTGAGTATGAAGAGCCTGTTGCTGAGGGTTTCAAGCTGTTAAGTATGGTTTTGAATCTTCCTCGGGATCTAAGTATGGATTAGCAACCAAGTACAAGTGGGATGGTTTAGCTATTGTAATATTTTGAAAAATCATCAATGTACTAGATGATTTTCATGTAAAGTT
>LPNX011072043.1:421207-461688 GCA_001517045.1 Pseudotsuga menziesii
ATCACCAATTTTGGTCGCGTAATAAAAGACCGTAAATTAGCCACCAGCGATTTCCAAACCAAAAGTGGTCATTGATATGTGGATTTTGGTCATTTATTTGGTCATTAATCTCCCATTTTCCACTAGTGGAAGCACTCTATACTTCCATGCTTAGAGGTTCTCATATTCTTCAAGACTGTTCTCAAGCTTGGTACCGTTTGTTATTATGATAAAAATGAGAACCTCAAATGGAAATAGAGGGGATATAACTTACCAATGAGATTGCTTCAACTTGATGCTTTCTTCAAAGCTTTTCTGGAATACTGCTTTTGGTGAACCTACGGTTTGACAAAGAAACCCTAATTTTTTAAATTAGGTATATTTCATATATTATTGGATAGAATTTTTTTCCTCCTCAATGAGAGATGAGAATCACACTCATTTTACCAAAACTATGAACAAAACTACAAAACATCTAATGCCCTAGATTTCTTCAATTTCTTCTACATAATTTCCTAATCTTATTTCTATTGTATCTCCAAAATTGTTGCTCCTATGGGTATGAAACTTTGTACTGAGGTATCTTGGTACTTATTCTTTCCAACGCCACATGTTATATTACAATTGGTTTAACCAAGTGGGACTTATGCGAAATTTCCCAAGGTGACTTATTTCAGGACTATTCAGAATAGAGAACTTGTACAGACTTCCACGTGTCATTGTTTAAACTTTGGGGTATGAAACATTTAACAAAGAAACTAAAGTTCATTCCCTATCTACAACATCTTCTAAAATTTCATTTGGACCTTCCCATCCTGATATATAACAATCCCCCTAGGTCACATGTTTAATGATGAATTCTAGGAGGGGATGGAACCATGAGTTAGAGGAATCATATCTCCTATATTATAGTGAATATGAGACTGAAAATTTTGCACATGGTATATAAATATTTCATATTCTGCCTCTCAATTTTTTGGCTCTTGATCCTTCTCCAATCGCTATTTTTCATGAAAGTACAACCATGACTAGTTTTTGTCTTCTAGGGTTTTCAAGCATGAAACCCTAATCTTTAATAGATGTAGCTATAGTAGTGTTTTGGCTGCACAAAGACTTCTTTCAAGGTATCTATGATACCATGTTAAGTTTTTAATGGTTAAAGAATATATAATAACATTTAGAATCATAAAAAAATAACTATAAGCAAGAGGATCACTAAAATATAGACAAGCACATTCACACAAAACAACACAGAGATTTATCCTAGGAAACCCTCATGGGGAATAAAACCCATAAAAAATTCCTCTATATAGATGTATCAAAAGTACAAATATGAGAACCCAAACAGGTGCTCCTTCTCCCATCATATATTTCTCTCTCTCTGCTTTGCGCAATACACAAGTGAGCGTGTGTTCAATTGAGGAACATAGCTCCTTTATTTATATTATTTTTTCCACTTGACTTTTAACCTAACAAGTTGGCCCCACTAAACTGACTGGGACAAATTCACCTAGGAAGACTCAAAATAGTATTATATTATATTCATTAGGTTATTATTGACCCGAATTACAATGGAGGTTATACCTCATGACTCTATGATGAACAAATGCAATAGTAACATCCCGAGGTAGGAATAAGACATCTCCCTTGGGATACATTAGTAAAATACATTTAGAAAATTATTCAAAGTTATAATATTTCAGCATCCCAGATCTCACTTCACACTATGTCTCCAATGCGCCTTTACTCTTTTGGTCCCGATGCACCTTGCATGCACCAATGGTAAGTTAGGGTGTCATTAATGGGAGCACGCTCGATCATGGTATGTGTGCCCCACTTGTCATTCTATCATTTTGGAAAGGCATCCTCCCCATGTTGTCTCTTAGTCAACCGAATATTGTTTTTTCCCACTTGGGAGCCCAAGCCAGTCTCTTGGGTAGGAGTGCTTGTTCCTTTGGGTGTGAAGGTGGTGTCCCATAGGAAAATTGGTCCAATGGATGTGACAACCTCCCCCACTCAAGCTTGATTCCTTCCTTGACAATTTCTCCAAGTCCTTGTCCTTGGAAACATGTTGGAAATTCTACTTTGTGAACTTCTCTTTGCTCCATGCTTCTTGGATGGACAAAAACTATCATCACAACTAGGTGAGCTATTCAAGAAATCTCTCGCAGTCTGTGCTTCTACACACTTACTCCGCAACTAGTAATTTGTTCCTTTCTTCCCGATTCCATCCACTATGCACCTAATGAGTATACCAATTGGGTAGCTACTCCATTTGTAGTGTCCACCTCACAAGACGAACTTCATCATTCTGAAACCAACTTTCCTTAGTATTTTTTAGTGTCCTCAAGCCATCTACATTTCTACAAGTGTCCCCCTTTCTTTAATTGGTGAATTTTTCTTCTATGCTACCTCTCTAATGTGCCTAAGGCCTCACAACCTTTTCCAAAGGTAGTGACCCTAATTGTTTTTTGGATCACATGAAAGGAAGTGGTGAGCGATTCCATTGACCGCCCCTTCCAATGTCTCCACACTTCAACATTTTTCCATGTACCGCCACTTCTCAAATGTTTAAGTATGAAGGAGGGATATCTGACCTAATTAAGAATATCATTAGGATAAAAAAGGGTTACCTGCTATCACCTATATTGTTTGAGATCTACATACTCATGTTTTCCATGATCACCTCAATGTATACTCATGTTGACAAAAATTGCATCCTACACCATGTCTTGAGAGAAATACTCTTATTTTGTAATGATGTAGTCATCTCAACCTCCTCACCCAAGGGCCTTATAAGGATACTACACACCCTCAGTAGCTTATGTGATCTTAAGAAAATGGTGAAATCTTAGCAATACTAAGTACATGACTATCATGATTTTCTCAAAACAATGATATTGATGCCAATGATTAATTCAATATTTTTTCGGAACACCATGATTCGAAGGTGATTTTGTATTTGGGACAAACATGATGATGGGACGGGAGCTCTACTAGGGTTTGCAGGGATTTTTTTGCTAAGTTACCGACTGGCACTGCCTGGCCTCTGGGGCCATCTGCTCGCAGAAGATGGCTAGGTCACTGAGTGGTCTGACCTCCCCAGGTGAACCCTTGATGGAGTCGGTCTCTTCAAGGCCTGGTGGGCTCAATGGGATGGGCCCAGCCATTTAGGATTGTCCAGAGGGTTCGTCTGCCAACCAAAATCCTGGTGTGGGGGGATGCCTGCCAAAATCCCCCACCATTCCAATAGTTCATGTTCGATCAAAGAAGGTGAAGGGCACGATCGAGCTCTGGAAGGAAAAGGATCTAATTGGTAAGTTTGTGGGGATTTGTCCCAAGGAAAAGGATCTTGTTAAATGGATTAGCAGTGTTTGGAACCCTAAAGGTCACTATGACCTGTAGCTCAGCTCTAAGGGTTTCTTCACAATTATTTTCTTCAACTAGGAGGACTGTGACTGTATCTTGGAAGGAGGCCCTTATTTCTTATTTTCTGCTGGTCTTTACCTCTGTCCATGGAAGGAAATATTCAACCCTGAAACAAAGGACATGACTGTGGCGCTAGTCTGGATCCACCTCTTCTCCCTCCCAGGGGAATATTGGGATCTGGAAACCCTGAGGGACATTGGAAATACCCTTGGAGAGTTTATTAAGGTGGATAAGCAAACAAAGGCCCAAAGTTATACCTCGTTTGGAAGGATTTTTGTTTACCTAGATCTCTCCAAGGAGCTACCAGAAGCTATAAACCTAAGTTGGGAAGATGAAGAATGGATCCAACCCATTGACTATGAGCAGATCCCCTTCCGATGTAAGCAATGTCATGAATACGGTCACTTGGGATGGAATTTTCCATGGTTGGTTGCAAATCCCATCCCAACATACCATCGCCTAGAGAAAAATGGGACTCCCCCTAATGGCTTCACCCAGGTCAAGAACCGCAAAAGAAGTAGGGGCAGCGAGGCACCAAAAGGCAAAAACGACATGGATACAAGGGAGACCCGATCCAGGAATGATTTCAAGGCCCTTGGGGACATGGCAGAGGATGGCATGCCTAAGGAAAAAGAGGATGCAGCCCAGGCCACCAAGGTCATCAATACCCCGGATGGGATGGAAACCCAACAGATGGAAATAGTGTAGGAAGCTGAGGACGAATAAATGGAACTAGGTGAATTAGATCTAGATGCGATAGAAGCAGAATGTGGAAAAAAGGGGAAAGGTTATGTGCCCAGAAGGCAAATTGAGCTCCTCCAAGAGGCAATCATCAAGGCTGGAGCTCATCCAAACCTGGGGATTGACCCAAATCCTCAAACAGGGCATACGCGGAAACCTCCAGAGGAGGAGAAACGCAGAGGAAGGAAATCAAACAAGCAACACATTGTAGAAATAGGTGTCAAACTCATAGAATCAGGCCAATACCCTATGATCAAGGCGGCCTTCTCTGAAGTTTCCAGAGTTTCCCAATGAAGTTGATCTCTTGGAATATAAGGGGTTGTGGAAATCCTAGGAAGTGGAGGACTCTCAGTAGGAAAATAAAGAAGGAAATCTCTGATATCCTCTTTCTCCAGGAAACTAAAAGAAATCTTGAAGTTTTGGAAAAAATCAGAAGTAAAATATGGAAGGGTAGCCAGGTGATGGCCCTAGATTTTACTGGGTAATCAGGGGGCATTGCAATCCTCTGGCTCCCCCAGTTGGTTGAGCTCTCGAACTGGAGCGCTAATAAGTTTTCCCTCTTGGCATGTTTCCATCACCTTGTGTCTGGGGCAAAGGGTACTCTGGTGAACATTTATGGCCCCAACAGCTTCCCTAAAAATAAGGCCTTCATTAAGTTCTTAGAATGGTGAAACCACCAAGCAAGGGAGCCAGATGGGTGATGGGAGAGGATTTTAACCTCATCGCCAACCTTGGGGAAAATAAGGGAGGTCGAAGAACTATGGACAAATTTCAAGAGGCTTTTGGGATCTTCCAAGCTCAAAGCTTTTTCGTGGATATGGAAACTTGCAATGGCTGGTATACGTGGAACAAAAAATGTGGGGGTGAACACTTGGTTGCTTCCTGCTTAGATAGGTTTTTGGTCTCAGAGTCTGTTCTCCATGATATAGGAGAAATCATGACAGAGGTGCTCCCAGCAGCAGGGTCTGACCACTGGCCCATCTGCCTTCGCTGGGATTGGACATGCTCCACTCTGAGGAAACCATTCAGATTTGAACAATTCTAGATGGAGCATAAGGACTTCAAAGATCTTGTTTAACAATGGTGGCAGGAGTTGGTCCCCCCCTCAGGAACTGCCATGTACTGTTTCCAATAGAAACTCAAGATGCTAAAATCCAAAATTCGTATCTGGAACAAGGAAGAGTTTGGAAACATTTTTGAGGACATGAAAAGATTGATTTCTGAACTAGATCAACTCAGTTAGAAAGGAATGACAGATGGATGGGACGAGGACATGCAGAAAAAAGAAAAGGACTTATGGGGGTAGCTGGAGGTAAGGGAAATATAGGAAGGAATATACTGGAAACAAAAATCCAAGGTCAAATGGCTACAAGATGGGGAAAAAAACACCAAGTTCTTCCATAATTTGGTCATTCAGAACAGGAACTCCTCGAGGATTCAAAAACTTATAAAGATGGATGGTGGTTGAATAAAAATGCGCAGAGGGATTGAAGAGGAAATCAACCACTATTTTGCGGAGATTCTCAACGAAGATATCCATGACAGGGAGAAAGACATTGCTCAAATCACTCGTCTAATCCACCCCTCTGTCACTAGGGAAGATAATGAGATGCTAGTAAAACCAGTAACTCTGCAAGAAGTTGAAGAGGCTGTCAATCAGATGGCTCTAGGAAAATCCCTTAGCACGGATGGATTTACCTATAACTTCTTCCACTATTTATGGGATATGATCAAGGAAGAGGTTGTGGAAATAGTGGAGGAGTCGAGGAAAAAAAGGGGGGTGTTAATAGCATTCAATGCAACATTCCTTTCTCTCATCCCTACGGAAACGGGTGCAGACCGCCCAGACTAGTTCAGGCCTATCGCTCTATGAAATGTGGGCTATAAGATCATCTCCAAAGTTATTTCTAATCGTCTGAAAACTCTTCTCCCCTCGCTGATCTACCCAAAACAATCGAGTTTTGTGGAAGGGCACCAAATCCTGAATGGGGTTATCCTTGTTCATGAATTCCTACATTCCTTTCCAAGCTTGAGACAACCAGGTATGTTGATCAAACTTGACATTTCCAAGGCTTACGATAAATTAAGTTGGAAATTCATCTGCAGAATGCTGGAAGCCTATGGGTTCTGCCATGACTGGGTGGAATGGGTAATGGGTCTCATTTCCACCCCGTTCTTCAGCATTCTCTTGAACGGCACCCCAACTAGTCCCTTTCAATCTTCCAGAGGTCTCAGGCAGGGGGATCCCCTCTCCCATTTCATATTTATCTTAATGGCTGAAGGTCTGAGCCGTCTCCTACAATCCAAGGCGGAAAGTGGCGAGCTTCGGGGTATCCGTCTCATGGATACCATGGATGCTCAGACCCATCAACAATTCATATATGATACCATGCTCATGGGGCACCCTTTAGTCCAAGAAGCAAGAAGCTTCAAATATTTCCTGAATCTCTTTGCCAAAGCCTCTGGACTTGCTGTAAATCAGGTCAAACCCAAAGTCTTTTTCCTCAACACCGCTCCTGCCTCTCAAAGGAACATCCTCCATATCATGGTTTTCTCGAAAGGCTCTTTCCCTTCAAAATACTTAGGTGTCCCTCTTGGCATGCACAAATTGAAGTGTACTTCCTGGCTCAAACTCCTTGACCGAATGAAATAGAGACTCACGAACTGGAGTCTCAGACCCCTAAACTTACCCAGTAGGTTGGTCTTGATTAAATCTGTCTTACAAGTGATGCTCCGAATTCCATTCCTCATGATATTCGGTGCATCCAGCGCAATTTCCTGTGGGGAGGCAGAGAGGATAAAGCTAAATTTTCCCTAGTAAGATGGGACAGCATATGGCAGCCCAAGTTAAAAGGGGGGTTGGGTTTAAGAGATCCAGAAATCATGGATAATGTCTAAGGAGTGAAAGTCTGGTGGAGATGGGTCTCCCATACCACAGAACCATGGGCCTGATTTTGGCGCTCTAAATATGGCCATGACAGGCCCCCATCTGAGCTAATCCATTTCAATGAAGATCAATCGGGATCCCCTATATGGATGAAGGCCAAAGGTGGAAGACACTTGGTTCAATAGCACAGCTTTTGGGAAATTCATGACAGATGAAATGCGGGGTTCTAGGAAGACTCATGGAACCAACTCCCCCATTTGGGTGACAACCCAAGGTGGACTCCAATAAAGGACTGGGCTAGGACGGAGGGTTGTTCTCTTGTTCATCACTTCTGGCAAGAGCTAATCATTAATGAGCGGTGGCGCTGGATCTTCATTAACAAACCAGACCAAATTGAGGTGGAAGACTGAGAGTCTTTCTAAGAGGAAATGCACAGGCAAAGCATCAAACCCACGGAGCAGCAAGATGTGCCAAGATGTGGATATTCGGACAAAGGAATGTTTAAAATTAAGGAGGCATACAACATTCAAATCGAGAACTGCGTTGAGGATGGGGAAACATGGAAGAAGATATGGACCCTAAACTTATGGCCCAAGGTTGCCACCTTTTCCTGGCTGATTGTTAAAGGTTGCATCCTCACCGGTGAAAATATCCAAAATCGGGGAATCCAGGGCCCTTCTCAATGTTTCTTATGCTCTCAGGCGGAGGAAACCACAAACCATCTCCTGGATAGTTTCCCTTTTGCTGTAGCCATTTGGGATAAAGGGGTTATGAGTTTTTGAAAAAGTGACAGGAAAAGAGCCCAACCGGCGAGAACTTTGATGGAATGGAACCAAAAAACTTTCAAAAACAAAATTATCAAGACCATCTAGAATGCCTTACCTGATATGATCATGTGGTGCATTTGGAAGGAAAGGAATGGCCGAATCTTTCGGGACAAATGCTCCAGCCTTGATAAGGTCTGGCAGAAAATATTCTCTCCTCCATCAAGAGCATGCAATGGCACGACGAAGATAAGCTCATACCCGCCGATGAAATTCATGTTGGTGAATTCTGGGGTTTGGACAAATCCCAGCTAGATGGGCTCCACAAGCATGATAGGATCCTTCATCCTTCTATCCCCAAGTCATGGTCTCTTCCCCCTCCCTTGGTTTTCAAACTTAACTTCGATGGGGCCTCCAGAGGAAACCCCGGTGCGGCAGGATATGGAGGATTATGTAGAGACTCACAAGGAAGGGTTATTTTCATCTTTCTGGGAACCATAGGCCGAGACACCAACAATTCTGCAGAACTCGAAGGGATGATTCAAGGTTTGAACTGTCTGTTGTGTAGCAACATTTTTTAGACGATAATTGAGGGAGACTCTAGTATCATGGTTCAGATGGCAAGGCAGTTAGTGTATGACCAAGTCAGTAGCCAAGTGTCCACCAGCTGGAGGTTAGCCAATCGCTTGGATGAGCTTCGTGGCATGATCCATGCCCACCCCGCGGTCTTGTTCTATCACGTAAGATGCGACGCAAATAAGGAAGCAGACCTCCTTACAAACATGGGGGTCGCGGGGGAGCTGGATCATCAATGGCGCATGCTTGATTCCTTCGAAGCAAATGAATGGGATCATCATTATAGATAGCTAGCAACATAGGATCTCATGGGTGGTACGTAAGTAGAATGCCCGATTGATGCAGTGGATATCGATGACAGACGACGCGAGCATGCCATGACAGGCTAGCTCCAAGATGCCTAAGAATTTTAATGAGGCAAACAATTGATGGCAGAGGTGGTTGTACTTGGCCATTATTTTTCTCGTTGGAAATGTAGATGAAAAGATGGACAAGGTGAAGAGGGACGACCGAATTGATAGGGATATCCTTTTTGCGATAGCTTCAACCATGGAAAAGGGTACGAGGGAGGTGGTCTTCTCCAGAGCAATGACGTCATTCTGGTATGATCCAGATGGGGTAATGATTTATCCCTTTCCTTCTTATTTCATGTCCCACTGGTTAAGTCGTTTTCATCATTCAATCATGTTCCCTTCCTTTCAGATCCTCTGGTTTCTCCCGTGACCCTCTGGTTTAGTCTAGGTGCGAATCTCTGCATTCTCCTTTCCCCGTTCCCTTGCTCATAATTCTCTTTTGCTGGAAATGGCTCCGCATAGTCAGTTTGTTAAGGGAAAATCCCGTGGTGAATCCCCATCCGAGCAGGGTGCTGCAAAACTCTCCCGCAGGGCTACAAGAGTGAAACTAGAGGCCCAAGAAGATGCTGAATTTTTCAAGGATAATATCCCCCTGAACATCCGACGAGAAGTGGAGGGTAAGGTCGATGACCTTTGGAACACCATGAGAAATATGCCCAAGGAAGAACTCCATCAGGAAGTGGTGAACTGGGTCCTGGATCCTGGCTCCATTGTGAGGCGTGCTACGACTTACGACCGCCTCCGAATGTAGTACTGGGTGAAGATGAAGATGGTAGGCCATTCTTACATGGAACGGGAAGCAAAGATGGTGGGAGATGAGGAACCGGTGACAGAATGGAAACTCCATAATGGTGAATGCCACCTTATTCACTAGAAGGTTGATGTTATTGCTTCCAGGCTGGGTGTCTCTTTCTTTGCCGCAGGTAAAGGTCTTGACGAGGTGGCTTTCTCGAGGGACAGCTGTGGTCAATGCGGTAAGAATCATAGAAGGATATTATCTCCCTCTTCGCCAGTACAAAACCCCCCTGGTGCGGTTCCTTCTCTGGCTCATCCAACTATGTCATGTCTTCCCTCGGCTTTTCATAAAATGGAGTGATTGCCTGGGACTATTGTTTCTTCCACAGCCTGGTAATTCAGCCTTTTAAGATTTTAAAGTTCTCTCCAATGATTTTGTGGCATGTTATGTGGCTTCTCTTGCAGCCCAAGTTTTTGAGATGGCCTGTCATGGCTCAAGATGTTGTCTCATCTTTGTTTTGGAAGGATAGGGCTTGCGTGCCCACTGCTAGTCTAAGTCTCAGTTTTTTTCTTGTCTTTTGGCCTTTGTGGCTCGTGTCCAACTCTGTGTGGGGTTTATCCATGCTAGAGCATTGTTAGACCTGTTTTGTATCCCAGCATTGTAATGGTGTCCATCTGATGTAATATAATGTTTTTATTTACAAAAAAATAAGTACATGACTATCACAACTTAATTAAACACCTAGAGGACATTCATTTCTTTTTCAAGGGGGTAATTTTGAAGTCACCACTACTTACACATTTGTGGGGGTTCAATATCAATCCTTAAATTCACCAAGGGGCATGCTTTCTCAGGTCAATTTGGAAAGGGGTATGTTGTTCTTCATGTTAAAGTGGTAATGTTTCGAGTTTCATTTTCAATACATCCTAATGAAGTTGTTCCTTTTTCATCATCATTAAACTTGTTTCTCTTTTTTGAACTAAATTGTAGATACCTAGTTTTATTTCAATGAATTTTTCTTGATTGAGAGAGTTCAATCTATCATGTTCTAACATATAAATTGTAGAAAACAATTTCATAAACCATTATCTAGGGATATTTTGGGGATCATCCTTTACGATTGGAGAAAATTTTTAGACTTTACCTTTTTCTACTCATGATCCATTTCTTGGGTAATTATTCTTCTTAACACCATAGATACCTCGATCTATTATTTTATCCTCTAAGTATACTATCTGGCTAGTAATTTTTAGGCACATATGAGGCTGGGTCTTTATGGTCACGTCTCTTCTCCAATATATATTGGCATATATGGAGTGTCCTCTTCCTTTGGATACTATTTGGATGCCTCATTCATATCCTTCCAGCAAAAGGGGAGATCAACAATGTAATCGAGAACGACATATATTAGACATACATTCAAAGAACTTGGGTCCTCCCCTCAAATTATTGGCCCCAAGCAACACTTTAATATATGTGAATAAACTTACACATATATGGAAAAACTTTAAAACATAATTTAAACTGACAAGTGCAGTTGGAAACATGTTATACCATAATTCTCTCTATTGTTTGTCCCGAATGTTAAGCATAAAAAATCTTGGCTTTGTATTTTCCATCCGTTTTTAAAATTATAAATTCCCTTCATGAGCCCTACTTCAGAGAGGATATCAAAGATACATTAGTCTAAGACCCTAACAATCAAACTAAACGTGAATTTTGTAGTAGGATTAAATATCCATAGTACATTTTATGATCGATTATTCTTTGTATTCTTTCAGATGAAGAAAACCAACTGTTGAATATGGTTGTCATTTATGTCAAAGGAGTTTAGTAATGACAAAGGAATAACAAAATACTATTGATTAAATGGAAATTGTTGTCAACATAAGATCATAAGGAAACATTGATGAAATAGTCCAAAGAGGTTTTGCGGAATCCAAAATAACACAAGTTGGCCAAGCAGAGTCGGAAGCATTATATGATAAGTTTCTATGGAGTGAATATTTGGACGGCCCAGATCCTAAGAGAGAGAAAGATCAATGGTCTATAATATTTTCTGCAATGCCAAGGTGGAAGATTGTTAAAGCTATGGAAATATTATTGCGGAAGTCACTTTCGAGAAATGTTGAAAAGCAGGGCCGCAATCTGCAATCTGCAATTGCGGATTAAATTTTGAGGAAAGGGAATTGTAGAAGCAGTTTCAAGAAAATTCAAAAAGAAGATCTGCAATATGAAACCCACAATTGCAGAAGGATGTTTGCGAAAATATCGTTGCGAAAAGATAAATGCGGTAAGGTTAATTGTGGAAAGGTAGTTGCAGAAAGGATCGCTGTGGAAATGAAATTGTGGAAGGTCAATTGCGGAAGGTCATGACTGATAAATTCAAAACAAAGTTAAAAATGATAAACACAGAGGTAATTTCAAATTGGTTTTTTTTTTTTAAAGTCACGATAAAGATATGTGACAGTTGCATGAAGAGATGAGTTTGAGGGTATATAAACAATGCTTTAAAATCTCAAATAAGTGTCTATGTACATTCAATTGGAATATCCATAGGTGTAAAAAATTCAAAGATCGAATAATCATATTAGGGTGGAAGGGTGGTGCTAGGGAAGGCCACATGCCTGCAAGGGGTTTGTATCCTCCTTCCAATGGTAGCTAGTAAACAAGGAACCGTAGCATTGTTTTAGTAGCAACTAATAAAATCAAGGGGTCATATCCTCCTTCTAGTAGTAATTGGTAAATAGGGTGTAGTAGCATCCTTGTCTATAGCAGCAGGAAAAAGACATTTGTAAAATATAATTTTGTAGTAATAGAAAGTGTTGGTGGTTTTTCCAATTAGGTTTCCATGATAAAAGTTGTGTTCTTTGTATCTTGTTGTTTATGTGTGTTAATAAATAAATTAAAAGTGATTTTTATTTGTTAAAAGTTATCAATACTGATTCACCCTCCCCCTCTCAGTATTGTCCAATATTCCAACATTTGGTATCAGAGCGGGATCATTCACTACACTTTAAATCCTTGGAAAGAAGATCCTATTAAAAAGTACTATGGATCAACAAGAAGGGTTAGACACAAACAGACCTCCATTATTTACAGGATATAATAATGCATACTGGAGCATAAGAATGAAGTTCCATCTAATATCTCTTGGATACAAAGTCTAGAGGTCTATGGAAAAATAGTATGAAGTACTGTACGACCTATCTATAGAAAGAGATGAACTCGGCCAATATGAAGTCAATGCAAAATCCTAAATGCAATTTTGAGTGGGTTAACAAATTCAGTGTTTGTAAAAGTCATGCAATGCAAGAAAACCAAACATGCCTGGGAAAATTTGAAATGTGTCTATGAAGGAGTATCCAAAGTAAAAGAATCCAAACTTCATACATACAAAGGACAGTTTAAAAGTCTAAAAATGAAAGAGGAATAAAATATTGCAGAATATATTTTAAAAAGTGGATGAAGTTGGAAATTCTATTAGAGACCTTGGAGGAGTAATAAGGAGAGAGAAGTCATTGACAAAGTACTAAGAACCCCGCCCATGGAGTATGACTCAAAAGTATCTACTCTAGAAGAATGAGATGATCTTGAACTTATGACAGTAGATGAAATACAAGGGATATTCACTGCACATGCAATGAGAAAGGGATAAAATGGACCTTTAAGAAAAGAAGCAGCATTTAAGGTCTCAAAAGAACCAAAGTATAAAACCACATCTAAGAATCAGTAAAAGAGTTCAGATGATGAGGAAGCTATTTTCATCAAGAAAATTGAGATAGGTACTGGAAATTATAAAGGAAAGCTACCTCTAAAGTATTTTAATTGTGTAAGAATCATACACGTTTCTTCAAAATGTCCCTATCCTAAACAAGATGATAGTGATGAGAAAGAAGCCTCAAAGAAGCTCAAAAAGGACAAGACTGAAAACAAGAAGAAGTTTAATGAGAAGAAGAAGATACTTTACACCATGGAAGATAGTGAGGATGAAAACACAAGTGGAGGTGAGGAAACATAAATTATATTCATGGGAATAGAAACTCAATATCAAGATGGTGAATCAGATGAGGAAGGAGAAGTAGACTTCAAAGCTGAACTCATTAGTGCTCTTGAAGAACTTGAAAAATGCAGGAAAAAAAACAAACAGTCAAACCAAATCATTAGTGACTTAAAGACCCAGATTCAAGAGGCCAATAAGATAGAATAATACCTATATTTGCAGCTCAAAATGAGAATACAAGAATATGAAAGACTTGAATAAGAGATTATGCACCTTAGAAAGAATCTTGACAAAGAATATATTAAGACAAAATTTGAAATTAGTTCAAAGACTCTAGATGAAATATTGAGAATCCAAAGACCATCAAGAGATAAATATGGATTAGTATATGAAAAATAAAATAAGACATAATGTTCCTCCCTCACAAACCAAGGTAGAAATAAAAGAAGTTATGTTTCTACACTGAATAGTCCAATTCAAAAGGATGAAATCGAGAAATCTGATCTATCCTCTCATTACAAAAATAGAACTAATGTGATTCCTAGAAGACCAATGACAAGTAGATATCAACATATATTTTTTGTCATTGCTACTCCTGTGAAAATTTTTGCCATAAAGCCCTAAACTGCAGAGCATATGAAAAATTTCGTGACTACAAAAAGAATGCATCTAGTAACAAACCAAAAGTAAGAAACCATAAATTTTTTGCACCTCTTAAAAGATATGGCATAGAGTGTTACAAATGTAATAACCATGGACATATAGAAAGAGATTGTAAAGTAATGGCTCCTACAGAGAAGGTTTCTACAAAATAGTTTCAAGACAAAAAACAGAGAAAGAACTGGAAGAAAAAGAAAGAGGAGGAAATATCCATGATTTCTCTATGTGTGCCAGAAAAGAAGAATCCATGGAATATTGAAAGTGGGTGTTCAAAACATATGACAGGAGATCCAAACAAGTTCATAAGCCTAAGAAAAGGTAATAACAGAAAATTCACTTTTGGAGATAATATGTTTTCCAAAATAATTGGCAAAGGTATGGCTACTATAAATGACAAGATCAAAGCTAAAAATGTGTTGCTAGTAGAATAACTAAACCCTAATCTCCTCAGTGTAAGTAAAACATGTGATCAAAGACACATCTACATTTTTTACTCTGAGAAATTTGAAATCATAAAAAGGGACTCAAGAAGTTTGGTTGGGACTGTTGTAAGGAATTCAAGTAATGTATACATCCTAGAAAATGAAGAACAATGCTACATAAGTATGATTGATGAAATTTGGTTGTGGCATAGAAGGATGGGGCACTTAAGCTTTGAAAATATTATGAAGGTAAGTAAAAAGGGAGATATAAGGGACTTTCCAGAAATTGTGAAACCTCTAAAATCAATTTGTAAACATTTTCAGCATGGGAAGTAGACTAAAGATAACTTCAAAGCAAAAGAACATACAACCTCACATCCATTGGAAATAGTTCACACTGATCTCTGTGGAGCAACAAGAACTAAAATATTGCAAGGAGATTACTATTTCATGATGTTCATAGATGATTATACAAGGATGAATTTGGTTACATTTCTCAAAGAACAATTAGAATCCTTTGAGAAGTTTAAAATTTTCAAAGAAAAAGTTGAGAATGAAACAAATTTAAAAATCAAATATCCAAGGTTAGATAATGGAGGTGAATTCACTTCAAATTAATTCAATGAATTTTGTGAAACCTTTGGAATTAAAATACAATTTTCATCCCCCAAGACTCCTCATCAAAATGGTGTTGTGGAAAGGAAAAACGGGATAATCTAGGAAGCTGCCAGAACTATGCTAAATGAAGCAAAAATTCCTGATGTGTATTGGAGGGAAGCAGTATATACATTTTTTTATATACTAAACATAGGACAATGTAGAGTTAATAATGGAAAGACCCCTTATGATCTATGGTATGGAAAACCTGCCTCAGTCAAATATTTTAGAGTGTTTGGCACTAGGTGCTACATAAAAAGGAATGAATATAACCTTGGTAAATTTGACTCTAGAACTGATGAAGGAATATTTTTAGGATATTCTTCCACCAAGAAATCATATATATGTTACAGTAAAAGGCTACACAAAATAATAGAAAGTGCATATGTTAGGGTAGATGACATGAAATCAAGAAGAATAAAAATCCAAGATGATGATGAAGGAGAAAATGAAGTCCTGCAAAAGGATGAAAGCGATCATGAAGAAGAAGAAGAAGAGAAAAAATAATATATGCATGAAAGTAAAGATGAAGACTCTCCAAGACCTGATACAAAAGCTCCATCTAGAATAATACAAAATAATCATCCCGAGACACAAATCATAGTTGATCGAGATTATAGAGTTAGTACAAGAAGAAAAATACTATTTAATGAAGAATCCTTACTATCAGTTGTGGAACCTAAGAAATTTGCAGAATCCAACAAATATGATGATTGGATCAAATCCATGAATGAAGAGTTGGATCAAATTGAGAAGACCCAAACTTCGGAACTAGTTCCAAGACCCGCAAACAAAAATATTGTGGGAACCAAGTGGGTCTTCAAAAACAAGTTCAATGAAGATGGCAAAGTGATAAGAAACAAAGCAAGATTGGTGTGTAAAGGATTTTCTCAAGTGGAGGGTATTGATTTTGAAGAAACCTTTGCACCTGTAGCAAGACTTGAAGCAATCAGAATGTTTTTGGCATTTTCATGTTATAAAAAATTCAAAGTATATCAAATGGATGTCAAGTATGCATTTTTGAATGGGAAACTAGAACAGGAATTAAATATTGAAAAAAATGAAGGTTTTGTCTTGTCATAAAATAGAGACTATGCTTGAAAACTAAAGAAGGAACTCTATGGTCTCAAGCAAGCCCCAAGAGAATGGTTTTCAAGGATAGATAGCTACTTGAAGAAATAAGGATATAAAAGAGGAGCCATTGATAGTAATCTATACATAAAGATAGAAGATAAGAATATGATCATTATTGTTGTTTATGTGGATGATATCATATTTGGAAGCAAACTAAAAATACTAAGTGTAAACTTTGATTCTGAAATGAAGAAGGAATTTTAAATGTCAATGTTGGGTGAACTAAAATTCTTCTTGGGATTACAAGTTTATCAATCAGACAAAGGAATGTTCATTTCTCAAACCAAGTACATCAAATAAATGCTTAAGAATATTAGGATGGAATACTTCAATCCTATTAATACTCCTATGATCAGTACTTGTAAGCTACGAAAAACTCACTAGTCCTTGGAATTGGATCATACCATGTATAGATCTTTGATAGGAAACCTACTATATGTGACAACTACAAGAACAAATGTGATGCAAGATGTAGGTTTGGTTGATAAATTTCAATCAGGTCCCAAAGAAACACATGTGGCTGTAGTAAAAAGAATTCTTAGATATCTAAAAGGCACTGCAGATTATGGTTTATGGTACCCAAATTGTTAATACTTCACATTAAAATCATTCACTGATGCATATTGGGAAGAAAGTGTTGATGACCAAAAGAGTAACAGTGGAGAAACATTCTTTTTTGGAAATTGTTTGGTATCATGGTTAAGAAAAAAACAATCCTCCATAGAACCATCTACAACATAGGCTGAATATATTGTTGTTGCATCATGTTGTACTCAAGTCATTTGGATGAAGTAGACATTAGAAGACTTACTTGTGAAGTATGAGCATCCAATAGTAATAAATTGTGACAATACAAGTGTCATAAACATACCAAAAAATCTTGTCATGCACTCCAAAACAAAGCATATACCAATAAAATATCACTTTCTAATAGATCAAGTGTCTCAAAAAGTGGTCATATTGGAATATATTAACACTAAAGAACAGATTGCTGATTTATTCACTAAGCCACTACCCAAAGAAGCATTTGAGTGTCTTAGACATAAGTTGGGAGTAATATCCTTACAATGAACAAAAGGAAGAAAAAGAAGCATGTCACAGGGAGATATGTTGACAGGGGGAGTTGTCAAAAGGAGACCTTTGTCTTTAATGTCAAAGGGGGAGAAAATTGAAGATTAAGAAATTGTTGCCATTAATGCCAAAGGGGGGGAATGTTGAATATGGTTGTCATTGATGTCAAAGGCGTTCAGTAATGAAAAAGGAATAATAAAATACTATTGATTAAATGGAAATTGTTGTCAACATAAGATCATAAGAAAACATTGATCAAATAGTCCAAAGAGGTTTTACGAAAGAAAAAATAACACAAGTTGGCCAAGCAGATTCGGAAGCATTATAACGATAAGTTCTATGCAGAGAATATTTGGACGACCCAGATCGTATGAGAGAGAAATATCAATGGTCTATAATAGTTTCCAAAATTTCAAGGTGCAAGCTTGTTAAAATTGCGGAACGTTTATTGTGAAATTCACTTTTGAGAAAAGTCGAAAAGCAGGCCCGCAATATGCAATCGACAATTGCAAAAGAAGTTTTGCAGAAAGGGAATTGCAAAAGCAGTTTCAAGAAAATTCGAAAATCATATCTGCAATATGCATCTTGCAATTGTGGAAATATTGTTGCAGAAAGATAAATGTGGAAAGGTAGTTGCAGAAAGGATAATTGTGGAAAGGAAATTGTGAAAGGTTAATTGCAAAAAGGTCGTTGAGGAAAGTAATTTCAAAAAGATTCCACTAATAAATTTAAAACATAGTTAATAATTATAAACATAGAGGTAATTTGAAATTGGGTTTTTCTTGTGAAAAGTCACGATTAATATACGTGACTGTTATATGAAGAGATACATTTGAGGGTATATAAAGAATGCTTTAAACTATCAAATAAGTGTCTTTGTACATTCAATTGGAAGATCCATATGTGTACAAAATTCAGAGATCAAATAATCATATTAGGGGTGAAGGGTGCTGCTAGGGAAAGCTACATGCATGCAAGGGGGTTCGAGCCTCCTTCCAGTGGTAGTTGGTAAATAGTGTGTTGTAGCATCCTTTTAGTAGTAGCTGAGAAAATCAGGGGGTCGTAGCCTCCTTACAGTAGTTACTCATAAATAGGGTGTAGTATCATCCTTGTCTATAGAAGTAGGTATAAACCATTTGTAAAATATAATTTTGCAGTAATCGAAAGTGTTGGTGGTTTTCCCAATTGGGATTCCACGATAAAAGTCGTGTTCTTTGTATTTGGTTGTTTCTCTGTGTTAATGAATAAATTAAAAGTTATTTTAATTGTTAAGAGTTATCAATAATTATTCACCCCCTATCACTATTTTCCAATATTCCAACACCAAGGGCCCACATGAGTCCATCCTTTGATAGTGCATCAACAACAATGTCCATTTCCTTATCGACCTGTGTAAAGGAAATTTTGAAAAGTTTTGTTTGACAAACTTGATCTAATCAACAAGGACCTAAAGTGAAATTATATGAATAATATGATAATTGTTCATATCCTTGATAACCATAACAAGTCCCTAGATACCTACAATAAATAAATAACTTTAGACAAAGCCAACTTCAAGAGAGCTCCAATTGCTAATAATTCATCCCTATTGTTGGATCCTCTAAAAATATTTTTTTGTGAATTGTTTGTAATGTTAATCCTAAAAGTACAAAACACCTCCAATCCTACAAATTTATTTAGTGTCTTGACAAGCCTCATCAAAAAATCCAAATCATGTAGTATTATCCATCACTATTTGCCCCAATGTTTCTTTCCCTTGATATTTTTTCTTGAGCTTTATATTATTGAACAAAAGAAAAAATTTGTGCTATCTGTTGGAAAGGTTGTAAGCCTCTATCCTTAAAGAGGCTAGAGTTGCAACCCAAGAAGATACCCCAAGAATTTATGAAGGAAACAACTCTATGATTTTTTAGAGTCATCCTTTGGAACTATAACTTCAATCTTTCCTCCATTGATCCACCTTTCCACATCATATTAATACCAAGACGATGACATGTAACTTTCCATACCTAGGGTGTTAAATGGAAGGAAATAAATAAATGCAAGACATTTTCATCCTCATTATTACACATATAATAGATTCCATGTCAATTTATTCCTCTAGAGTAAGTCCCAAGTATGAACCTTATGGACCTCTCACCTTCCAAATGAGATAGCACAACCAACATTTGTCACCTTCAGCTGGAGGCAACAGTATTGTGTATGCAAGTTTAACTGAAAATGAACCAAATACCTCCTTATTTATATTCCAAATGATCTCATCATGCGAGTCTCCTAGTTTAATATGTCCAACTCTTAGTTCCTCAATATAATTATTCTAGAGAGGACCATCTAAACCCAAATGTGCACCACACATCCAACCCTACTACTAGATAATCATTTGTTCCTCGTCTTCTACATGATTCAATGCAAAGAGACTGTGTTCCTATTCATTTCCTTTTAAAGGGGGTAAGGTTGAAGTCACCACTACTTACACATTTTTGGAGGTTCAGTCTCAATCCTTAGCTTCACTAAGAGACATGGTTTATCATGCCAATTTGGAAAGGGGTATGTTGTTATTCATGTTAAAGTGGTAATGTTTCCAGTTGCATTTTCAGAACATCCTAATGAATTTTTTCCTTTTTCATCATCATTAAACTCATTTCTCTTTTTGGAACTGAATTATAGAGACCTATTTTGATTTCAATGAATTTTTCTTGGGTTGAGAGAGTTCAATCTATCATGTTCCAACATATAACTTGTAGCAAATAGTTTCATAGGCCATTATCTAGGGAGATTTTAGGGATCGTCCTTTACGATTGGAGAACATTTTAGACTTTACCTTTTTCTACACATGATACACATATTGGGGGATTACTCTTCTTGACACCATGGATACCATGACCTATTATTTTCTCCTCTAAGGATATTTTCTTCCCATGCCTTTTTAGGAACATATGAGGTTGGGTATTTATGGTCACATCTATCCTCTAATATATATTGGCATATATTAAGTGTCTTCTTCCTTTGGATATTCTTTGGATGCCTCAGTCATATCCTTCCCACAAAAGGGGATATCAACAGTGTAAACAAGAACAAAATATATTAGATGCACATTCATAGCACTTCAATCTTCCCCTCAAAATATTAATCCTAATAAAGTCACTAATATATGTGAGAAAACTTACACATATCTGGACAAACTTTAAAAAATATTTTAAAATGATAAGTGTATTTGGAAACATATTAGACCATAATTCCTTCTATTGTTTGTCCAAAATAATAACCACCAAAAATCTCAACTTTGTATTGTCCGTTAGTTTTTAAAATTATATGTTCCCTTCACTAGCCCTACTTCAGAGATGAAATCAAAGATACATTATTCCAAGACCCTAACAGTCAAAAATTAACATAAAGTTTGTAGTAGGATTAAACATCAATAGAAAATTCTACAATGGATTATTTATTGTATTCTTTCATATAAAGAAAACCAAGGTCCTACACTAGTCCATCCTTTGATATTGTATCAACTACAATGTCCATTTCCTTATTGACATGTGTAAAGAAAATTTTGAAAATGGTTGTTTGAAAATATTTATCTAATCAACAAGGACCTAAAGTGAAATGATCATTCTTCATATCCTTAATAACCATAATGAGTTCCCAACTACCCGAAATAAATAAATAACTTTAGACAAAGCCAACTTCAGGATATCTCCAAGAACCAATAGTTCATACCTATTGTTGGATCCTCTACAAACATTTGTTGTGAATTGTTTGTAACGTTAATCCTTAAAGTGCAGAACACCTCCAATAGCACAAATTTATTTAGTGTCTTGGAAATCCTCATCAAAAAATACCAAGAAAGTAGTATTATTCATCACTAGATCCGTTAATGTTTCTTCCCTTGATATTTTTTCTTTATCTTTATATTATTGAACAAAATCACAATTTTTTGTCGTTAGTTGGAAAGGTTGTAAGCATATATCATTAAAGAGGCTAGATCTGCAACCCAGGTATATGCCCCAAAATGTAATGAAGGAAACAACTGGATTTATTTTTAGAGTCATACTTTGGAATGATAACTTCAAGATTTCCTCCACTGATCCCCCTTGCCACATCATATTACTACCAAGCCACTAACATGCATATTTCCATACCTGGAGTGTGAAAGGGAAGGAAATAAATAAATGCAAGACATTTTCATCCTCATTCNCCACCTTGCCACATCATATTACTACCAAGCCACTAACATGCATATTTCCATACCTGGAGTGTGAAAGGGAAGGAAATAAATAAATGCAAGACATTTTCATCCTCATTCTTATACATATAATAGATTCCATGACAATTTATTTCTCTAGAGTATGTCCCAATTAGGAACCTTTGGGAGATCTCACCTTCAAAATGAGATAGCACCACCAACATTCGTCACCTTTAGTTGGAGAAAACAATAACTTATATCTAAGTTTAACTGAAAATGAACCAACTATGTTATTTGTATTCCAAATTATCTCATCATGAGAGTCTCCTATTATAATATGTACAAATATTAGTTCCTCAATATAATTACTTGATAGAGCACCATTTAAACCCAAATGTGTAATGCTCATCGAATCTTTAGTACTAGATAGTCATTTTTCCCTCATCTGCTACTTGATTCCATGTGAAGAGACAGTTTTCCTATTCATGCATTTTTCAAGGGGGTAAGGTTGAAGTCACCATTGCTTACACATTTGTGGGGGTTCTATCTCAATCCTTGTCTTCACTAAGAAGCATGCTTTCTCATGTCAATTTGGAAAGGGGTAGGTTTCTATTGATGTTAAAGTGGTAATGTTTATAGTTACATTTTCAAGAAATCCTCATGAAGTTTTTCCTTTTTCATCATCATTAAACTCATTTCTATTTTTGGAACTAAATTCTGGAGACCTAGTTTGATTTCAATGAATTTTTCTTGGGTTGAGAGAATTCAATCTATCATGTTCCAACATATAACTTGTAGCAAATAGTTTCATAGGAAATTATCTAGGGAGAGTTTGGGGATCATCCTTTAATATTGGAGAACATTTTTAGACATCACCATTTTCTACACATGATCCATGTCTTGGAGGATTATTCTTCTTGACACCATATGTATCCCGATCTATTATTTTCTCCTCTAAGGAGATTGTATGCCTAGGCCTTTTTAGGCACATATGAGGTTGGGTATTTATGGTCGCATCTCCCCTCTAATATATATTGGCATATATGGAGTGTATTCTTCCTTTGTCTACTCTTTGGATTCCCCAATCATATCCTTCCCACAAAAGGGGGAATCAATAGTGTAATCGATAATGACATATATTAGACATGCATTCATAGCACTTGGGTCTTTCCCTCAATGTCTTGGTCCTAATAAATACTTTAATATATGTGAATAAACTTAAAAATATTGCAAGATTCTTAGCCAAAACAATCCAGAAATGAGAGTGGAGAATTTAAACCCTTGAATATATAGATAACCCTTTTGTAAAGGAAACAAAACCTCCTAAATAGGCCCAAAATATAATAGATTAGACTTAGAAATTCAACAAGATTCACTAGAAAATCCTACCATCCCAACTTAACAGCCCAACTAGGGTCACAATATTATCCCTAGCAGGCCATACAAGTCACAGTTTAGTTTAGGCAGCCATCATAGGTCTTGGTTTAGTCTAGAAAACCACTAGAAGGTCATGACCCAGATTAATATCCCACAGAAAAGACATGGTGCAAGTTATCATCCCATAAAGATAACAATCCATGTTATCATCCCACATAGAGATCACGGTCCAGGATTTCCCAACCAAGAAGAGGTGACACCCAACACAAATGATCAACACAAATATTTCCATCCTTCTACAGGATTAAATAAATCACATCATCCATATGCGGACTGAGAGGAAAGGTTGTGGAATCCTTACCAGGATGAAGACAGATACGACCACCCTTAACAAGATGAAGACAGGTCACTGCTGCCTCTAGCAGCCCTCAAGGTACTCCAGACAAAACTTGACAAGGTAATTGTTAACTCCCATCATGTTGGACACAACCACGCCCACCATAGATGGTCGACGAAATTTCATGGTTCACTCATAAACAACAACAACATATTTAACAAGAAGGTAGAAACCCTAGCAAACAATGGTAGAGGTTGAAGCAACTCAAAACAATAGTAAAAACCCTAGACATCAAGTCAAAGGAGAAACACCAAACCCTAGAAGTCAAACAAAGGATAAATGAACCCTAGAAAAGAAATAGACACAAAGGGAAGAAATAGACACAATTTAATTCGCTTATTATCTTTAAAAAAAGCCTCTTTGATACATTCTTGATCTTTTTTATTGGATGCCTAATCCAATCTAGAAGTGAAAGTGGTGCCAAGTATTTGTGTTATAAGTTGATAACCAACTTCCATAACCCATATTTTGAGATTCATGCATAATTCTAATATATTTATAAAGTAGTTATATATATTAACAATTTGGTTTATATATTTATAAAATTATGTAATATATAGTTAATGATAAAAAAAATTAATATTTGTATTACTTTATAAAAGTTTTATTATTTAATAAAAATATATAATTTAAAATTAAATTTATGTAAGTTATAATGAAATATTATTACATACTAGTTGTATTCGTGTATAACCAAAGAGTCTTGACAAGTCAGATATAAGTTGTCACTCACTCTAATGAATGTCACACAGGAGAATCACTTGAAAAATAGTTCAAGGAATGTATAAATACCAACCATTTAAGAAAAAACTATAACTAAAAAACAAAAATGAAGTTTGAAGCATTCATATTCAGAAAACAAAACTCTCAATCCTCAATATTTGACATTTGAAGATGAAAAAGGGAAGTTTCTTAAACACCCATACTTTTCTATAAGTAGTTATTGATAGCAACCACATTGCATTAAATATTCCTCCCAACAATGATGCAATATCATGCACTAGTAATTCTTTTATTTCCTTGACATTCCATTCCTAACATGTGAAACCTTGAACTTCTTCAAATTTATCAACTATCAAATAATTCATTTCCATAGCATACTTCATCATGTTAACAAGAGAGTAAATAAGCTATGCAAAGAACCCATATTCATTGATATCAACCAATACTATTTTCTTGTGTTCCTTGGCATCACAAATATGAAGAGAAGTTCCTCCAACTTTCACTTCTAAGATATCAAAATATATGGATCGGTTTGCCAAAGCATCAATGAATTGTAGCATTTCTACCAAAAATATCCAAGAACTACAAAATGGTCTCTATAGTATCGAAAGAACCTCAATTTCCTTTTCTTGAAATGGTGGAAGTCCAATTGCCTAGATCGTGTGGATTCCTATTTTACCTAACACTTGCATTTGTTCATTTCTTATCTTGTTTCCTCTCTTAGCTTCTAGATATGTGCATTGTTTAAGGTTTAGGGTTTATTGTCTTAACTTAGCTTCTAGATATATACTGTCTTAACTCTATGGTGAACTTGATATGTGTTGTTTAATTTTGTGATTGACCTTTCAACTGGTAAAGAAAAAATAGATGTGTAACATTTGATTAAATTTATAGTAACGTTTAGTTTTTTCGGGTAATTGTATATTTCTAGAAAGTTGTTAGGCCAACTCTAGAGGACCTAATTGCAGAAATTGGGTTGGTTTTGTTTTCAAATTTCCAAAAAAAGAGGCATTGGACATATTTGAAAATGAGGTATAGTTTTTATATTTGATTCTTCAATATGATATTTTATAAAATATGTCTTCATTGTAATTTGTAGTGATTTTTTCTTATGTGATGTGCAAATTGGTTGTATGTAGGATGTTAAAGGAATATCAAGATGGGGTTGAAGAATTCATAGAGTTTGAAAAAATGCATTAGGAGGATAATAACACCACAAGATTCCCTTGTAAAAAATGTTGCAATGTTTTAGTATTGACATTGGAGGAAGTACACAATCACTTGATGATTCATGGTTTAATGAGTTCATATAAAACTTGTTTTTCCATGGAGAGAGAGCTCCTACTTAGGACTATATATTTGACAAGATAAATAAATGCCACACAACAAAGATGAATGATTTTCCTTGAGAAATTACACATGGTGATGAACACATAGTCGAACATCAATATGATAACCATAATGATGAGTTTGAAACAGTGCTTACAAATGATACTGAAGTTATTGAGAATGAAAATTGTGAAAATATGATTCACAACAATATTTAGGAGCTAAGAGAATCCTCACAACTCAAGAATTTCACAAACTATGCAAAAAAATAGTGAAAAGAGAAAAATTAACACATAGGAATAGTGCCAATAACTAAAGTTTCTATTACTATCCAACATGTAAATATGTATGGAACATGCTTATAATACAATAGGTAAAAATGGTTATCCTTTGGAGGAAAATTGGAGGCATACATGTGGTAGGCTTATATTGGACCTCAACCCCCCCCCCCGAGGTGGACCAATGAGCTCCTAAACCACCTCAAACAATCATGAATGGCCATGTGAACATTGGTGAAGCATGCTAGGACATAAATGAGGGTAGGATAGGCATGATAGAGTGCATGGGTGAGTGGGAGTGCCTCTAGGAAGCAATAAATGGTCCAAATGAGAAATAAACACTCAACTACTATGAATGGGCACCTCTAGTCAAACCAGTTCCCTATTTTAAGGAGTGGGAGTGCCCCAAGGACAAAATGTCATTAATGAGGGAACATGAGTCTCTTGAATGATCAAATGTGTGTTCTTGGGTGCATTAATGAGTCCAAAACACCCAAATACCTTGCTAGACCAACATAACCAAGGTTTGTACCATTTGACATAAGTACAAAACAAATGAAAGTCTTTCCTAGGTGTATGTGACCATGGTACTAGGTGGTATGGTGCTCTAACACCCCCCCTTAATCCTGAATTAGTGTAAATATATCAAAAGTTGAGGCCATGGCAACTAAGGCTCAAGTCACCTCTTACAAAATTTTATTTGTACATATAACCAAGGAAAGAAGGAAAACCACATGGGAATAAAACATCCCCTTTAAAATGGACATGGAAAAAAATATAAAAGTGAATATTAGTTATCACCATGTGTCACCCACTACAAGGAGTGACTTCATATAGGTGAATGTCTTCTCTATGAATTTCTTGGTGAATGTGTTAGCAATTTACTCTGTAGATGGGAAATACTGCAATGCTATCACATGCTCATGCACCAATCTCCAGATGTAGTGCATGTGTATCTCAATGTGCTTGGTCCTCTGTCTTTGTACTAGATCAGTGGAAATATTGATTACACTTTTATTATCACACCAAATGACAGTAGGTGAATAAAATGCAAAAGCAAGTTCTCCAAGAATGCCTTGCAACCACACACATTGTGTAGCTGCATTCATTGCTCCTCTGTACCAGGCCTCAACAGATGAAAGTGATATAGTGTGGTGGTTCTTAGTTGACCAGAATATGGTAGAATGTGAAAGCATGAACACATAAATTGAAATGGACTTAATTTCAATGGAATATCTAGCCCAATCAGAATCAATAAATCCAACTAGTTCTACTGGAGAACTAGAAGCATAGTGTATCCTGAAGTGTTTGATTCCTTGCACATAATGAAATATATTTTTAGTATCCCTACAATAGATCTCATGATGCTCCTGAATATATCTTGAAACAACACCTAATTCATTATCCAAATAAGTTCAAAAGTGTGTGAAATACAACAACCTCCCAACTAGTTGTCGATACAGTGAGTTGTCCACCAATGGAGATGAACCAAAACCACCTAGTTTCACTCCTAAAAGGAAGGTACACTTGGATGTCTTACATTTATCCATATTAAAATTCAATAACAGGTCTGCAACATATTTTGATTGTCTGACCTTGATACCTACATAATATTGCTCAATCTCCAAGACAAGAAATTGTTTCAACAATGGACCAAGGCCAGTCATTGAAAATGCACTGTGTAATGAATACTTAATTGGACCTATATCAGAAATGCAACTTCCAGTGATCAAAAGATCATAAAAATACAGTACCATTATATGAAATTAATCATATAAATGATTCAAATATACATTAGGATCAGATTTACATATTTCAAATCCTAGTGATAGAAGAAAATCATCCATCTTGACATACCAAGCCCTGGGGGCTTGCTTGAGGCCATAGAGATACTTCTTCAACCCACAAAAAAGTTAAGGATCATGAATGAAACCTTAATGATGGTGCATATAAATATTCTCATGAATTTCACAGTGAAGAAAAGCACTCTTCACATCCATGTGGTGCACCTCCCATCGCTTAGATGCAACAATGGCCAAAACTAGCCTGATGGAGTCCATCTTTGTAACTGGTACAAATGTGTCTCTAAATTCCACTCCATCGAATTGCGAGAATCCTTTGGAAACAAAACTGGCATTATAATTAATATATGAACCATCAACAGCCATATTGGTTCTATAAACCCACTTGCATTGCACTAGTTTCCTCTTGGAAGGTAAAGGAACCGACTTCCAAGTTTAATTGTCTTGCAAAGACTTGAACTCTTCTTGCATGGATTTTTTCCATAATGGATCATATGATGCTTCCTAATATCACAAGGATAGTATCCAACCTTCATGAATCACCTCTCTGGAATATTTGAATCACAAGTGGATATTTCATTGTGAAAATGAGATCTAGTCTTCCTAGAGTCTAGTGGATCTCTAACAAAATCACCAGCTACTTGTATGGTTTTATCATTCCATTTTGGACTTATGGGTGATTCATGATCTGCATGCATGCCATAATATTCATATTCAATATCATAATCATAAAAATAATATATATAATCATCACTTACATCATCATTGAGTGGAGGGTGTGAGCAATCCCCCTTAACTAGTTTGATCTCTTGCATGGGCTCTTCTTAGAACTATACACTTCTATCAATGAAGGTTTTATGAGAATAGGGATAAAATATCTTGTATTCCTTTTAATATTCATCATATACAACCATAATTTACTCCTTTACTTGAGGATTCAATTCCTTTCTCTTCTCAGGAGGAATTCTAGCCCAAGCCTTTGAGCCAAAAACCCCGAAATGAGAAACATTGGGCTTGTGACCACTCCAAGCCTTGATTTTTATCATCCAATTCTTTGTGTGGAAATCCATTCATAAAATATGAATCATAATTTATGGCTTCGACCCATATTTTAGTACACAGATCCTTATCCTCCAATAGGCAAGAGGCCATCTCCTTTAATGCTCTATTCTTGCGCTCTTCCACACCATTTTGTTGAGGTGTGTAAGGAAAATAATATTGCATTTGAATGACATTTTGTTCACATAGCTGTTGTAGGTTCTTGTTAACATACTCCTTTCCATTATCATTCCTTAATACATTTATCTTATTCCCACTCAAGTTCTTACTAAATCCTTGAAAACTTTGAAGATCTCAAACACTTCAGATTTTTGCTTGAGGAAATACACCCAACAATATCTAGAGAAATCATCTATGAATGCTAAGACATAGCTTGAGTTTCCAAAGGAGGGTGTAATAAGAGGTCATATCATATTTTAATGTATCAATTCAAGCACTTGGACAAACCTTCTTTCCTTCCCCTTGCCATACTTGCACTCTGCATGCTTGCCAACAATGCATCCCTTGCATGTTCCTTTGGAAAAATTGATGCTTAAAATCCATTCAACCATGCTTTCTTTGCTTAATGATTGAATATATATGTAGTTGAGGTGTTCGAACCTCTCATGCCACATATTGATGATATCATTGGCATGTGATAGGAGTGCATTCCCTTTGGAGTAAGGAGAAAGTGTGAAAACTTGTACATCCTTGACTCATGATCTAGAATACCCACTGTAACAACTTGGCCTGTAGAAATTTATGATATTTCCATATCATCTTGTGTAAATTTAATTTCTTGGTTGTTTTGTTGTGTGTCATTTGATAGAAAAAGAGTGGGCTGGCTGCAAGATCAGGAACATACAAAACATTGTTGAAGTACCCATTGTCAAGATCGATCCTGCCAATCCCATTGGTTGGGATCTTAGAGCCATCACCCATGAGGATGGATGGACCACTATAAGGATGTAGGGCCTAGAAGGAGTCTTGTATGGAAGCCATGTGCCTTGATGCACCTGAATCTATGATGAAGGAGGAAGATCCAAAATATCCAGTAACCAGTGCATGGCATCTATGTTTGTTTTCTAAATTTGAACCTACCTATTTCTTCTTTGCGCCTTCTTCCAGGGGGATGTTGTTCTTCTCATGGAGTTGGACCATCATATAAATGGTTTTATTCATGCATGAACTCTATAGATTCCAACATTTGTGACATTAAGTGCAATTTTTCTTCTCTTGCATCTTCTTCTTTTTGTCCTTGCTAGGGTTCGAACCCCCATCTGAAGATTTGGGCTTCTCTTGCTTCCTCTTCTCTTGTTGCTTCAAATATTTGGATTTATTCTTGCATTTAGCTTGATTTTAAACAATTGCAGCAAGGGATTGATACTTGGTGGATTTTATGGTACCCATTTGCACCAATTTGTCTTGTTCCCGAGTCAAAGACTCCATGAAGACTTCCACGGTAGGAATTCCCCAATTTTGAATTGTTATGTTTCCTGAGTGGAATGTGGAGACAAATATTGAATACTTAGGGCATAAATTTGAAAGAATAGACAAGATAAATTTATCTTGTTTCTTCTCGATTCCACATTGTTTTAGCTAAAGTACTAAGGATCTGAACTTTGTGAAGAAATACTGGATCATCTCAAAGTGAGTTGGGCTCAATGTGATTAACTCATTTTCAAGTTGGTGTCTTCTCATCTCACCAGTCTTCCCAAATAGTGACTCGATATTGAGATATACTTAACTGGGTGTAGTAATACTTTCTACATGGAATAGAATATCCCTTTAAATAATGAGACAAAGCATCACGAATGCTTCAACGTACCTATTGAAATACTTCGATTTTTCTACAGTAGAGTTGGGTTCATTCTTAGTCCCCATGGTTACTCTGTAGAGGCATTTCTCCCACCAATGAATCACCATTTCAAAATTCCATTCAAATTAATTGAATGGGTTAATAAATAAATGACTCTAATACATTTATGCTTGTGCACTGAGTGACAAAGACATTGGAACTACCTGCAATGCAAACACTCGAATTTTTCGGGAGGAGGCCCTAGATTGCAACTCAAACTCTATGAATTCAAATTGAAGCTCCAAAAATATATGATTCCATGAAAAAATGATTCACATCAAGATCTAGAAGCTAAGAGAATCCTCACAACTGAAAATTTTCCCAAACTATGCAGAAAAACAATGAAAATAACAAAATTAACACATATGAATAGTGACAATAACTGAAGTTTCTCTTACTGTCCAACATGTAAATATGTATGGAACATGATTATAATACAATAGGTTAAAATCATTATCCTTTGGAGGAAAATTGGAGGCATACATGTGGTAGCCTTAGATTGGACATCAAACCCCCCTAGGTGGACCAATGAGCTCCAAAACAACCTCAAACGGTCACGAATGGACAAGTGAACATGGGTGAAGCATAATAGGACATAAATGAGGGTAGGATAAGAATCCTAGAGTGCATGGGTGAGTGGGAGTATCTCTAGGCAGCAATAAATGGTCCAAAAGAGAAAAAAAATCAAATACTATGCATGGGCACCTCTAGTCAAACCAATTCCCTATTTTAACAGTGGGAGTGCCCCAAGGAAAAAATTATCATTAATGAGGGTATCTAAGTCTCTTGAATGATCAAATGTGTATTTTTAGGTGAATTAATGGGTTCAAAACCCCCAAATACCTTGCTATACCAACATAGCCAAGTTTTGGACCATATGACATAACTACAAAACAAATGAAAGTGTGTCCTAGGTGTACGTGACCATGGTACTAGGTGGTATGATTCTCTAACAACAATCATAATGATGCAATCATGTTTGATGATCATATGTTTGAAATGGTGAATGATGCTTATCAATATTATAATAATGGCCAAGTAGCATCAATGGAAGAAATAAAGGATATCAATCAATATATAAAGTTAATTGATGATTCCAAAGCACCATTGTACCGAGGTTTCACTAGTTTCACTAAGCTATCAGCCACTGTGAAATTGTACAACCTTAAAGTGAGAAATGGATGGCCTAATACAAGTTTCACTCACTTGTTGAAGTTGCAACAAGAAATGCTTCCTACATGAAATACACTTCCAGAATCTACATATGCTGCAAAAAATTTAATTAAATCATTAGGTTTGGACTATGAAATTATACATGCATGCCACAATGATTGCATTTTATATTGGGGAAAATATGAAAATATAAATGAATTCCCAACATGCGATGAAGCAAGATGGAGGTTGATGCTCATTCTGAAAAGGTGCGTAAAGGTGTCCCAACCAAAGTGCCGAGGTATTTCCCTATAGTGTCGAGGTTGAAGAGAATGTACATGTATGATTTTGAATTCTTATAGTTCCTCTATAGCATACACCTTCATGTACTACCAACCTACTAAAAAATCATCTTTTTTAATCTCCTAAGTATTGCGATGTATATATGATTCTTTATGGTTTTGTTATAACTCGACATATATTTCACAGAAAATGAGGTGGAATCATGAGAATGCAAGTAAGGATGGAATAATGCACCACCTAGTTGAGATCCCGACATGGAAAACTATAGATTATGAATGGTCCGATTTTTCCAACGATCCTCACAATGTACGACTTATAATGGAAGTGGATGGATTTAATCCTTTTGGAAACTTGAGTAGTACTCACAATGTATGGCCAATAGTACTAGTAACATATAACCTTCTGCCATGTTTATGCATGAAAAGGATTTTTTTTTTCTTGTCATTGTTAATATCTGGTCCCAAGCAACTAGAAAATGACATAGATGTTTATTTGGAACCATTGGTAAATGAACTAAAGCTAACATGGGGTGAAGGGGCGAGGACACACGATGCTCATTCAAGGTCATTCTTTAGTATGAAGGCTATATTGATGTGGGTAATCCATATTTCCTACTTATGGAAATATGGATGGTTGCACGACTAAAGTGTTTTGCGTATTCCCTATATGTGGAAGGAACACAGATTCAATGTATCTAAAATTTAGTAGGAAGTGTGTGTACATGGCACATAAGAGATATCTTCCAATAAATCATAAGTATTGTTCACAAAAGGACAATTTAATAGGAAGTTTGAGCATATAATTGCACCTAAAATTATACAACTGTCAGATATTTTTACAGAAATAGAAGGAAGTGAAGAGAATTGGTGAAAGACTAAAAGTACAAAAAGGAAGAGAATTTTTTAAAATATGAAAGTTTGAAGACTGTTGTGTGGAAGAAAAGGTCAATTCTATTTAAGTTACCATATTGGGACACATTAACTTAAGGCCTAAATTGTATGATGCTTGAAGGATTTCATTGTGTTTAATTTGAATATATTTTTTAAAATTTATTTGATGTTATCATTCATTCATTTTTTATACGTTTGGATGCATAAACTCCTAGTGCACCACATTTTAGATGTAATGCACATAGAAAAAAATGTATGCGAAAGTGTTTTTGGAATCCTTCTAAATGTAAAAGATAAATCAAAGGATGGAAAAAATTCTCGTGATGACTTACAATAGTTGTGTATAAGGAGGAAACTAATGACACACGAACAAGGAAAAAAATATCTCTTCCACTAGCACCACACACTCTTTCAAAAAGGAGAAAGAGAGTCTTTGTGGTGTTTTGTTCATGTTAAAAGTTCCTAATGGATATAGCTCAAACCCTAGAAATCATGTATCTATTAAAGATATCGAACTTCATCATTAGAGGAAATTTGGGGTCTAAAATGGGCCTTATAAGAAAATGCGCCAATAGTAAATTTTGTGAGTTGGAATTCAAGAACCAATAGAATTTCAATAAAATGAGTCAACCATAATGGTTGAATTGACATATTTGTCATAAAATAAAACTACTTNTTCGTATTTTTGACATATCTAAAATTGGCCTCCTAAGGAAAATAATAAAATAATAGTTAAAATAATAAAATAATAAAATAAGAGTTATTAATTTTGGAGAAAGAATGAAAACAACTACTTTTTGTGTTCGTATTTTCGGCATATCTCCCTGTGTTTTTAATCAATTTCTGAGCGGGAGAGCTCATTGGATGCAGAATTTAATTCCACATCCAACGAGTACCACACTGCATACTTTTGATGGAGTATGCAGATTTATCAAGTGTTGCATATTTTGAAGGGACAAAATGCAAAAATGATGAATCTATAGGTGATGGTGGCATGGATTATGTTCGACAAGATTGTGAAGGCACATGGTTGGATGTTGTTCAATAACTAGCATGCATGATTTAATTATATGTTCTCATTTAAGTTGTATCTATGAAAATTTATATCTTAGACTATTACTTGCATTTACCTTTCATGCATATATTTTTTGTTTTGCTATTGTTTATGCATGGATCTTATTTGTTTTATTGTGTTATGTCACTTTCATTTATTTTTACAGTAGATAGATTGGGTGTGGGGTATCGAGAGTGATGTGAAGGGATGGATGGGACATATGAGCTTCAACCTTCATGTGTTGCCCTGTTTAGTAGAGAATAATATATTCTTGAAACCAAGAAAAGCTCATTCAGGTATTTTCATTTCATTTTTTTATATTTTCATATATGTTATGATTTTTTTTTGACATAATTATCATTCACTTATATCAACATATCATTTTGTCATGATATATGTAGATTTTCGTAGTGGCAAGGAATCTAATGACAATTTGTATCATTCTCTAATGTATATTTGTAATTTATCCCCATAATGAATTTGTCAATTAGATATCTTATTATTGTTTCATTGATTATAACATGTTGATTTCTTCATTTTAACAATTGTACTTGTCTATTTTATGAATTGATTTTATTGCACATTTGTTGAAGAAGAAAACTTTGATTACGAGATAACTATTGACCATGGGAAAGTAATATAATGAACAATCTTGAAATTATTTGATTACAACAAATTTATTACAACCATAAGTATACGCGATTGATGGTGTAACAACTGATTTGTGTCGAAAATTTGCGTAAAGCATAGAGGATGCCAAGATCACTTGGACTTATTAGAATTAGAGCTAAACTTTGAGGTAGAGATCCTTATTATCAATCAGGGAAGAAAATTTCTCAAGAATTTTAGGCTCAAATTGTCCAAGGTACTTATAAACACTAATACTTCTTGTAATTACTCATGACTCTTGTGTATTTCATTTGGGTTGTGTGAGAGCTTGTTTCTATCTAATTAACGAAATTAATTTTATGAGAAGATTGGATAGATATAACCCTCTTTCCTATTCCATTTAATTTTCTATGAAGTTTTTTTATAACTATATTCAAAGTTAGAGATCTTTACCCCAATCCATAGGATAACTGGCATTTTGTTGATTTATTAAATGGAATACTCACACGATAAACTTGTTTTAGTGCTCCAAATTATACACATGCATTTTTTTATATATAATTTCAACATTCATGCAAAGTGAGAGTAAACAGAAAGGATATAGAGCTCGGATTATAGAGTTTTGAAATGAATCATACCAAGGTAGAGAATAGGTAGGTATCCAAGCTTATTAGAAGACTGTAGGTCACATACTGTGTGCTATCAAGAGTTCCAATAAAGGTAACTACAAAATAAAGTCTACAAATATAGAAAATAGGTAGGGATCCAATATTTCCAGGGTGTCTTTGAGGTTTGGAATATGGAGAATTCATTTTTCCTTGTCAAAACAACTATGTGTGGTGTGACAGGTTGGATTTGAGGTTTGGAATATGGAGAGTTCATTTTCCTCTGTCAAAACAACTTTGTGTGGTGTGAATAAACTAAGTTTACCACTTTTAGGTTGTTCTCTTTATTCAATAAAAAAAATTTCAGATAAAGATACCCTTCTATGAGAAATTTCCTAAAGACATGCAGGTCACGAGGCTTGTGCTATAGAAGCAAAGTGAGTTTTATAATTTGAGGAGCACCATAAGTATAATATCGTTTTGGTCAATCCTGACTAAATCTAGAGTTCCCAAAGGTTGGATATGGTTGAGCTGAAGGGCTTTGAATTGACTCCAATCAAGGGAATATAGACCTGGGATTTCAGATATATAAGTGAAACAAGTTCATTCTTGATGTCATTCATTGGTCATTCAAAAAAGTATCTATCTTGCAGTTATGTAACCCGTGTATATGTATAGACTTTGTGACTTCACGGTATATGAATATTCTGTTGGGATATTAATACCAAAAAATTTGGGGATGATGCAAAAATGAAAGAACCACACAAGTTTTTTCTAACAACCTCTTTAGATATTGTATTAGAGTTAAAATAGGTAAAAGTAAATGTAATTTCCTTCTTATAGCTGAGAAGTGTTGGTTCAATGGTGAGGATCTCAAGTACATATCTCAATATGATTTGACAAAACAATCCATAAATGAGAGTGGAAACTTTAAACCATTGAATAGATAGAGAGCACTTTTGTAAAGGAAATGGCACCTCCTAAATAGGCCCAAAAGATCACAGATCAGACTTAGCAGTTCAACAAGATTCACTGCTAAATCCTATCATACCAACTTAGCAATCCAACTGGGGTCACAATACTATCCCTAGTAGCCCGTACAAGTCACGATTTAGTTAGCCAACATAGGTCTTGGTTTATTCTAGCAAACCAATAGAAGGTCACGACACAAGGACATGCATGATCCCTTAGGTCATCTCATATGTAGTCCTAAATATGAAAATTTTCCTTCTCATTTCAACATGCTAGTTGTTTTCCCTCCATCACCCTTTATTCTTATTATTTTCCCCTTTCTATGAAGGGTGACTCATGTGAAGAGATGATATGGGAAACTGTCAACTATGTGAAGATGACTCGTGTATTTCAAGGACCATAATTGGCGTAACGAATATTAAAGTGCTCTAACCTATTGTCATCATGAGCATTGTCCACCATTTCATTGAATTAGTATTGTACTGCATGGAATCGAAGACGAGTCCACTAAAATATAAAGAAGATACCAAACATCACCCTACCCTTTGACTACATGCCATTTGCGAAATATAGACTTATTAAAAAATAGACATGCCAAATGATGGTTCTGTGGTAGTTGTTGTTTGAACTACTGAACAATGGGCTTGAATAAAATATGTCCATCTATGGAAATGGGTGCCAATGATGCTACAAGTTGTTCGGGTTAATGTTGCAATGAGAAGAAATGCAAGTTGTAATGGCTAAAGACTTTGTATTTTAAATTCAAATTCCTGACATATCTCTTTCTTGTCCATGGAAGGTTGTCAAAGTTGGATAAATATCTTGTAAAGTCTCATTGAATGAAAATACGGATAATGGAGAATTCAAACACCTGACATATTCTTTTCGCTCCTTCATTGATACTAAATCTGGAGGATGCCAACAATACATATCCTATGCATGTCCTTGGGCATCCGAGTTTTATCCTTTATTCAAGCTGAAATGTTTGGAAGATGATATTAACTTTATGGTACCTCCTTTGTTTCAAACTCTCCATCCTTAAGATGTTTGATGAATAAATCTATTACTTTATGAATTAAGTTTTCAACACTTCTTGATCCTTAAGATGTTTCATGAATAAATCTATTACTTTATGAATTAAGTTCTCAACACTTCTTGACAAGTAGTCAGTAAGACCAAAATGGGAAAAGACAAAGTAGGGTGATGATCACTTTAGTTAGACACCCCCAACATCTGAAGATGAAGATCTTGGGTCAAAGCCAGATAAATTGAATAGAACCAAATAAGAAAAATTTACGAGCTTAATAGTCGCAGTTACACTGAAAAATTCACTGTTATGGTATTAAGGGATAAAACTAAGAAGCTCTGTTATGGTATTAAGGGATAAAACTAAGAAGCCTTGAGATCACCTGAGTGCTAAACACAGAGCTCAATGATATAGCCAGATGCACAAATATTGCACAAATATTTACTTGTATCCAGCTCATTCTTAGTCACAGATTGATGAGGTCATGACTAGTTAAATAATGAAATCAATAAATGTGGCTTTACCCATACGAACAATCTTTCAAAGAATTATTTAAACTCTCTCAACAGGTATGAGGAGTCCAACTGATGTTAGGGTAAATGGCTTTCCATCCAAATATCAACGCACTGGATCCAAATAAGAGAGGACTAGCAATAGTATTCTTGGAAAAGGTGGGCATTTGTGTAGAGAAATCCATAAGTCAAAACCCCCTCAGAGTAAATGTAGCGCATCAAAGAAGGCCTTTGATAGTGAAACCCCATCTGTCCCGGTTTTCTAGGCATATGTGTGCAGTGAACATCCAAAATTTCACAACGACAGATTTCAGATTCCTTGAGCATGTTATTGTAGCTACGATGAAACAAAATAGAGGCAATTAGAAGGGTTGTGGCAAAATGTGGCATGAACACCTAGCGTTAGCGTCACTTATCATTGTGCATTTAATAAATTTTACGAACAATGGTGCGTTTCTTGATTAAACTGTCTGAACAACGTGCTGATTTTGAGAAAGTTACCCACAAACTTACCATTACAGCTTATGAACGCCGTCAAATTCAACTGATGAATAAACAACAAAGGAGACGTCAAATTCAACTGATGAATAAACAACAAAGGAGAAATCATGGGCTGACACAGTAATACGCTTCAGGAGAAAATAGTGATTTGGTATATAGAGCATCTGGCCTAGTATATAGAGCATCTGGCCTAGTATATAAATATAAATTCGTGCACGTTATACATGTCAAAAGAAAGGCCCAAACAATAGTCGACTACTCATACATGATGGCACAAAGAGTAAAACAGAGTGGCATTCAAAACGAAAGTCAAGTTTCATGAGACTGTTTATTATACCTGCCTCATGCAGGTATATTGTAATCGATCACATTTGAATTACCTTTGACTTTGCTATTACTTGGTGCTTTTTGAGGCAGTTTTAAAAAATCAAAACCTGTTTTGCAAAGTAAGACTTGGCGATTTGTAAAATATGTTTTTTAATTTTGTTAAAAAGCTATTTTTGTCAACTGCTGATTGGTGGATAAAAGATGATGTCAGCCTTGGAGTTTGGTATCTGGTTTTCACTTGACACATGGCAACTATGACATCAGCATTTCTTATATTTTATTATTATGTTATTTATAATTCAAGCAGCTGAGTCAAAGGCTAAGCATATATTATTTCTGTTTCGTTAAACAATCCGCTGGCAGCAGTGCATATAAAACGCTTCTCCGGTGGAGGGGAAGCGTCCCGGCATCGAGTTCGGCTGAGTCAAAAACGGTTGGTTTTAGCACTCATTATTATGAAATCTGTCAGGCAGATCAGTATTCCACCCTGACAAACATGCTTATGAGAATCGAAAGCAACGAGAGGGATTGCAGCACAACCGACAATATTGGTTCTCTGGGCATCGATATAATTCCCACTGAGGTCCCAGCTTTCTACACTCCTACAGCCATGAATGTAAAAGCTGAAGCTCCCATGGAGCGCCCAATATCTAATGATGCCCAGCTTAATCAAGCCTGGAATTCAATGCCTGCACTCTGGGAAACCTGTACTAGCAATTCCACATCTGGGTGCAACAATTATCAGTTCAGTCTGTTGTTGAACGAAGATACCAGTAATTTCAGCTACGGGCTCTCAGCAGACATGGATGAGTTCATATCGTATCGAAATCATCATACAGGGAATGGCTCAATATTTCAAGTAAAAGAGGAGCATGACTATTCCACAGCTGCGGCCTATTGGGCAGCTTCTCAATTAGTTGAACCTGCAAAGCCCTCAGGCTTCACAACAACAATTTCTCCCAATTATTCATACATTTTACCATCATCCGAGGTTGGTACTGGTACTGGTACTGGTACAAATCCCCAAGGGCTTTTTCAAGAGAAAATTATCTATTGACTTGATCACTGTACATAGTTTTCTGATAATTGCATTCCCCCTGTAGCATGAGTAATTGGGGGATCTCATATTTGTTCATTTACCACTTCTGTATGTACGTTACTTCCACAGTGTTTATTATTATTATTTCCATTCAGCCACAGTGATCAGCATTCTACGGCTGAAACTAATTTCACATAGCATTCTACAGCTGAAAATAATTTCATTGAGCTCTTTAACATGGTTAATCTTGCTGATTTCTTTGTGGAAGAATCTACAGCTGAAAACTAATTTCAATGGCCGTTTAACATGTATGTAGAAGTTTCTATTTGTTAGTTTGATTCCCAGAAAGCAAATGTTAAAATTCATGGGCAGTTCTTGCTCTGTCTGTCAGTTTTCGATCTCTGATCTCATTACAGAGCGGTTGATTAATTAATGAACAACTTGCACAATTGACTCTGTATATTAAATATTGTTGGGTCAGGGAACCGAGAATCTGTCGGTAAATCTTATTTGACTGGTAATGCATAATTTATCTTACTTGTAACAACAACCATATCGCACTGCCCTTCGCATGAGGGAAAGACGTGTTAATATTGTATTGTAGCGCTGCACACAACTAATTTACGGGTTTTTTAAAAGCAAGGCATGACAAATTTTCTGCTATAAAAACAGAGACGTACTCTTCTCAATTTGTAAATTATAGTTTGAAACTTTATCTTATTTTGTCAATTTATTTGTAAATAGTAGTTTGAAACTTCATTTTATTTTGGAATTGTAAATTATTTCAATTTTTAATATGGTATGGTATCGTACTGAGGTCTTTTTTGTTTATCTTCTCTATCGTAATCATGAAAATGATTATTGCTTATAATATTTTTACAATCTTGATCTTACATAATCACAATTATTGTAAAATTTAAAATCGAAAGTGATATGTAAGAAAGTAAAGTTTTTTTTATGGTAATCAGTATTATATTTAATTATTTTTATAAGAAATCTCTATATAGTTTGATGAGGTAGCTTAAGTGGTTGAATGCTCAAAAAAAGTCTTTAAGTTAAATCTTCAGAAAACTATACCTTGTTATATAATATA